>JARPMJ010000223.1:167500-335000 GCA_033366665.1 Phoxinus dragarum | reverse complement strand
TATACGCCTGTTTTCACCGAAGCTAATGTGTGTGTGTCATGATTCTGCCTTCTAGTTCTTGTCTTTCTTTAAGTCTTGAGGCAGGATCATGACAGACCCATGTTTTATGTGCAAACACATGGCCTTGTTGGGTCATGTGCTTGTGTTGTCCTCATCTAGCCCCGCCCTCCTTGTTATCCTCGTCTCGTCATTATTGCTTTACCTGTGTCACCTGTTATGTTTTCATTAGTCTCCCTATTTAATCCCCTTGTGTTTGCTGTCCTGTGTCGGTTCACTGTTATTCCATGTCAAACCTTTGTCTGAGTATCTTGTCAAGAGCTGTTGTCCTGTTGCGCTATTGCCTGTATTAGTTGTTTGTTTACTTGTAGTTATCTGTCACAGTCTCAGTCTAGTTAGTCTCCATTGTCCTGTCTTGTTTTGCCCCCTCGTGGGTTTTGTTTTTCCCTGTTTTTGTCTTTAATTAAACATTGTGTTTTGCATACCGTCTGCGCTTGGGTTCATCTGCTATCCACGTAACAGTGTGTTTCTCCATCATCCCCAATGTCACTTCTCTGTGTTTTACGGCCCTGACGAGAACGTCGGTCTCCTCGGCTGTGAACCGCTCCTGGCGTGCGCCGGCAAACCCGCCGTTATAATAGCGATCCGCCGTTATAATAGCGATCCGCCGTTATAATAGCGATCCGCCGTTATAATAGCAATCCGCCGTTATAATAGCAATCCACCGTTATAATAGCAATCCACCGTTATAATAGCGATCCGCCGTTATAATAGCGATCCGCTGTTATAATAGCGATCCGCCGTTATAATAGCAATCCGCCGTTATAATAGCAATCCGCCGTTATAATAGCGATCCGCCGTTATAATAGCGATCCGCCGTTATAATAGCGATCCGCCGTTATAATAGCAATCCGCCGTTATAATAGCGATCCGCCGTTATAATAGCGATCCGCCGTTATAATAGCGATCCGCCGTTATAATAGCAATCCGCCGTTATAATAGCGATCCGCCGTTATAATAGCGATCCGCCGTTATAATAGCGATCCGCCGTTATAATAGCGATCCGCCGTTATAATAGCAATCCGCCGTTATAATAGCGATCCGCCGTTATAATAGCGATCCGCCGTTATAATAGCGATCCGCCGTTATAATAGCAATCCGCCGTTATAATAGCGATCCGCCGTTATAATAGCAATCCGCCGTTATAATAGCAATCCGCCGTTATAATAGTAATCCGCCGTTATAATAGCAATCCTCCGTTATAATAGCAATCCGCCGTTATAATAGCGATCCGCCGTTATAATAGCGATCCGCCGTTATAATAGCAATCCACCGTTATAATAGCGATCCGCCGTTATAATAGCAATCCGCCGTTATAATAGCGATACGCCGTTATAATAGCAATCCGCCGTTATAATAGCGATCCGCCGGTATAATCCGCCGGTATAATCCGCCGTTATAATAGCGATCCGCCGTTATAATAGCAATCCGCCGTTATAATAGCGATCCGCCGTTATAATAGCGATACGCCGTTATAATAGCAATCCGCCGTTATAATAGCGATCCGCCGTTATAATCCGCCGTTATAATAGCGATCCGCCGTTATAATAGCAATCCGCCGTTATAATAGCGATCCGCCGTTATAATCCGCCGTTATAATAGCGATCCGCCGTTATAATAGCAATCCGCCGTTATAATAGCGATACGCCGTTATAATAGCAATCCGCCGTTATAATAGCGATACGCCGTTATAATAGCAATCCGCCGTTATAATAGCGATCCGCCGTTATAATAGCAATCCACCGTTATAATAGCAATCCGCCGTTATAATAGCGATCCGCCGTTATAATCCGCCGTTATAATAGCGATCCGCCGTTATAATAGCAATCCGCCGTTATAATAGCGATCCGCCGTTATAATCCGCCGTTATAATAGCGATCCGCCGTTATAATAGCAATCCGCCGTTATAATAGCGATACGCCGTTATAATAGCAATCCGCCGTTATAATAGCGATCCGCCGTTATAATCCGCCGTTATAATAGCGATCCGCCGTTATAATAGCAATCCGCCGTTATAATAGCGATACGCCGTTATAATAGCGATCCGCCGTTATAATAGCAATCCGCCGTTATAATAGCGATACGCCGTTATAATAGCAATCCGCCGTTATAATAGCGATCCGCCGTTATAATAGCGATCCGCCGTTATAATCCGCCGTTATAATAGCGATCCGCCGTTATAATAGCAATCCGCCGTTATAATAGCGATCCGCCGTTATAATAGCGATCCGCCGTTATAATAGCAATCCGCCGTTATAATAGCAATCCGCCGTTATAATAGCGATCCGCCGTTATAATCCGCCGTTATAATAGCGATCCGCCGTTATAATAGCGATCCGCCGTTATAATAGCGATCCACCGTTATAATAGCAATCCGCCGTTATAATAGCGATCCGCCGTTATAATAGCAATCCGCCGTTATAATAGCGATCCGCCGTTATAATAGCGATACGCCGTTATAATAGCAATCCGCCGTTATAATAGCGATCCGCCGTTATAATAGCGATCCGCCGTTATAATCCGCCGTTATAATAGCGATCCGCCGTTATAATAGCAATCCGCCGTTATAATAGCGATCCGCCGTTATAATCCGCCGTTATAATAGCAATCCGCCGTTATAATAGCGATACGCCGTTATAATAGCAATCCGCCGTTATAATAGCGATCCGCCGTTATAATAGCAATCCACCGTTATAATAGCGGTCCGCCGTTATAATAGCGATCCGCCGTTATAATAGCGATCTGCCGTTATAATCCGCCGTTATAATAGCGATCCGCCGTTATAATAGCAATCCGCCGTTATAATAGCGATCCGCCGTTATAATAGCGATCCGCCGTTATAATAGCGATCCGCCGTTATAATAGCAACCCGCCGTTATAATAGCAACCCGCCGTTATAATAGCGATCCGCCGTTATAATAGCGATCCGCCGTTATAATAGCAATCCGCCGTTATAATAGCAATCCGCCGGTATAATCCGCCGGTATAATCCGCCGGTATAATCCGCCGGTATAATCCGCCGTTATAATAGCGATCCGCCGTTATAATAGCAATCCGCCGTTATAATAGCGATCCGCCGTTATAATAGCGATACGCCGTTATAATAGCAATCCGCCGTTATAATAGCGATCCGCCGTTATAATAGCGATCCGCCGTTATAATCCGCCGTTATAATAGCGATCCGCCGTTATAATAGCAATCCGCCGTTATAATAGCGATCCGCCGTTATAATCCGCCGTTATAATAGCGATCCGCCGTTATAATAGCAATCCGCCGTTATAATAGCGATACGCCGTTATAATAGCGATACGCCGTTATAATAGCAATCCGCCGTTATAATAGCGATCCGCCGTTATAATAGCGATCCGCCGTTATAATAGCGATCCGCCGTTATAATAGCGATCCGCCGTTATAATAGCGATCCGCCGTTATAATAGCGATCCGCCGTTATAATAGCGATCCGCCGTTATAATAGCGATCCGCCGTTATAATAGCGATCCGCCGTTATAATAGCGATCCGCCGTTATAATAGCGATCCGCCGTTATAATAGCAATCCGCCGTTATAATAGCAATCCGCCGTTATAATAGCGATCCGCCGTTATAATAGCAATCCGCCGTTATATTAGCGATACGCCGTTATAATAGCGATCCGCCGTTATAATAGCAATCCGCCGTTATAATAGCGATACGCCGTTATAATAGCAATCCGCCGTTATAATAGCGATCCGCCGTTATAATCCGCCGTTATAATAGCGATCCGCCGTTATAATCCGCCGTTATAATAGCGATCCGCCGTTATAATAGCAAGCCGCCGTTATAATAGCAATCCGCCGTTATAATAGCGATACGCCGTTATAATAGCAATCCGCCGTTATAATAGCAATCCGCCGTTATAATAGCGATACGCCGTTATAATAGCAATCCGCCGTTATAATAGCGATCCGCCGTTATAATAGCGATCCGCCGTTATAATAGCGATCCGCCGTTATAATAGCGACACGCCGTTATAATAGCAATCCGCCGTTATAATAGCGATCCGCCGTTATAATAGCGATACGCCGTTATAATCCGCCGTTATAATAGCGATCCGCCGTTATAATAGCGATACGCCGTTATAATAGCAATCCGCCGTTATAATAGCAATCCGCCGTTATAATAGCGATCCGCCGTTATAATAGCAATCCGCCGTTATAATAGCGATCCGCCGTTATAATAGCAATCCGCCGTTATAATAGCGATCCGCCGTTATAATAGCAATCCGCCGTTATAATAGCGATCCGCCGTTATAATCCGCCGTTATAATAGCGATCCGCCGTTATAATAGCAAGCCGCCGTTATAATAGCAATCCGCCGTTATAATAGCGATCCGCCGTTATAATCCGCCGTTATAATAGCGATCCGCCGTTATAATAGCAATCCGCCGTTATAATAGCGATCCGCCGTTATAATAGCGATCCGCCGTTATAATAGCGATCCGCCGTTATAATAGCAACCCGCCGTTATAATAGCGATCCGCCGTTATAATAGCGATCCGCCGTTATAATAGCAATCCGCCGTTATAATAGCGATCCGCCGTTATAATAGCGATCCGCCGTTATAATAGCGATCCGCCGTTATAATAGCGATACGCCGTTATAATAGCAATCCGCCGTTATAATAGCGATCCGCCGTTATAATAGCGATCCGCCGTTATAATCCGCCGTTATAATAGCGATCCGCCGTTATAATAGCAATCCGCCGTTATAATAGCGATCCGCCGTTATAATCCGCCGTTATAATAGCGATCCGCCGTTATAATAGCAATCCGCCGTTATAATAGCGATACGCCGTTATAATAGCAATCCGCCGTTATAATAGCGATCCGCCGTTATAATAGCAATCCACCGTTATAATAGCGGTCCGCCGTTATAATAGCGATCCGCCGTTATAATAGCGATCCGCCGTTATAATAGCGATCCGCCGTTATAATAGCGATCCGCCGTTATAATAGCGATCCGCCGTTATAATAGCGATCCGCCGTTATAATAGCGATCCGCCGTTATAATAGCGATCCGCCGGTATAATCCGCCGGTATAATCCGCCGTTATAATAGCGATCCGCCGTTATAATAGCGATCCACCGTTATAATAGCAATCCGCCGTTATAATAGCAATCCGCCGTTATAATAGCGATCCGCCGTTATAATAGCAATCCGCCGTTATAATAGCAATCCGCCGTTATAATAGCGATACGCCGTTATAATAGCAATCCGCCGTTATAATAGCGATCCGCCGTTATAATCCGCCGTTATAATAGCGATCCGCCGTTATAATCCGCCGTTATAATAGCGATCCGCCGTTATAATAGCAAGCCGCCGTTATAATAGCAATCCGCCGTTATAATAGCGATACGCCGTTATAATAGCAATCCGCCGTTATAATAGCAATCCGCCGTTATAATAGCGATACGCCGTTATAATAGCAATCCGCCGTTATAATAGCGATCCGCCGTTATAATAGCGATCCGCCGTTATAATAGCGATCCGCCGTTATAATAGCGACACGCCGTTATAATAGCAATCCGCCGTTATAATAGCGATCCGCCGTTATAATAGCGATACGCCGTTATAATCCGCCGTTATAATAGCGATCCGCCGTTATAATAGCGATACGCCGTTATAATAGCGATCCGCCGTTATAATAGCAATCCGCCGTTATAATAGCGATCCGCCGTTATAATAGCGATCCGCCGTTATAATAGCGATCCGCCGTTATAATAGCAATCCGCCGTTATAATAGCGATCCGCCGTTATAATAGCAATCCGCCGTTATAATAGCGATCCGCCGTTATAATCCGCCGTTATAATAGCGATCCGCCGTTATAATAGCAAGCCGCCGTTATAATAGCGATACGCCGTTATAATAGCAATCCGCCGTTATAATAGCGATACGCCGTTATAATAGCAATCCGCCGTTATAATAGCAATCCGCCGTTATAATAGCGATACGCCGTTATAATAGCAATCCGCCGTTATAATAGCGATCCGCCGTTATAATAGCGATCCGCCGTTATAATAGCGATCCGCCGTTATAATAGCGACACGCCATTATAATAGCAATCCGCCGTTATAATAGCGATCCGCCGTTATAATAGCGATACGCCGTTATAATCCGCCGTTATAATAGCGATCCGCCGTTATAATAGCGATACGCCGTTATAATAGCAATCCGCCGTTATAATAGCAATCCGCCGTTATAATAGCGATCCGCCGTTATAATAGCGATCCGCCGTTATAATAGCGATCCGCCGTTATAATAGCAATCCGCCGTTATAATAGCAATCCGCCGTTATAATAGCGATCCGCCGTTATAATAGCAATCCGCCGTTATAATAGCAATCCGCCGTTATAATAGCGATCCACCGTTATAATAGCAATCCGCCGTTATAATAGCAATCCGCCGTTATAATAGCAATCCGCCGTTATAATAGCAATCCGCCGTTATAATAGCGATCCGCCGTTATAATAGCAATCCGCCGTTATAATAGCGATCCGCCGTTATAATAGCGATCCGCCGTTATAATAGCAATCCGCCGTTATAATAGCAATCCGCCGTTATAATAGCAATCCGCCGTTATAATAGCGATACGCCGTTATAATAGCAATCCTCCGTTATACTTTTGCTTGTGGTTGAACATTTTTGCATATAAAATAAACTAATTAACAATATTCAAGAGATGAGGGTTAAAAATATAAGAACTTAAATTAACCCTAAATGTATTGGTTATCCTAATCACAAAGTAAATGGGCTGTTACTTCAACAAGACCACAAAATGAGTACGTTTCATCAATAGATATTTACAGATAGATGAAACCTGTCGCTCATATCTTTTAAGTTCTTGCGGTTGTGATAACGCCGTAAGTCACATGATAACGTCAACATGGCGGATGTCCGGTTCACATTCATATCGCGATCAGGCTAGAGGACCCACTCTTTTAGCGTCCGTTAAGTAAGTACTTACTGAAATCACACGTGATCTACACACATGATTTACACATATCAACGTTCATTATAAACTTATTTTAAATAGTGCACATTCATAATTATTTGTATAAAGCATTTAATGGTTTTATCAGTTTGTAAAAGGAACACACTTGTTTTTTGCAGTTTCCTTCTGTCTGCTGGCTTTATACACACTCTTGCACCTCATGCTATTGATTTCACTATTGATCTTCAGTGGACTTGCCTCATTCATTTTCACTAGATTGTGTTTTCTAGCTAAATCTGCAATGTAGAACGAAACACAACACTGCATTCATAAATGATGGATTCAGAAGATGTTTTTTTGCATCTTGAAGAGGTTTAACTACTTACACTTTACATACAAGTTATTTTAACCACTCGCATCAAGGAAAGTCGTCTTCAGCACTCAGGCTGTAACTCATAAAGGCTCCTAAACTCTGGAATAGCCTTCCTGATAATGTCCGGGGCTCAGACTCACTCTCCCAGTTTACATCTAGATTAAAGACGCACCTCTTTAGCCTCGCATGCATATAATGCATCTCTTAACCTTAAGCAGTCATATCAGATCAACTGCACATGATTATTCTTGCTTAATGTTGTGAACAGCAGCTACCCTAATATTTTATCATTTTCTTAACCAAACACCTGTGAAGAGATGACCCAACACCTGTAAGAGGATGACCCAACACCTGTGAAGAGATGACCCAACACCTGTAAGGAGATGACCCAACACCTGTGAAGAGACGACCCAACACCTGTAAGAGGATGACCCAACACCTGTAAGAGGATGACCCAACACCTGTAAGGAGATGACCCAACACCTGTGAAGAGATGACCCAACACCTGTAAGGGGATGACCCAACACCTGTGAAGAGATGACCCAACACCTGTGAAGAGATGACCCAACACCTGTAAGGGGATGACCCAACACCTGTAAGAGGATGACCCAACACCTGTAAGGGGATGACCCAACACCTGTAAGAGGATGACCCAACACCTGTAAGAGGATGACCCAACACCTGTAAGGGGATGACCCAACACCTGTGAAGAGACGACCCAACACCTGTAAGGGGATGACCCAACACCTGTAAGAGGATGACCCAACACCTGTAAGAGGATGACCCAACACCTGTAAGAGGATGACCCAACACCTGTAAGGGGATGACCCAACACCTGTGAAGAGACGACCCAACACCTGTAAGGGGATGACCCAACACCTGTAAGGGGATGACCCAACACCTGTAAGGGGATGACCCAACACCTGTGAAGAGACGACCCAACACCTGTAAAGAAATGACCCAACACCTGTAAGGGGATGACCCTACACCTGTGAAGAGATGACCCAACACCTGTGGGAGATGACCCAACACCTGTAAGGGGATGACCCAACACCTGTAAGAGGATGACCCAACACATGTGAAGAGATGACCCAACACCTGTAAGGAGATGACCCAACACCTGTGGGAGATGACCCAACACCTGTAAGAGGATGACCCAACACCTGTGAAGAGATGACCCAACACCTGTAAGGAGATGACCCAACACCTGTAAGGGGATGACCCAACACCTGTAAGAGGATGACCCAACACCTGTAAAGAAATGACCCAACACCTGTAAGGGGATGAGCCAACACCTGTGAAGAGATGACCCAACACCTGTAAGGGGATGACCCTACACCTGTAAGGGGATGACCCAACACCTGTGAAGAGATGACCCAACACCTGTAAGGGGATGAGCCAACACCTGTGAAGAGATGACCCAACACCTGTAAGGGGATGACCCAACACCTGTAAGGGGATGACCCAACACCTGTGAAGAGATGACCCAACACCTGTAAGGGGATGACCCAACACCTGTGAAGAGACGACACAACACCTGTGAAGAGATGACCCAACACCTGTAAGAGGATGACCCAACACCTGTAAGGGGATGACCCAACACCTGTGAAGAGATGACCCAACACCTGTAAGGGGATGACCCAACACCTGTGAAGAGACGACACAACACCTGTGAAGAGATGACCCAACACCTGTAAGAGGATGACCCAACACCTGTAAGGGGATGACCCAACACCTGTGAAGAGACGTCCCAACACCTGTGAAGAGACGACCCAACACCTGTGGGAGATGACCCAACACCTGTAAGGGGATGACCCAACACCTGTGAAGAGATGACCCAACACCTGTGGGAGACGACACAACACCTGTGAGGAGATGACCCAACACCTGTAAGAGGATGACCCAACACCTGTGAAGAGATGACCCAACACCTGTGGGAGACGACACAACACCTGTGAGGAGATGACCCAACACCTGTAAGAGGATGACCCAACACCTGTAAGGGGATGACCCAACACCTGTGAAGAGACGACCCAACACCTGTGAAGAGACGACCCAACACCTGTAAGGGGATGACCCAACACCTGTGAAGAGATGACCCAATACCTGTAAGGGGATGACCCAACACCTGTGAAGAGACGACCCAACACCTGTAAGAGGATGACCCAACACCTGTAAGAGGATGACCCAACACCTGTAAGGGGATGACCCAACACCTGTAAGAGGATGACCCAACACCTGTAAGGGGATGACCCAACACCTGTAAGAGGATGACCCAACACCTGTGAAGAGATGACCCAACACCTGTAAGAGGATGACCCAACACCTGTAAGGGGATGACCCAACACCTGTAAGAGGATGACCCAACACCTGTAAGGGGATGACCCAACACCTGTAAGGGGATGACCCAACACCTGTAAGGGGATGACCCAACACCTGTAAGGGGATGACCCAACACCTGTAAGAGGATGACCCAACACCTGTGAAGAGACTACCCAACACCTGTGAAGAGATGACCCAACACCTGTGAAGAGATGATCCAACACCTGTAAGGGGATGACCCAACACCTGTGAAGAGACAACCCAACACCTGTAAGGGGATGACCCAACACCAGTAAAGAAACGACCCAACACCTGTGAAGAGATGACCCAACACCTGTGAAGAGATGACCCTACACCTGTGAAGAGATGACCCAACACCTGTGAAGAGATGACCCAACACCTGTGAAGAGATGACCCTACACCTGTGAAGAGATGACCCAACACCTGTGAAGAGATGACCCAACACCTGTGAAGAGATGACCCTACACCTGTGAAGAGATGACCCAACACCTGTGAAGAGATGACCCAACACCTGTGAAGAGATGACCCAACACCTGTGAAGAGATGATCCAACACCTGTAAGGGGATGACCCAACACCTGTGAAGAAACGACCCAACACCTGTAAGGGGATGACCCAACACCTGTAAAGAAATGATCCAACACCTGTGAAGAGATGACCCAACACCTGTGAAGAGACGACCCAACACCTGTGAAGAGACGACCCAACACCTGTAAGGGGATGACCCAACACCTGTAAAGAAACGACCAAACACCTGTGAAGAGATGACCCAACACCTGTGAAGAGATGACCCAACACCTATGAAGAGACGACCCAACACCTGTAAGGGGATGACCCAACACCTGTAAAGAAACGACCCAACACCTGTGAAGAGACGACCCAACACCTGTGAAGAGATGACCCAACACCTGTAAAGAAATGACCCAACACCTGTAAGGGGATGACCCAACCCCTGTGAAGAGATGACCCAACACCTGTAAGGGGATGACCCAACACCTGTGAAGAGACGACCCAACACCAAAACGACTAAGACGACCTAAAGCTGCTTTGAAATGATATGCATTGTAAAATGTGCTATACAAATAAATGTGAATTGAACTGAAGTGTGTCCATGCAATTACAATGACTGCTGTAAAATTATCATAATAGTGCTTCATGCAACTGATATATTGCAAGTCTTCTAAAGCAATGTTTCCCAACCCTGCTCCTGAAGGACCCCAACACTGCACACTTTCATTATCACATGGGTTAATGAGCTGATGAGTTGATTCATGTGTGTTTGATTAGGGAGAGTGCTGGGGTCCTTCAGGAGAGGGTTGGGAAACACTGTACCAAAGGCAGAATCTTGACATGTGGTGTTTTCTCACCAACGCCTCAGATCCATCAAAGAACTGTATCTTTATGGGATTTTTTTTTTTTTACAGTTGTAGGCTAGATACAGTATAAATACAGTTTCTCTTTTGTGTTTAAAATGTTATTTGAGATGTAGACTACAACTACTTATGCTAATGTTCCCATTAATTTATTGTAAGATTATTTATGAGAAGATTATATTGTTCTAATGTCCAGTTTTTACATGTTAAAAGAAAAATATTCTTGGTTATGTGAACGTTAGGGGAAAATTCTATTGTACCATTCTCCCAAAATTCTGGGAATGTTACTTTTGAATGTTCTCTGAACATTCTGAAACAAGTAGCAACATTTAAAACATTAGACAAACATCCAACTAAAACATTGCCGTTTAAAATGCTCAATGACCAATGTATAAATAATGTTTTTGTGCTAATGTTCTGAGAACAATATTAAAGACCAGATAACATTGAACAAACGTTCTATTAACGTTACTGGAGAAGGTTTGTTCATGACTTTGAGAGACCCTTGCCAGACCCTTGTTCCCCTTCTGCTGGTGTGCATGCGTGTGCCTGCAGGAATTATGAATGTTTCAGTCACTGAAGCTGTCTTCTGTTGGCCACAGTGATTCACACCTTGGAGATCATATTCGGGCGGATGAGCACGAGGCGGGAAGTAGCTTCAGTTCTGCTGTTCCAGCGAAAACAGCGTAAACAAATGTTGCCTCTCGCGCTGACAGCGTGCACCTGACGGGTCCTAAAAAATCGAGAAAACTGCGTTGTTGCTTATGGTTCTACATAACAGCACATTTGACAAAGCTGTATAGCACTGCTGACCCACTTTTAGTGCTATATTAATTCAGGTATTAGTACATTATTATTCATGTACCCTTATTGTAAAGTGTTACTGAGAATATATTGATGGGACTAGTAGAAAGGTCAGACGATGGACATATAGACGAAGAGACCCAAACCAGCAGGAAAATCTCATAGGCTATTTTTGGAGTGAAGTTTTAGGATGAAGAGTTTTATCAAATCACAAACGGAGTAAACGTAGATGAAAACAAAACAAATCCCAGACATTTAACATTTATATCATAACAGCGTTAAAGTGCAGTCTACTACTCCATTGTTCTATGAATTTTTATGTAATTTCACAAATGTGACCACACATTTACTCTGTTGCAATATAAACATGCAATCAATATAAATAAAATATTCAAAAGAGGTGCTTAAGTCAGAAAAGTGAAAAAGTGTCATCAATTTCACGTAAATGAAGTTGTACAAGACGCTGAATAACAATGAATAAATAAAATGAAACGCTAATAAAAGTCAATAAGTAAATTTGTAGAACAACGTTCATTAAATTCTTTACCATCGTGGCTAAATCATTCACAGGCCAGACTGGGAAATAAACGAGTGGTAAACAATGTGAAAGTATGTATAATTGTAGTGACGGAGTAGTCAAGTCAAGTCACCTTTATTTATATAGCGCTTTTTACAATACAGATTGTATCAAAGCAGCTTCACAGTGATAACATGAAAATAATACAAAAACAATTTCATCATGGTCCACCTTTAAGGCAGATCTATAATATTGTTGAATATTAAATGTCCCCAACTAAGCAAGCCAGAAGGTAAGGCAACAGCGGCAAGGAACCAAAACTCCATCAGGGACAGAATGGAGAAAAAAACCTTGGGAGAACCCAGGCTCAGTCGGGGGCCAGTTCTCCTCTGGCCAATGAGTGAACAGTGTATGAAGTTCAGAATGAATCAGAGTATTTGTCCAGTTCCGGTTGGTTGGAGTCGGAGTGGAGAGGAGGAGAGACTGGTTGACACTTCAGGTCAGCGGCGTCGTCGTCGTGTCCTGGCGCTGGTCCTTCATCAGATCTGGATACGGCCTGGTTCCGGTGGACAGCAGTAAACCTCGGGATAGACAGAGAGACTAATATTAGCGTAGACGCCATCCTTCTTATGATGTACCAAGTACATCAGGATTAAGGGAAGTGTTCCCGGTCCCGGCTGTTCTAATCTATGCAGCCTAACATTGAGTTATAGAAGTCTATAATGTGTTATGTGTATGCTAGGCCGAAGAGATGTGTTTTTAGTCTAGATTTGAACTGACAGAGTGTGTCTGCTTCCCGGACAATGGTAGGAAGACTTTTCCAGAGTTTTGGTGCTAAATAGGAAAAGGATCTACCGCCAGCAGTCGATTCTGATATTCTAGGTATTATTAACTGGCCGGAATTTTGAGATCGCAGTAGACGTGAAGGACTATAATGCGTTAAGAGCTTTTAAGTACTGCGGAGCTAAACCATTTAGTGCTTTGTAAGTGATCAGCAATATTTTAAAATGTATACGATGTTTAATAGGCAGCCAATGCAGTGTTGACAGAACGGGGCTAATATGGTCATACTTCCTGGTTCTAGTAAGAACTCGAGCGGCTGCGTTTTGAACTAGCTGTAGTTTGTTTGTTAAGCGTGCAGGGCAACCACCCAGTAGAGCATTACAATAATCTAGCCTTGAGGTCATGAACGCATTAACTAATTGTTCTGCATTATTCATTGAGAGCATATGACGTAATTTAGATATATTTTTAAGATGGAAGAAAGCGGTTTTACAGATACTAGACACGTGACTTTCAAATGAAAGATTGGTATCAAAGAGCACACACACACACACACACACACACACACACACACCCAGGTTCCTAACCGACGACGAAGACTTAACAGAGCATCATCAAGTGTTAGACAGTACTCTAGGTTATTACGTGTGGAAGTTTTTTGTCCAATAATTAGAATCTCTGTTTTTTCTGAATTTAGTAGTAGGAAATTACTAGTCATCCAGTTTTTTATATCAGCTATGCATTCCGTTAATTTTGTGAATTGGTAGGTTTCGTTAGGTTTTGAAGAAATATACAGCTGAGTATCGTCGGCATAACAGTGAAAACTAATTCCATGTTTCCTAATGATATCTCCTAATGGTAGCATGTACAGAGTGAACAGCAGCGGTCCTAGTACTGAGCCTTGTGGTACGCCATACTGAACTTGTGATTGATAAGACATCTCTTCATTTACTGCTACAAACTGATAACGGTCAGATAAGTATGATTTAAACCATGCTAGTGCAATTCCACTAATGCCAACATAATGTTCGAGTCTATTTAAAAGGATGTTGTGGTCAATGGTGTCAAATGCAGCACTAAGATCCAGTAATACTAATAGAGAGATACAACCACGATCGGATGATAAGAGCAAATCATGTGTGACTCTAACGAGAGCTGTCTCGGTACTATGGTACGGTCTAAAGCCGGACTGAAAATCCTCACAGATATCATTCCTTTCAAGAAAGGAACACAGTTGTGAGGATACTGCTTTTTTAGTGGCGTGTCCTGTCAGGGTTTAGTAAATTACCTCTTTAGTTGTGATGTTCTATCCAGACCACTATACATTATGAGTATATACACTATACATTATGAGTATATGTACACTATACATTATGAGTATATACACTTTACACTATGAGTATATACACTATACATTATGAGTATATGTACACTATACATTATGAGTATATGTACACTATACATTATGAGTATATGTACACTATACATTATGAGTATATGTACACTATACATTATGAGTATATGTACACTATACACTATGAGTATATGTACACTATACACTATGAGTATATACACTATACATTATGAGTATATGTACACTATACACTATGAGTATATGTACACTATACACTATGAGTATATACACTATACATTATGAGTATATGTACACTATACATTATGAGTATATGTACACTATACATTATGATTATATGTACACTATATATTATGAGTATATGTACACTATACATTATGAGTATATGTACACTATACATTATGAGTATATGTACACTATACATTATGAGTATATGTACACTATACATTATGAGTATATACACTATACATTATGAGTATATGTACACTATACATTATGATTATATGTACACTATATATTATGAGTATATGTACACTATACATTATGAGTATATACACTATACATTATGAGTATATGTACACTATACATTATGATTATATGTACACTATATATTATGAGTATATGTACACTATACATTATGAGTATATACACTATACATTATGAGTATATGTACACTATACATTTTGAGTATATACACTATACATTATGAGTATATACACTATACATTATGAGTATATACACTATACATTATGAGTATATGTACACTATACATTATGAGTATATACACTATACATTATGAGTATATGTACACTATACATTATGAGTATATACACTATACATTATGAGTATATACACTACATTATGGGTATATGTACACTATACATTATGAGTATATGTACACTATACATTATGAGTATATGTACACTATACATTATGAGTATATACACTATACATTATGAGTATATGTACACTATACATTATGAGTATATGTACACTATACATTATGAGTATATGTACACTATACATTATGAGTATATGTACACTATACATTATGAGTATATACACTATACATTATGAGTATATGTACACTATACATTATGAGTATATGTACACTATACATTATGAGTATATGTACACTATACATTATGAGTATATACACTATACATTATGAGTATATACACTATACATTATGAGTATATGTACACTATACTTATGAGTATATACACTATACATTATGAGTATATACACTATACATTATGAGTATATGTACACTATACATTATGAGTATATGTACACTATACATTATGAGTATATGTACACTATACATTATGAGTATATACACTATACATTATGAGTATATGTACACTATACATTATGAGTATATGTACACTATACATTATGAGTATATGTACACTATACATTATGAGTATATACACTATACATTATGAGTATATGTACACTATACATTATGAGTATATGTACACTATACATTATGAGTATATACACTATACATTATGAGTATATACACTATACATTATGAGTATATACACTATACATTATGGGCCCTATTTTAACGATCTGAAACGCAAGTGTCAAAGTGCAAAGCGCAAGTAACTTTGTGGGTGGATCCCGGCGCTGTTGCTATTTTCCCGGCGGGATATATGACTCTTGCGCCCGGCGCAAATCTAAAAGGGGTTGGTCTGAAGTAGCTTCATTATTCATAGGTGTGGTTTGGGCGTAACGTGAAATAAACCAATCAGAGCGTCCTCTCACATTCCCTTTAAGAGCAGACGCGCTTGTTCCATGGCGGATTGCTATTATAACGGCGGATTTGCCAGCGCACGCCAGGAGCGGTTCACAGCCGAGGAGACCGACGTTCATGTCAGGACCGTAAAACACAGAAAAGTGACATTGGGGATGATGGGAGAAACCCACCCAAATTAGCTTCGGTTAAACAGGCGTATAATTTGGGTAGTAAATGTGTAGCCTAATCTAGATTTTTTTATTTTTTTATCTAGATAGATCTTTTTCACATCTTCACGGACACAACAATGATTTCCCTCGTGTGTTAATATTTTTCCTTGTAATAATGTATGGTTTGCAAAAATGAAAACTGCTGCGTCTGTTTATATTAGAGAATCAAAGTGGATGCGGGTTAACATTATGGCAAGAACGCGCCCTTAAAATACTACATCACTAACGCGCAACGCGCCATTGTCTTTAGACTGTTTTTTCCCTGGTCAGTTGCGCAATTGCTTTCTAAATCTGGAAAATAGCACCATTGAAGTTTTGCGCCGGAACACGCCTCCTCTTTTCACTGAACCGCCCCCGCGAGCGCAAGTTCATTCCCTAATTTACCGACGTGCGTCTGCTCTATTGTTTTGTTGATGATGGCACTGCAGGCCCCAGCGCCCTCGAGGCATCTCCCCCTCAGCCAACCCAGAGCCTGAGCCGGTGCAGGCGGGTGAAGCCGAGGCCCGTGCGCCAGCTTCCCGTCCACCAGCCTCCCGTCCACCAGCCTCCCGTGCACCAGCCTCCCGTGCACCAGCCTCCCGTGCACCAGCCTCCCGTGCACCAGCCTCCCGTGCACCAGCCTCCCGTGCACCAGCCTCCCGTGCACCAGCCTCCCGTGCACCAGCCTCCCGTGCACCAGCCTCCCGTGCACCAGCCTCCCGTGCACCAGCCTCCCGTGCACCAGCCTCCCGTGCACCAGCCTCCCGTGCACCAGCCTCCCGTGCACCAGCCTCCCGTGCACCAGCCTCCCGTGCACCAGCCTCCCATGCACCAACCTCCCGTGCACCAGCCTCCCGTGCGCCAGCCTCCCGTCCACCAGCCTCCCGTCCACCAGCCTCCCGTCCACCAGCCTCCCGTCCACCAGCCTCCCGTCCACCAGCCTCCCGTCCTTCTTTGGCGAATAGAGCAACGTGCCCCCGCGTGTGCCAGGCAGAGCCATCTAGAGCGCTCCACAGTGGCTCGTGCGCGTGGTTGAAGTCGCGCTCCTGATTCGTCACTCGGTTTGGCACAGGGGTGATCAAAAAGTCCAGAAGAGGATAAACCCTGTCACCTAAAGGGGAAAAGAGAGGTTAGGAAACTAATATATTTAGTCAAAACTCTTTTTGAACAGGCCGGATCAGGACCTCCAGCAGAGATGTACGGTTCTCACGTGGGTTGTAAAGGGCGGGCACTTCACACCATACAGGTGGGGTTCAGGGCTGCAACAGACTCAAGTCACAAGCTGAGCGGGGCTTTCGCTGGGGCAGACAGCATAACACTTCAAGCAGGAGTAAACCGTTCTCACGTGTGTTGTAGGGGCAGAGTCACAAGCTGAGCGGGGCTTTCACTGGGACAGACAGGATAAAAACTTCAAGCAGGGATGAACAGTTCTTATGTGTAGTGTGCACACGGGGGCTTTTCCTTCTGACATCCAACAGGTAACTACAATCGATCTTACTAGGCTCTTATGATGAACGGTAGACCAGCATGACACATGGGGAGTGCACGGCAATAAAAGATAAATCTTCCACACACACACGACAGTCCAACTCCAAACATGCAACGTGATGGGAAACGTCAATTCCAGCACTACAAATCCACTCTTCAAAGTGCAAAATAAGGCCAACACTCACCCAGAGGTCTCGATCTGAAGAGCCGATGATAGTCAGAGTTGGGACAGATGTTGTGAATAATTTCCTCACCACTACAAGCGGGCTTCACTTCGCTGTTTCCAATGGTCGAGGAGGCGAGAGATCGACAAGGAATCAGTATATTTCACTCAGTGCGATGTGTACCACGTGATCCGAGCACTCCAAACCAGTATCCAATTTAGTGTAGAAAACATGCGTTCATGAGATTCAATTTGTCAATCACTCATCTCACTCTTTTCCAGTCCAGGCGACGAATTCCACTCTTCAAAACTGCCCGCGGATCCCACAAGCAACACTCCTCTTCTTTCACGGTGATCCTTCAGCTGCAACACTCCACAAACGTTTCCCAATGGGAGAGAACCACACCAGATCGACGGGGGAAGACAAAGAAACAACAACACAACACGGAGAGAGAGCACATAGCCTTCTCTTCCCCTTGTGTTTTATCCTCTCCAAACGCTGGCACCACCTCAATCAGGCACTCAAAGTGAAGTCCCCACACCTGTTGTCAATCTGCCGTTTAGTTGTCATGACGACAGACACACACACAAGCCCGGGGACAGTGTTACACTAAAAGTGCCCCGGTGGGAACACTTCTCCGGTGGGAATAGTTCCGGGGATTATTTGTCACCCCGTGACAATTGCACAGCTCCAGGAGAAGATGCCGTGGAAGACGGAATCTGCTCATCCGCCATTCATCTGATTCGTTCAGAAGATCTCGCCTATCCTGAAATACTCTTTCCCTTCTCAAGGGCGCATATGCGTCTTCTAAAAGCGCCAGGTCAGCCATCATTGAGAATTGGTGTATGGTGGTCTACATTATGAGTATATGTACACTATACATTATAGCCGCGTTTCCACCGCGGGAACTTTCCCCAGGAACTAGGAACTTTGGGGTGGTACTCGGTGTGTTTACACCGCAGGAACCAGGGTCTAAATTAAGTTCCGGGTAAATATTTCCCCCTCCGAAAGTCCCTGCTGGCGAGGTAGTACTTTCTCAAAGTTCAGGAACTTTCGGGGGTGGGACTTGTGCGCTGAACATGCTGATTGGTTGTGTTCACGCCGCATTTTGACTGGAGGACTCCACGCAGGATTCTATTTTAACCGGCATTTTAACAATCTATTGCGGTTCGTGGCTTCATGCAGTAAGAGTTGTCTGTCTGCAAATATGGAATTTAATAAATAAAAAAATAAAAAAACAGCTGGACCGACGACGAGGTTCAGGCTTTATTAAGCGTATTTGTGTAACAGGACATTTTCTGCGCGTTCGTCCCAGCCATCTCACGGTCAATGTCCGCAATACATCACAAACACCTGCAGCACAGTTTGAATCTCCTCCATACTTATTATAAATGTGGCGCTCAAAACTGATTACTGTCCGTCGCAGACTGGGAGGAGCCGTCGCGCAGTTTATAATCTTCCCGGTACTTTAGACCGCGGTGTAAACGCAGAAAGCAACCGGTCTGGGGCAAAAAAAGTTCCTGGGAAAAAAGTTCCTGGGACAAATTGTTCCGGGTAATTTCGGTGGAAACGCGGCTTATGAGTGTATGTACACTATACATGAGCACTGAATGCTAAAGCTACACAGACAGGAGAGTAACGCGTTCTGTATGTGGCCATTTCCCCTGTGCGCTTCAGCACTATGAATAGAGATATAATATATAACAATAACTATAATAACTGTATTGATAACTACATAATAACTGTTATGATGACTGGAACTATAATGATAACTATAATAATTCTAGCAAAATACTGGCAGCAGTTGCACTAAATTAAAACTAATTTAATTTGCTATTCATAAGACAATTGTTTACAGAACAAAAACTGTGTGACTTCGACACACACACACACACACACACACGAGTGTACGAGTCTCAACAAGAGTGATAATCAACAAAATATCCAGATAAACATCATCTTGGACCGTCACAAAACAAGCTACTAAACAAATCACAAGAACTACAGCTAAAAATGAAAATACTAAGACGTTGCATCTGCATAATTTATTCATGCCGCAATGCATGCTGGGAGACATGATGAGTTTTGATTGGCGGTTCCCATCATGCACTGCAACATTAGGCTGTATGTTTATTGTCACCAGTGATGTCTGTGACACAGAGAACTGTAGTCTGACTACAAGTATATTAAAATGTAATGTAACTAATATATATATATGTGTAATCTGATAATTGAATCCAGATTCCATGAACCAGTCGCTAGCCCGGGTTTACATCCAGCACTCAACACATTACATGGGGGTTTAGTAGAGGACCGTTGAGTCACTCAGAGTCAAGAGCATTCAAGACCACAGAGCAAAATCCTCAGTGTTAAAGTCCACAGTTCAGAGTCTATATGAGCCGATCTACAGAGAGGACAAAGTTACACTGTATAGTGTCACTATATAGCAACGGGTTTAAACACTCAGTTGATCAGAGGACGTGAATAACCACAGGAGGAGCTGATGATGTATAAAGGAGGAGCTGATGATGTATAAAGGAGGAGCTGATGATGTTTAAAGGGGGAGCTGATGATGTTTAAAGGAGGAGCTGATGATGTTTAAAGGAGGAGCTGATGATGTTTAAAGGAGGAGCTGATGATGTTTAAAGGAGGAGCTGATGATGTTTAAAGGAGGAGCTGATGATGTTTAAAGGAGGAGCTGATGATGTTTAAAGGAGGAGCTGATGATGTTTAAAGGAGGAGCTGATGGTGTTTAAAGGAGGAGCTGATGATGTTTAAAGGAGGAGCTGATGATGTTTAAAGGAGGAGCTGATGATGTTTAAAGGAGGAGCTGATGATGTTTAAAGGAGGAGCTGATGGTGTTTAAAGGAGGAGCTGATGATGTATAAAGGAGGAGTGATGATGTTTAAAGGAGGAGCTGATGGTGTTTAAAGGAGGAGCTGATGATGTATAAAGGAGGAGTGATGATGTTTAAAGGAGGAGCTGATGGTGTTTAAAGGAGGAGCTGATGATGTTTAAAGGAGGGACTGATGATGTATAAAGGAGGAGCTGATGATGTTTAAAGGAGGAGCTGATGATGTTTAAAGGAGGAGTGATGATGTTTAAAGGAGGAGCTGATGATGTTTAAAGGAGGAGCTGATGATGTATAAAGGAGGAGTGATGATGTTTAAAGGAGGAGCTGATGATGTTTAAAGGAGGAGCTGATGATGTATAAAGGAGGAGCTGATGATGTTTAAAGGAGGAGCTGATGATGTTTAAAGGAGGAGCTGATGATGTATAAAGGAGGAGCTGATGATGTTTAAAGGAGGAGCTGATGATGTTTAAAGGAGGAGCTGATGATGTATAAAGGAGGAGTGATGATGTTTAAAGGAGGAGCTGATGATGTTTAAAGGAGGAGCTGATGATGTATAAAGGAGGAGCTGATGATGTTTAAAGGAGGAGCTGATGATGTTTAAAGGAGGAGCTGATGATGTTTAAAGGAGGAGCTGATGATGTTTAAAGGAGGAGCTGATGATGTTTAAAGGAGGAGCTGATGATGTTTAAAGGAGGAGCTGATGATGTTTAAAGGAGGAGCTGATGATGTTTAAAGGAGGAGCTGATGATGTTTAAAGGAGGAGCTGATGATGTTTAAAGGAGGAGCTGATGATGTTTAAAGGAGGAGCTGATGATGTTTAAAGGAGGAGCTGATGATGTTTAAAGGAGGAGCTGATGATGTATAAAGGAGGAGCTGATGATGTTTAAAGGAGGAGCTGATGATGTTTAAAGGAGGAGTGATGATGTTTAAAGGAGGAGCTGATGATGTATAAAGGAGGAGCTGATGATGTTTAAAGGAGGAGCTGATGATGTTTAAAGGAGGAGCTGATAATGTTTAAAGGAGGAGCTGATGATGTTTAAAGGAGGAGCTGATGATGTATAAAGGAGGAGCTGATGATGTATAAAGGAGGAGCTGATGATGTATAAAGGAGGAGCTGATGATGTTTAAAGGAGGAGCTGATGATGTATAAAGGAGGAGCTGATGATGTATAAAGGAGGAGCTGATGATGTATAAAGGAGGAGCTGATGATGTATAAAGGAGGAGCTGATGATGTTTAAAGGAGGAGCTGATGATGTATAAAGGAGCTGATGATGTTTAAAGGAGGAGCTGATGATGTTTAAAGGAGGAGTGATGATGTTTAAAGGAGGAGCTGATGATGTATAAAGGAGGAGCTGATGATGTTTAAAGGAGGAGCTGATGATGTTTAAAGGAGGAGCTGTAACTATATATAATGAAGAGGAAGACTGACAGAAACAGAAGATGGCTGATAAGTGTGATCTGTGTCTGCTGGGACTGATCCTTCTCTCTTCACTTCTCACAGGTAAAGACATCTGGATTTTCTCTAAACACATCTAGTGGAATTAGTCTGGAAAGAGTTCATTTGAACATGCTCAGTTTATTCTTGCACACATTCACGTTGTGATCTCAGAGTTGTGTATTGATACACACAGATCATACTGTATTATTCCTGATACTGGACATAGTGTCACTCAGACATCTGATGATGAAGATTATCTTCATATTAAGAGTGTGTCAGTGATTTGAACAGCTCTCTGATAAAGACTAATAGTTTATTCTGGAGAGTGTTTGCTTTAAGTGAGGAAAATACTATGAGTGAAAACTTCTGCTTTTTATGCTGGTGTGTTTTATGTTCTCATTTATTAATATATATCATAATGATCACTGAGATATACTGTGTTTCAGGAACCAGTGGAGTGCAAGTGTTCATCAGTTCTGGTGAAAGTGTCTCTCTGTCCTGTAATAAAACTCTTCCTGACTGCAGATCAACTACATGGACCTATGATGACAGATATTCAGAAGTTGAACTGATTACTGGAGGGATGAAGAATAAAGACACAGAGAGACATGAGAGACTGAGTCTGGAGTCTGACTGCTCTCTGAACATCACGACCGTCACAGGAGAAGATTATGGAGAATACACCTGCGAACAATCTGTGAATGGAGAACGACATTATACAAGTGTTGATCTGCATGTTCTTCATGGTTAGTTTATGATTATGTGGTCAATTTAAAAATGTAGATTCTCCCTTTAAACTCAGATGATGATTGAAGAGTCTGTGATTTGTGTCTTGTGTTCAGTTTCAGTGTCTTCATCATCATCTTCATCATCATCATCCTCACAGACTGAGATCAGTCCAGGGCGCTCTCTGACTCTCTCCTGTCAGTTGTATTCAGTCTACTGTCATTATTTTGTCCGTTATCTGGGATTTGAGCTGTTGTGGGTGAATCAGACTGGTGTTGATCTGAAGACAGACTCCAGATATCAGATATCATCATCATATCGCTGTATCATCACTCTGACTACAACACTCCTGAATGAAGATGACAACAGAGAGTGGAGATGTGAAGTTACTCGCGGAGATCAACTCCAGACCTCAGTCAGATACACTGTCAAGTATTCAGGTGAGAAACTCTTTTCTGACAGATTACTGGAAACTTCCACAGACTGGCTCGACTCTTCCTGATGCCTTCATACGGTTTGGGACTGTACAATATTAGTGGTCAAAGTCATAAACTGCATAACAATCCTTATAATCCCCAATATTGGCCTCCTACACGGGTCATACATGATATATTGCAGAAACCAGAAGTAATATGACCCATGCAGGACCGGTTTATGAATTATAAGGCTTATGTCATTCATTCAAGCTGAAGGTTTATTTGCAGAAGCTCAACTGTGTTTCTCTCTCATATAAACCAGGAATAAATGATACAGTGACATCTCTCTTCTCAACGACTGCCACTGTAAACTGAGATGATGATGTTGTGTATATGTGGCGTTATGTGTTGTGTTCGACTTTAATCTCGTAATGTTTCGACTTTAATCTCGTAATGTTTCGACTTTAATCTCGTAATGTTTCGACTTTAATCTCGTAATGTTTCGACTTTAATCTCGTAATGTTTCGACTTTAATCTCGTAATGTTTCGACTTTAATCTCGTAATGTTTCGACTTTATTCTTGTAATGTTTCGACTTTAATCTCGTAATGTTTCGACTTTAATCTCGTAATGTTTCGACTTTATTCTTGTAATGTTTCGACTTTAATCTCGTAATGTTTCGACTTTATTCTCGTAATGTTTCGACTTTATTCTCGTAATGTTTCGACTTTATTCTCGTAATGTTTCGACTTTATTCTCGTAATGTTTCGACTTTAATCTCGTAATGTTTCGACTTTAATCTCGTAATGTTTCGACTTTAATCTCGTAATGTTTCGACTTTATTCTTGTAATGTTTCGACTTTATTCTTGTAATGTTTCGACTTTATTCTTGTAATGTTTCGACTTCAATCTCGTAATGTTTCGACTTTAATCTCGTAATGTTTCGACTTTATTCTTGTAATGTTTCGACTTTAATTTCGTAATGTTTCGACTTTAATCTCGTAATGTTTCGACTTTAATCTCGTAATGTTTCGACTTTAATCTCGTAATGTTTCGACTTTAATCTCGTAATGTTTCGACTTTATTCTTGTAATGTTTCGACTTTAATCTCGCAATGTTTCGACTTTAATCTCGTAATGTTTCGACTTTAATCTCGTAATGTTTCGACTTTATTCTTGTAATGTTTCGACTTTATTCTTGTAATGTTTCGACTTTAATCTCGTAATGTTTCGACTTTAATCTCGTAATGTTTCGACTTTATTCTTGTAATGTTTCGACTTTAATCTCGTAATGTTTCGACTTTATTCTTGTAATGTTTCGACTTTAATCTCGTAATGTTTCGACTTTAATCTCGTAATGTTTCGACTTTATTCTTGTAATGTTTCGACTTTATTCTTGTAATGTTTCGACTTTATTCTTGTAATGTTTCGACTTTAATCTCGTAATGTTTCAACTTTATTCTCGTAATGTTTCGACTTTATTCTTGTAATGTTTCGACTTTAATCTCGTAATGTTTCAAATTTAATCTCGTAATGTTTCGACTTTATTCTTGTAATGTTTCGACTTTATTCTTGTAATGTTTCGACTTTAATCTCGTAATGTTTCGACTTTAATCTCGTAATGTTTCGACTTTATTCTTGTAATGTTTCGACTTTAATCTCGTAATGTTTCGACTTTATTCTTGTAATGTTTCGACTTTAATCTCGTAATGTTTCGACTTTAATCTCGTAATGTTTCGACTTTATTCTTGTAATGTTTCGACTTTATTCTTGTAATGTTTCGACTTTAATCTCGTAATGTTTCGACTTTATTCTTGTAATGTTTCGACTTTAATCTTGTAATGTTTCGACTTTATTCTCGTAATGTTTCGACTTTAATCTCGTAATGTTTCGACTTTAATCTCGTAATGTTTCGACTTTATTCTTGTAATGTCTCGACTTTAATCTCGTAATGTTTCGACTTTAATCTCGTAATGTTTCGACTTTATTCTTGTAATGTTTCGACTTTATTCTTGTAATGTTTCGACTTTATTCTTGTAATGTTTCGACTTTATTCTCGTAATGTTTCGACTTTATTCTCGTAATGTTTCGACTTTAATCTCGTAATGTTTCGACTTTATTCTCGTAATGTCTCGACTTTAATCTCGTAATGTCTCGACTTTATTCTTGTAATGTTTCGACTTTATTCTCGTAATGTTACGACTTTATTCTCGTAATGTTTCGACTTTAATCTCGTAATGTCTCGACTTTAATCTCGTAATGTTTCCACTTTAATCTCGTAATGTCTCGACTTTAATCTCGTAATGTTACGACATTATTCTCGTAATGTCTCGACTTTAATCTCGTAATGTTTCGACTTTATTCTTGTAATGTTTCGACTTTAATCTCGTAATGTCTCGACTTTATTCTTGTAATGTCACGACTTTATTCTCGTAATGTTTCCACTTTAATCTCGTAATGTCTCGACATTAATCTCGTAATGTTTCGACTTTATTCTTGTAATGTTACGACTTTATTCTCGTAATGTCTCGACTTTAATCTCGTAATGTCTCGACTTTATTCTTGTAATGTTACGACTTTATTCTCGTAATGTTTCCACTTTAATCTCGTAATGTCTCGACTTTATTCTCGTAATGTTTCCACTTTATTCTTGTAATGTTTCGACTTTAATCTCGTAATGTTTCGACTTTAATCTCGTAATGTCTCGACTTTATTCTCATAATGTCTCGACTTTAATCTCGTAATGTTTCGACTTTAATCTCGTAATGTCTCGACTTTATTCTCGTAATGTCTCGACTTTATTCTCGTAATGTTTCGACTTTAATCTCGTAATGTTTCGACTTTAATCTCGTAATGTCTCGACTTTATTCTCGTAATGTTTCGACTTTATTCTCGTTATGTCTCGACTTTATTCTCGTAATGTCTCGACTTTATTCTCGTAATGGTTCGACTTTATTCTCGTAATGTTTCGACTTTAATCTCGTAATGTTTCGACTTTAATCTCGTAATGTTTCGACTTTAATCTCGTAATGTCTCGACTTTATTCTCGTAATGTTTCGACTTTATTCTCGTAATGTCTCGACTTTATTCTCGTAATGTCTCGACTTTATTCTCGTAATGGTTCGACTTTATTCTCGTAATGTTTCGACTTTATTCTCGTAATGTTTCGACTTTATTCTCATAATGTCTCGACTTTAATCTCGTAATGTTTCGACTTTATTCTCGTAATGTCTCGACTTTATTCTCGTAATGTCTCGACTTTATTCTCGTAATGGTTCGACTTTATTCTCGTAATGTTTCGACTTTATTCTCATAATGTCTCGACTTTAATCTCGTAATGTTTCGACTTTAATCTCGTAATGTCTCGACTTTATTCTCGCAATGTTTCGACTTTATTCTCGTAATGTCTCGACTTTATTCTCGTAATGTTTCGACTTTATTCTTGTAATGTTAAGACTTTATTCTCGTAATGTTTCGACTTTATTCTCGTAATGGTTCGACTTTATTCTCATAATGTCTCGACTTTAATCTCGTAATGTCTCGACTTTAATCTCGTAATGTTTCGACTTTAATCTCGTAATGTTTCGACTTTAATCTCGTAATGTCTCGACTTTATTCTCGTAATGTCTCGACTTTATTCTCGTAATGTTTCGACTTTATTCTCGTAATGTCTCGACTTTATTCTCGTAATGTCTCGACTTTATTCTCGTAATGGTTCGACTTTATTCTCATAATGTTTCGACTTTAATCTCGTAATGTTTCGACTTTATTCTCGTAACTCTGAGAAGAACTCAAGGGGAACTACAGCAGCAGCTCCTACACAAGGTTCAAGTATTGTGTGATGATGATGTTGTGTATATGTGGCATTATGTGTTGAACTGAACTAACAGACGTGATCCACAGATCCAGGAGAAACTGAAGTCAGTGTGAATGCTGGATTATTATACAGAGGTACGACACGTTCATTTATACTGACAGCTTTATAACATTAAACTATCAGTCAGTCTGTAAATGCTTCATCAATAACTGTTGATAGTTGAAGACCCTTGACTTCAGTCATGTCCAGTTTCTCTTCTTCCTCTCATGTTTCCTGCAGTGATCGTGACTATTGTTGGGATCGCAGTGTTTGCTGCTCCTACTGTGATTCTTCTTCAGATCATCTGTGCAAGAAGAGCTGGTGAGTTTGAGCCGCACACAATCTGATGATTCACACTCGTCTGATCTGAACATCTGCAATCATGATAAAACACAGACGAGAGGTCAGTCAATGCTTTTATTTTGCAGGGAGGAAGGACTCGCAGCACCCAGAGGAAATAGAGATGCCGACAATATTACAATAAAATACTGATGAGTTTACAGCCGATCTGCAACAATATTTACAATAGCAAAAAACTCAAGAGGATTGGTCATTGTTTTAGTTTCTTCTTCTCAGAAAACTGAGGAAAACTCTTTAAACCGATTCAAATGTGTGTTTTACATATAAAAGCCAGATTTATTCTCATTTATATGGGTTTTATAGATATTAGCCTACAGTGTTGAAAGTCATTCTCTTGTGCTTCATATGTAAACTGCTTTAAATATAATATTAAATACAGTAATGGACAGACTCGGACTGTATAATCCTCTCTCTGTTCTGTGTGATGGAGATGATTTGAGGATTCTTGTATCTTGTCTGTTCATTCATGTTTTTAGCAGCTTTTGTTCATTCTGAATGATTGTTATAATTTTCTTAATAAACCTCTGCAGTTGTGTTTAATATTTCTCCTTTCCTGAGAGGTTTGATACAAATATGATATTGAAGCGAGCTGTGGTTGAGAACAATTAGGTTACTGACGTAACCCAGGTTCTCTTTCTAACATTCGTTCGGTATCTCACTATGGGAACGCCTCTGGGCGTGACCGATCGCGGAAGCACCAATTACACCACATCTGCCAATCCTGGCAGACCAATCGCTGCAGCGATTAGGAAGTCCCGCCTCCCTCTATATAAACCGCAGCTACCTGCCGTTTCGTCATTCTCCACATATCTCTTCTCCGTGCGAAAAGGCAAGGAGGGCAATGTTGTGAGATACCTCACTTCATGTTATCAGAGCACCTGGGTTACGTCAGTAACTTAATCGTTCTCTTTCTAAGATTCGTTCGGTATCTCACTATGGGATATAGACAACTCCCGTATTGCCGATATGCTGACGAAGCAGGCTGAAGAAGAGAGGGTTAAAGTAAAAAACAAAAACTACATCACTGACCCAGACAGAGAAACAGAATGATCTGAGAAATCCGCCCTTATAGAACCACCGTATACCACCTGACTACTCACTCCCAGAACTGAGTGGACCAGAGAGGGTTCTGTCACATCCAGTTTATAGAAACGAATAAATGTGTGCGGAGAGGACCCGCTGGCTGCTGCGCAAATTTCTTGAATCGAAATGCCCTTTAAATAGAGCTCAGGATGTAGACATACCTCTAGTAGAATGCGCTCGTAGACCTACTGGGGGCTCTAAATTCATGCTATTGTAACATAACGCGTTGACGGGAGATAGGTTTTCCCTTGTAAGAGTCAGCCCACGAGACAAACAGCTGGTTGCTCTTACGCAATGTGCGGGTTCTCTGTACATACGTATACAGTGTACGAACCGGACATAAACAGTTTAGCCTCTCCTCCTTTGGAGATGAAAAAGGCGGTGGATGAAAAGCCAACAAGTCCACTGATCTTACTCTATCCGCGTGATCGTATACCTTGGGCACGAACCCCGGGTTAGTTCTCACAAGTACTCTTTGACCACCCGGAGCGAACCTCATACATGAGGGGTGAACTGATTTCTCCCTCACCCTCTTTGCTGTTGTAAGAGCGAGTAGTAGAGCCGTCTTTAAAGCGAGCAGCTTTAAGTCCATCTTATCAATGGGCTCGAAAGGGGGTTTTGAGAGCGCGTTCAGGACCACAGACAAATCTCATAGTGGGACCATTGGCTTTGATTCTGGGTGCAATCTGCGAGCATCTCTCATGAATCTACAGACTAGGGGGTGTTGGCCCATAGTGCCTGAATCAATCCCCACATGACATGCCGAGATAGCGGACAGATAAACCTTAACCGTGGAAAAAGCTCTGCCTTTATCCAGGAGGTCCTGAAGAAAACACAGCACGTCCGAAACAGAACACAGGAAAGGAACAATGTTCTTATCTGGGCACCATTCCTCGAAAACTCCCCATTTGAGATTATATAAAGAACGTGTCGAGGCAGCCCTCGCGTTCTGAATCGTCTCAATAACCCTCGGAGGTAACCCGGCTGTGCTCAGATTCATCCTCTCACGGGCCAGGCCCAGAGAGCTAGCTTCTGAGGGGAAGGATGGAATATTTCCCCCCTTGCTTGTGAGAGAAGATCCCTGCGCGCTGGTAACGGCCATGGCCGGTCGTAGAGCAGTTGCGCAATCTCCGCCACCCACAGTCTCCCCGGCCAGTAAGGCGCGATCAGAATCATCACACGTCTACATTCCCGAACCCTCCATAATGTCGGCTCGATCAAGCTCAACGGTTGGGAACGCGTATAGCAACACATCTGGCCACTCGTGGGCTAGCGCATCCACACCCAATGGTGCATCGTCGCCGGCCAGGGAGAAGAACAGGGGACAGTGCGCGTCTTCATGCGATGCGTAAAGATCTACGGCAGCCTGGCCGAATCTCTCCCATAACATGAGGATCCCCTGGGGGTGGAGTCTCCACTCCCCGTACAGAGGATTCCCTCTGGATAGTTGATCCGCTCCCCTGTTCATTATTCCCGGGACATGCGTCACGCGTAATGAGAGGAGAGACATGCTGCTCTACATTATTATTCTCTTCGCTAACATGTGAAGCATGTGAGAACAAACTCCTCCCTGCCGATTTATGTAGGCAATCACTGTTGTATTGTCTGTCCTGACCAATACGTGATGATTCTTGAGAAAATGCACAAAATGTCTCAGAGCTAGAAACACTGTCATTAGCTCTAGAAAATTGATGTGCCTCTCTCTCAGTGCCGGAGACCAAACTCCTCTCACTGTTCTGCCCTCGAACACTGCGCCCCAGCCTGTGAGAGATGCATCCGCCGTCACCACTTTTCTCAGTACAATAGGACCTAGAGGGCACCCTGTCCTGAGAAAGGATGGGGCTCTCCAATGACAGAGAGCGCTCGCGCATTCTGGTGAGACACGCACTCTCCGGTTGAGGCGGCTCTTGGGGCGAATGCCTTGTGACGCTGTCCAGTTCTGAAAATCTCTCATTCGCAGTAGTCCCAGGGGAACCACTGACACCGTTGAGGCCATCAGTCCTAGTAGCCGAAGACACATCCTGAACGAGACTGATCTCCCTCTTTGAAAAAGGGAGAGGCAGCTGTGAATCGTCTTGATGCGATCCTCTGATAGGAAAGCTCGAAACGTCACAGAATTCAACCTGAGACCCAAGTAGACTATCTCTCGGGCCGGAGATAGACAACTCTTCGTCTGGTTTGTTTTGAAACCCAGTCTCTCCAAATGCGTCACTAGTGTGTGTGTGTCGCTCTCTGCCTGCCGTTGGCACGGCGCGCAGATGAGAAGATCGTCCAGATATGATGAAACCCTGAGCCCTAATCTCCTCAATGGAGTCAGGGCCCCTTCCACACACTTGTTGAATACTCGAGGGGCTAAAGCCAGGCCAAACGGTATTCTCGTAAACTCGTATGCTGTCCCTTGATAGGCGAACCTCAGATATTTCCTGTGCGATCCACCGAGGTGAACCAGTCTCCTTGCCGAATATTTTCACACAGCGTTTTGACAGACAGCATTTGAGGACCCGTAAATCCAAAATGGGACGGAGACCCCCCCCCCCCCCCCCCTCTCTTGGGAATCACAAAATAACGGGAGTAGAAACCCTTCTGACTCTCTACCGCTGGAATCACTCTTATCACTCCTTTTCTCATTAAAGAGGCTATTTCTTCCTCTAAAACCAGAGCTGCTTCCCCTTTGGCCACTGAAAATACCACTCCATTGAACAGAGGAGGTTTCACAGTGAATTGAAGCCTGTATCCCCTCTCTATAGTGGTTAGCACCCAGGGATGAACTGCGCATGCGCGCCAGTTCACTGCCTGAGCAGCGAGTGGGCCCTTCCCGTCTCTGTTCACTAGAGGTGCCGCAGCACACTCTAGCGGCAACGGGGGGGGAATACCGCTCCAGTAAAGGAGTTATAGTGGTATTCATTTGTGATTGTTTTAGTGATTTTTTGTGATCTTTTTCTGTTTGTATCCCACTCTGCGCCCTTGGTCCTTGACCTGGATGCGTCAGAGAAAACTTTATTTTTGATGGGATGCTTGTGAACGATAGACCTTCTCCCCTCATAACAGACCTCGAAGGTGGAGGGGGAGCCACACTCTTGGGGGGCACTAGTGGAAAACTGGCCACATTCCCACACATGCTGAACTCTGAACTGTACACACAAACACATTTCACCTCTGCATTCCTTCTCCTTTTCCCCCGCGGGAGGGAGAGAGGAATCGTTCTGAAGGGTTGGGACAGATAAACCCTGGGTGCTGTCTCCAAACCCTTCCTGACGCCGGACTGGCGTATCAGGTAGACCGCCTCTTCTGATTCCCCTGAGGGGCAGCCGATCGGTGTTTCGCAGCTGCGGCCGCGAACGACTGTTTCGGTCGAACGAAACCGGGCTTTGACTGCGGAGCCACGTTTGCCCTGCTGTTGCGGGTGGCGCGGGGCGGGAAGGCTGATAATCGGGAGTGCCTGTCTTTCCTGGCAGCGAGGCTCCGGTTGAAGAGAGCGCCGCCCTGCGGCTTGGGTGCACATGATTCGCTACTGATGTGTCCACAGGGGGAGGATCTGCCATCCCTAGATCATCCATTCCCTGAACATCCAGCCTTGAGAAACCCTTAACGGGCACTCAATGTGAAAAAGGCTTGTCCCCAAAACGTTTTCATCTCAGCAACACAGGCCGGGACGGCTGGAATAAACTGCCTGGCTGGCGGGAGACGTGACGGGAGCCTCCATCATACAGGTCTCTTTCAGCCCCTTGACCTGCTTGTTGAGAAGGCCAGTCGATAGACAATCTTGCCGCGGCCCTGCGACAGACCTCGATTAGATCCGTGTCCACCTGTACAGGGGAGGGTGAACTCTCATCCTGTGCACTCGGTGGCCAGGACTGGTTCGGGGGAACCCAAACTAACAGATGAGCTAGAGGAAATGACTAGCAGTATGAGCACCATTCTCTCTAGTACATTAGAAATTGTTGCACCAATTAGATTAAAAAAGGTTAGAGAGAAAACTAAAGCACCATGGTACAACAGTGCTACGCATGTTATCAAGAGAGAAACTCGTAACTTAGAGCGCAAATGGAAACAAACTAATTTAGAGGTCTTTAGAATCGCGTGGAAAGACAGTATGTCACGTTATAAAAAGGCTCTAAAAGCAGCCAGGGCTGAGCATCTCCGCAAACTAATAGAAAATAACCAAAACAATCCAAGGTTTTTATTTAACACTGTGGCTAGATTAACAAATAAACAGACATCACCTGAACAAAATATTCCGTTACATTTTAATAGTAATGATTTCATGAATTTCTTCACTGAGAAAATGGAAAGCATCAGAAACACAATTGTAAATGTACAATCTTTGACAGCGTCTTATGATTCAGCCTCAATTATCGCCCCTCAAGAACAACTACAGTGCTTTACAACTATAGGACAGGAAGAGCTAAATAAACTTATTACTGCATCTAAACCAACAACATGTTTATTAGATCCAATACCCACTAAACTACTGAAAGAAGTGTTACCTGTAGTGGAAGAGCCTCTTCTCAATATTATTAACTCGTCTCTATCTTTAGGACATGTTCCAAAAACATTCAAGCTGGCAGTTATAAAACCTCTTATTAAGAAGCCACAATTAGATCCAAATAACCTAGCAAACTACAGACCCATTTCAAATCTTCCATTTATGTCTAAAATACTAGAAAAAGTTGTGTCCGCTCAACTGTGCTCTTTCTTGCAAGAAAACGATATCTATGAAAAGTTTCAGTCTGGATTCAGGCCACATCATAGCACAGAAACTGCACTCGTTAAAATTACAAATGATTTACTTTTAGCTTCTGACCAAGGCTGTATCTCAATACTAGTTTTACTCGATCTTAGTGCTGCGTTTGACACTATAGATCATAAAATACTCTTAGATCGACTTCAAAACTACACTGGTGTACAGGGACAGGCATTAAGCTGGTTTAGATCGTACCTATCAGACCGTTACCATTTTGTCCATTTAAATGGGGAAAAATCAAAGATAACGTCAGTAAATTATGGAGTGCCGCAGGGATCTGTGTTAGGCCCCCTGCTATTCTCAATTTACATGCTGCCACTTGCTAATAATATAAGAAAACATGGAATAAGTTTCCACTGTTATGCTGATGACACTCAATTATATATTTCATCAAGACCAGATGATAACACTAAATTATCTAAAATGACAGAGTGTGTTAAAGATATAAAATATTGGATGACGTGTAATTTTCTTCTATTAAATTCAGATAAAACGGAGGTATTACTGATTGGTCCAAAAAACTGCCCACAAAACCTCTTACAATACAACCTTAATCTAGATGGACGTCCTGTTACTTTATCCTCTACAGTAAAAGACCTGGGTGTTATACTAGACCGCAACTTGTCTTTTGAAAATCATATTTCAAATGTCACAAGAACAGCCTTTTTCCACCTTAGAAACATTGCTAAGCTACGTAATATGCTATCAGTTTCTGATGCAGAAAAGTTAGTTCATGCATTCATGACCTCGAGACTAGATTACTGTAATGCTTTATTAGCTGGTTGTCCTGCATCCTCCGTAAACAAGCTACAGTTAGTCCAAAATGCAGCCGCTAGAGTTCTTACTAGGTCAAGAAAATATGATCATATAACACCAATTTTATCATCTCTACACTGGTTACCTATTAAGTTCCGTATCAATTACAAAGTATTGTTACTGACCTATAAAGCCCTAAATGGTTTAGCTCCTGTGTATTTAAGAGATCTTCTATCGCCATATAATCCATCGCGCTCTTTAAGATCGCTAAATTCGAGGCTTCTGGTCGTACCTAGGATAACTAAGTCCACTAAAGGAGGGAGGGCGTTTTCACATCTAGCTCCTAAACTCTGGAATAGCCTTCCTGATATTGTCCGAGGCTCAGACTCGCTCTCCCAGTTTAAAACTAGATTAAAGACGCATCTCTTTAGCCAAGCATTCACATGATGCATCTCATACCATTTATACAACAGTTAAATCAGATCAAATGCATTCATATTATGAACCGCAGCTACGCTAATTATTTCCCATCTGCCTTTTTTGTTGTTATCTCGGGACGCCTGTCCCTATAACTCAAATAGAGTTCGTCAGCTCCAGTTACGTATCCAGCCTCTCATGGAGACTTCAGATGCCCCAACGCCTGTGATGAGACGACCCAACGCCTGTGAAGAGACGACCCAACGCCGGCGATATGTTATGCCCTAAATTTATGATTAACTAACTGTATTTTTGTATGTATTTTTTTAAATGCATTTTCTGTAAAGCTGCTTTGAAACAATATGTATTGTGAAAAGCGCTATACAAATAAACTTGAATTGAATTGAATTGAAGAATGGCATCTTCCTCGTCGTCCTCCTCGTCCTCGAGGATGTTCGACAATACCTCGTCATCGTCATCTTCCTCTCCCGCTAACGGTCATTAAACAGCGGGGGAAGGGCGGGTGACACCTTCTCCATCATCTCTGCCCATGAGCTGGTGGTCTGAGGACAATCCATAGGTTCGTCTCTGGGTTGAGCAGAGAGGCAAGGGTCCGATTTTCCCGCGACTGCCACGTGGAGTCTTCTTTCTCGGATTTTAGTCGGGAAAGCAGCACAGTGCGGGCAGCCCTCGGGGTTGGACAGCGCTGCCTGAGCGTGTTTAGTGCCCAGACAGGAGATGCAGAGGCTGTGTGCATCACTAGCAGAAAACCACATTCCACAAGCACACGGGTGCGGAGGACGACCCTTTCCTCCGGGGCTCTCCGGATCTATCGCAGTAGCCATGATAGAGCTTGCACTCTCTTCGTACTGTAAGAAAAAATGATGTGGACGTCGAAGATCTCAAAAATGAAGTTTATTCCAGCAAAGTAGTGGCAAGGTACACAAAAGCACCATGGGTTCACCGGCGTCGGAATGAACCCAGAACATCCAAATCTCAAACCTTTTATCCTAATCCAGTTTACAACTCTTAATGTAAATTAAGTTGCTCTTATTGTGACAGCTGTGGTCTGTATGTTAATGAAGTTGAGATTCCCCCTTGTCTGAGAAGATTCTCTGTGTCCCACACCCATTCTCATTCTACAATTGATTACCATTTGTTCAGGATTTGATCAACCCAAATGGTCAACTCTTAATGTAAATGAAATCAGAACAGCAAAAGGTTTAGGTGATACAATCTATCTGAAGTGATCACATCTTTGATCTTCTGTTAGAACGGTCAAATGTTTTACGGTGACAAGCTATTTGAAGTCCCTGTAATCAAAATGGTGGTTGGTTGCCCTCTGTGATACTATTTATTTACATATTACTGAGATTGGATGTAATTGTCTCTATATGATAATTAAGCTCTTTTAAGTGAAGGAACATTCTGATATAAATGTATATATTGGAGTGGAAGTTGGATCGGGGCAGACTATAATTTCTTACAGTACGGTAAGTTACACCACAACGTGACAACTAGTACGGAGCTGTGCTGCGACAAAGAGCTTCTTTTTTTTTTTTTTACTTAAGAGCAGGAAAACTCGTCTTGACACGTAAGTTATCGCACTCTTAAGTGACGAAGTCACTCAACAACTCAAGAAATTGATTGCGTTAGGGACGTTACCTTTCGGCTCCGTCAAGAAACTGTTAAGCAGTAATTCCCAAGTCTGCTTAGGACAGCTTCTGAAATCTTCCACGGGGAAGAGAGCGAGAATGACGAAACGGCAGGTAGCTGCGGTTTATATAGAGGGAGGCGGGACTTCCTAATCGCTGCAGCGATTGGTCTGCCAGGATTGGCAGACGTGGTGTAATTGGTGCTTCTGCGATCGGTCACGCCCAGAGGCGTTCCCATAGTGAGATACCGAACGAATGTTAGAAAGAGAACCCGTGTGCAGTTTTGTTCAGATCCAACATATGAACACATGTAATTGTTGAGAAGCCACTGCAATAACCGAGAGCAGGGCCGTCTCAGTTTAGTGGCGCTCCTGAAGACAGACCAAGAGTTTATTTCTAGAGTTTAATGGCATCCTGGAAACTGCTCAAATAAAGAAGTGAAACTAACAGCAATGCTAAGAATAGCCTATAAACTCTGTTCAGAGCAGATGTGTGTTGAGCTAGTGTTATTAACAGATATGCACTTCACACACACACACACACACACACACACACACACGCACGCGCACACACACACACACACACACACACTTAAAACAACACTTCACTGTTCATAGTGTCACCAATAGCAACTAGCAGAATTTATACACTCAGGGCCGGAGGGCCCTATCTTGCACACACACACACACACACACACACACACAGCAAATCTGTATGTGACTACTTGCAAACCATAAAACATATTTTAGCTTCAAGGACCTAAAAAGTGTATTATGTATGTTTTATTCTTATTTGTACAATTATTAATCTGCACGTAGGCCTATCTACGTTTCTCTTAAATGACTAGCTAGCTACAGGTTTATGCAAATAAAGACAGCGAGCATTAAATTGCATTCACCTTCTATTTATCTGTGAGCATGCACATGAAGGGCTCAGATAGCTCACACACCGTTCCACAGGAACACACATCTGGAAACGAGTGCAATGATAATGGCATATAACGAGTTTACTAGCGTACATTTAGCATTGTATATGCAAGTTCTGTAAAGCTGCTCTGAAACTATATGTAGGCCTATTTTGAATAGCGCTGTACAAATAAATATGAATATTTGCATAGATATACAGACTGACTCAGCAATGCAAGTGAAATGCCCACTCGGGCTCCCCGGACACACCATGAGAAGTAGGTTTTGACTGTTTGACTTGCTTCATCTGCACCAAACACAAGACAGATGTCATCCACATTGTACGAATAAATGTTCCCCTTTTCCGCTAAGAAATTATTTGTAAGCATCCAGACTGCGACATGCTTTTATCGCATCTCTCGTGTAAGTTGCACCCGTGAGGACGATCAGACAGGGTCTGTGTGATGAACCATTCTAAAGCTCTGACTGATCTTCCTATAATAATAATAATTCCATCATGCAGCATAAAAAGCCTTTTTGTAAATGTCCATTCAGAGACACGGGAGGGATAGAGCCAGAGCATATGGGTTTTGATATGTCCATCTTTAGTGACTGATTTATAGCAGTCAAAATAATATTTTGTTATTACTGTTCCCTATGTCCTTGCACACTGAGTCCGACATTTTCGTGATTCGGTGGCTCTGAATGGTCAAAACACGTCTCAAAATGCTTGCTACGGATTCGAAAACCGCAGAAAATCGAACCTGATTCGAATTTATTTGTGACGGACGAAAGTTTCGCAACGTGACGTCGTATTTATTTTTTAATGTGCGAAAACTTCGGACGCGATCGGACTCAGTGTGAAAGGACCTTAATGTCTAATATAAAGTGTGACCAAAAAGTACTTAAAACACATAAACATGAGCTTTTGATGCGACTTGATTGATTTGATTGATTGATTGATTATATTTATTTAATTCATGGATATTTCCAACAAAACTTACTTCATCATCCTCATTTATATAATTTATATAATTTATAAAACCATGATGAAAAGGAGGCAGGATGAAGAATATCTTATATTTCCTGCCCCCTAAAAAAAAAAAAAAAAAAAAACTCGACATTTCAAATCCTCGTCAATGCAACGCCATTCCATCAGGCACAATTATGCTTTTTATTTTTATTCGTCCACCTATTCTGTCTCCCTCCCCGATGTGGCTGAATCACAGTTGGGAAAATTTATTTTTCCCAACTTCCTCAAAATAATAAGAACATTCGTGCATTATTTCAGAAAGAAATAGTTTCTATTCCAAATGTTACATTTTATTGGAACCGATTTGTAAATGACATGGACTGGAAGAAGGTTTGGATGATTCCTCACAGATACTTGATAGTAAACAAGGTGAAAGAAGTGTTGTTCAAAATAATTCACAGATATTACCCTGCTAATCATTACATGGTTAAATTTAAAAGAGACATCAATACAAACTGTTCTTTTTGTGAAGACCACCCAGAAATTGTTTTGCACCTCTTTTGGTATTGTTCACACACCAGAACACTTTGGCAAAACCTCAGCAGATTCATCATTGACCATATTTATAAAGACTTTGCCTTATTGTGGGAGAATGTTGTATTTTGCTTTTATAAAAGTCAAAGTAAAGATAAGTTTACTTAGTTTCACATTCATAAGTGTAAATACAGCGCTAAAAAACCTAATTTTGTACTTTTTCTACATGTAGTTATACATTATATTAATCTGATTTCTGATTCCAACAACAAAAAGGCAATTAAAACTGTCAGCATATGGTCCTCTTTCTCCTTGTAATGATCCATAAGCTACCCTGGCTAAATTGTATTGTTTTCGTGTCATATTCGTGTATATGGCTTATGTTATGTATATTTTGATTAGTCACTTGTGATTTGTACCCTTTTTTCCAAAAAAAATAAAAAATAATTATGACTTTTATTTTGAATCGCAGCGCTGTAGTGTGTTCTCGCGAGAGGTCACCCCTGTAGCTGTCATGGCGGCCCAGTGTCTGCATGCGTGTGTGTGATGCCGCTCGCCGTGTGTTGTGTGTGTCGTTAGATGAGTGTGATGATGATGATGATGATGATGGGCAGTGTGATGAAGGCTCGGCTCGGCTGGGTTCGGCTCGCTGCGGTCAGAGGTCTTCATGAGCGGACTGTAGCTGTGGGTTTAGGGGACAGGTGAGAGGACTCCTCAACATGCACAACTGACCAATCACTTTTACCACTATTATAATCAAAGACAGCTATACACGTTCATGTATAAGAATATTTCATACTGTGAAAAAGTAAAATAAATACAGTAAAATATTTATTTTCTATTATATTACATAAATGATTTTTCTACTCATTTTAGTACTAAAGATGTATTTTCTTAATTCAATTATTTAAATCAAATTATATTAATCAAATGTATTAATTTATTATTTATTTAAATTAAATAAAAATATATATTATTCGATTTATTTAGTTACATTTTTACACCGCTTTAAAAATTAATTTGATCAAATTTTATTTATTTCAATCATTTTTATTTATTTGTTTTGATCAAATGCATTTTGATGTTATTATTTAGTTATTTTTAAAAAATCTATTATTTTCATAAAATGATTTTAAGAACCTCCAGTAGCACTGGTACAGTGTTGACCCAGCAGCCCTATGGTGTTACCATCACTGCCTCATAATCAGCATTTTTGTTAATAATTGATGTTCTGTGTGCAGGAGCCTCGAGATCTCAACGGGGAAACTAGCACGCTTCGCTGACGGCTGTGCAGTGGTCAAGGTGTGTGTGTGTGTGTGAGAGAGTGAGTGAGTGAGTGAGAGAGTGAGAGAGTGAGTGAGTGAGAGTGTGAGTGTGTGAGTGAGTGAGTGAGTGAGTGAGAGAGTGAGTGAGTGTGTGTGAGTGTGTGTGTGAGAGAGTGAGTGAGTGTGTGAGTGTGTGTGTGAGTGTGTGTGAGTGTGTGTGTGAGTGAGTGAGTGTGTGAGTGAGTGAGTGAGTGTGAGAGTGAGTGTGAGAGTGAGTGTGAGAGTGAGTGTGAGAGTGAGTGAGTGTGTGAGAGAGTGAGTGAGAGAGTGAGTGAGAGAGTGAGTGTGAGAGTGAGAGAGTGAGTGTGTGAGTGTGTGAGTGAGTGAGTGATTGAGTGAGAGAGTGAGTGAGTGTGAGAGTGAGTGAGTGAGTGAGTGAGTGATTGAGTGAGAGAGTGAGTGAGTGTGAGAGTGAGTGAGTGAGTGAGTGATTGAGTGAGAGAGTGAGTGAGTGTGAGAGTGAGTGAGTGTGTGTGAGTGTGTGTGTGAGAGAGTGAGTGAGTGTGTGAGTGTGTGTGTGAGTGTGTGTGAGTGTGTGTGTGAGTGTGAGAGTGAGTGTGAGAGTGAGTGTGAGAGTGAGTGAGTGTGTGAGTGAGTGAGTGTGTGAGTGAGTGTGAGAGTGAGTGTGAGAGTGAGTGTGTGAGTGAGTGAGTGAGTGTGTGAGTGAGTGTGTGAGTGAGTGAGTGAGTGAGAGAGAGAGTGAGTGAGAGAGTGAGTGTGAGAGTGAGAGAGTGAGTGTGTGAGTGTGTGAGTGAGTGAGTGATTGAGTGAGAGAGTGAGTGAGTGTGAGAGTGAGTGAGTGAGTGAGTGATTGAGTGAGAGAGTGAGTGAGTGTGAGAGTGAGTGAGTGAGTGAGTGATTGAGTGAGAGAGTGAGTGAGTGTGAGAGTGAGTGAGTGAGTGAGAGAGTGATTGAGTGAGAGAGTGAGTGATTGAGTGAGAGAGTGAGTGAGTGTGAGAGTGAGTGAGTGAGTGATTGAGTGAGTGAGTGATTGAGTGAGAGAGTGATTGAGTGAGAGAGTGAGTGAGTGAGAGAGTGAGTGATTGAGTGAGAGAGTGAGTGAGTGTGAGAGTGAGTGAGTGAGTGAGTGAGAGAGTGATTGAGTGAGAGTGAGTGAGTGTGAGAGTGAGTGAGTGAGTGTGTGAGTGAGTGAGTGTGTGTGAGTCAGTGAGTGAGTGAGTGAGTGAGTGTGTGAGTGAGTGTGTGAGTGAGTGAGTGAGTGAGTGAGTGTGTGAGTGTGAGTGAGTGAGTGTGTGAGTGTGTGAGTGAGTGTGTGAGTGAGTGAGTGAGTGAGTGAGTGAGTGAGTGAGTGTGTGAGTGTGTGAGTGTGTGAGTGAGTGTGTGAGTGTGTGAGTGTGTGAGTGTGTGAGTGAGTGAGTGTGTGAGTGAGAGAGTGAGAGAGTGAGTGAGTGAGAGTGTGAGTGTGTGAGTGAGTGAGTGAGAGAGTGAGTGAGTGTGAGTGTGTGTGTGTGAGAGTGAGTGAGTGAGCGCTGATCGCTGTGTTTGATTGCAGTTGGGCGAGACATCAGTGATGGTGACAGCAGTCAGCAAGAGCAAACCGGCCACCGCTTTCTTCATGCCTCTAGTGGTGAGATACACCTCAGCGTTAGCATGTGCACTACACACACACACACACACACACACACACACACACACACACACACACACACGATTCTAGATGTGAGTCTTACACACACACAGAAGGGAGTTCACTGCTGTATTTAAATGCTGTGGTCACTCCTGAAACTGTGTGTTTGTGTTCTCGGTCACATGAGTGTTTTCTGTGAGGTCGTCAGGTGGATTACAGACAGAAAGCAGCGGCTGCAGGACGAATCCCCACCAACCACCTGAAGAGAACTGGGCAGCACCGACTCCGAGATCCTGACCAGCCGGCTGATCGGTCAGACACACACTCACTCTCTCACTCTCACACACACACACACACACACACACACACACACACACACACACACACACACTCACTCACCCTCTCACACACTCACTCACCCTCTCACACACTCACTCACTCTCACACACTCACTCACTCTCACACACACACACACACACTCACTCTCTCACTCTCACACACACACACACACACACACACACACACTCACTCACCCTCTCACACACTCACTCACCCTCTCACACACTCACTCACTCTCACACACTCACTCACTCTCACACCACTCACTCACTCTCACACACACACTCACTCTCACACACACTCACACTCACTCTCTCACACACACACTCACACACTCACTCACCCTCTCTCACACACACACACACACACACACACACTCACTCACCCTCTCACACACACACTCACTCTCACATACTCACTCACTCTCTCACTCACCCTCTCACACACACATTCACTCACACACACTCACACTCACTCTCACACACACACACACACACACATTCACTCTCTCACACACACACTCACTCTCACACTCTCTCACACACGCACTCTCTCACTCTCACTCACACACACACACACACTCACTCTCCCACACACACACACTCACTCTCCCACACACACACACTCACTCTCCCACACACACACACTCACTCTCACACACACACACACACACTCACTCTCACACACACACTCACTCACACACACACACTCACTCTCACACACACTCACTCTCACACACACACTCACTCTCACACACACTCACACTCACTCTCTCACACACTCACTCTCTCACACACACACACACACTCACTCTCTCACACACACACTCACTCTCTCACACTCACACTCACTCTCTCACACACACACTCACTCTCTCTCACACACACACACACACACACACACACTCACTCTCACACACACACACTCACTCTCACACACACACACTCACTCTCTCACACACACTCACTCTCACACACACTCACTCTCACACACACTCACTCTCACACACACTCACTCTCACACACACTCACTCTCACACACACTCACTCTCACTCTCTCACACACACACACTCTCACTCTCTCACACACACACTCACTCTCTCACACACACACTCACTCTCTCACACACACACACTCTCACACACACTCACACTCACTCTCACACACACTCACACTCACTCTCTCACACTCACTCTCACACACACACACTCACTCTCACACACACACTCACTCTCACACACACACTCACTCTCACACTCACTCTCACACACACACTCACTCTCACACACACACTCACTCTCACACACACACTCACTCACACACACACTCACTCTCACACACACACACACTCACTCTCACACACACACTCACTCTCACCCACACACACACTCACTCTCACACACACACACACACACTCACTCTCACACACACTCACCACCACTCCACACACACACTCACTCTCACACACACACTCACTCTCACACACACACTCACTCTCACACTCACACACTCACTCTCACACACACACACTCACCACACACACACTCACTCTCACACACACACTCACTCTCACACACACACACTCACTCACTCACACACACACTCACTCACTCTCACACACACACTCACTCTCACACAAACACACACACTCACTCTCACACACACACTCACTCTCACACACACACTCACTCTCACACACACACTCACTCTCACACACACACTCACTCTCACACACACACTCACTCCACACTCACTCTCTCACACACTCACTCACCACACACTCACTCTCACACACACACTCTCACACACACACTCACTCTCACACACACACTCACTCTCACACACACACACTCACTCTCACACACACACTCTCACACACACACTCACTCTCACACACTCACTCACTCTCACACACACACTCACTCTCACACCACACACTCACTCTCACACACACACTCACTCTCACACTCTCACACTCACTCTCACACACTCACTCTCTCACACACACACACACACACACTCACTCTCACACACACACTCACTCTCACACACACACTCACTCTCACACACACACACACTCACTCTCACACTCTCACACTCACTCTCTCACACTCACTCACTCTCACACACACACACTCACTCTCACACACACACACACTCACTCTCACACACACACACACACTCACTCTCCACACACTCACTCACTCTCACACACTCACTCTCACACTCACTCACACACACTCACTCACTCTCTCACACTCACTCTCTCACACACACTCACTCTCTCACACTCACTCACACTCACACACACACACACTCACTCTCTCACACTCACTCACTCTCACACACACACACACACTCACTCTCACACACTCACTCACTCTCACACACTCACTCTCACACTCACTCTCACACACACTCACTCTCTCACACACACTCACTCTCTCACACACTCACTCTCTCACACACACTCACTCTCTCACACACACACTCACTCTCTCACACACACACTCACTCTCTCACACACACACTCACTCTCTCACACACACACTCACTCCTCACACTCTCACACACACACTCACTCTCTCACACACACTCACTCTCTCACACACACTCACCTCTCTCACACACACACTCACTCTCCTCACACACACACTCACTCTCTCACACACACACACACTCACTCTGTCACACACACACTCACTCTCTCACAAACACACTCACTCTCTCACACTCTCACACACACACTCACTCTCACACACACACACTCACTCTCACACACTGACTCTCACACACACACACTCACTCTCACACACACACTCACTCTCACCACACTCTCACACTCACACTCACTCTCACACACACTCACTCACTCTCTCACACTCCACACCACTCACACACACTCAACACTCTCTCACACACACACTCTCTCACACACACACTCACTCTCTCACACACACACTCACTCTCTCACCCACACACACTCACTCTCTCACACACACACCACTCTCTCACACACACACTCACTCTCTCACACACACACCACTCACTCACTCACACTCTCACACACACCACTCACTCTCACACACACACACTCACTCTCACACACTCACTCTCACACACTCACTCTCACACACACACACTCACTCTCACACACACACTCACTCTCACACTCACTCTCCACACACACTCACTCTCACACTCACTCTCACACACACACACTCACTCTCACACACACACACACACTCACTCTCACACTCTCACACTCACTCTCTCACACTCACTCACTCTCACACACACACACTCACTCTCACACACACACACACACTCACTCTCACACACACACACACACTCACTCTCACACACTCACTCACTCTCACACACTCACTCTCACACTCACTCTCACACACACTCACTCACTCTCTCACACTCACTCTCTCACACACACTCACTCTCTCACACTCACTCACACTCACACACACACACACTCACTCTCTCACACCACTCACTCTCACACACACACACACACTCACTCTCACACACTCACTCACTCTCACACACTCACTCTCACACTCACTCTCACACACACTCACTCTCTCACACACACTCACTCTCTCACACACACTCACTCTCTCACACACACACTCACTCTCTCACACACACACTCACTCTCTCACACACACACTCACTCTCTCACACACACACTCACTCTCTCACACACACTCACTCTCACACACACTCACTCTCTCACACACACCACACTCTCTCACACACACACTCACACTCTCACACACACACTCACTCTCTCACACACACACACACTCACTCTGTCCACACACACACTCACTCTCTCACAAACACACTCACTCTCTCACACTCTCACACACACACTCACTCTCACACACACACACTCACTCTCACACACTGACTCTCACACACACACACTCACTCTCACACACACCACACTCACTCTCCACTCACACACTCACACTCACTCTCACACACACTCACTCACTCCTCACACACACCTCACACACACACACACTCACCACTCTCTCACACACACACTCTCCCACACACACACTCACTCTCTCACACACACACTCACTCTCTCACACACACACTCACTCTCTCACACACACACTCACTCTCTCACACACACACTCACTCTCTCACACACACACTCACTCTCTCACACTCTCACACACACACCACTCTCACACACACACACTCACTCACACACACTCACTCTCACACACTCACTCTCACACACACACACTCACTCTCACACACACACTCACTCTCACACTCACTCTCTCACACACACTCACTCTCACACTCACTCTCACACACACACACTCACTCTCACACTCACTCTCACACACACACACTCACTCTCACACACACTCACTCTCACACACACACTCACTCTCACACACACACTCACTCTCACACACACACTCACTCACACACACACTCACTCTCACACACACACTCACTCTCACACACTCACTCACTCTCACACACACTCACTCTCACACTCACACACTCACTCTCTCACACACACACACACACACCACACTCCACACACACACACTCACACTCACACACACACTCACTCTCTCACACTCACTCTCACGCACACACACTCACTCTCTCACACACACACTCACTCTCTCACACACACACTCACTCTCTCACACACACACTCACTCTCTCACACACACACTCACTCTCTCACACACACACTCACTCTCTCACACACACACTCACTCTCTCACACTCTCACACACACACTCACTCTCACACACACACACTCACTCTCACACACTCACTCTCACACACTCACTCTCACACACACACACTCACTCTCACACACACACTCACTCTCCACACTCACTCTCTCACACACACTCACTCTCACACTCACTCTCACACACACACACTCACTCTCACACACACACTCACTCTCACACACACACTCACTCTCACACACACACTCACCTCACACACACACTCACTCTCACACACACACTCACTCTCACACACACACTCACTCTCACACACACACTCACTCTCACACTCACACACACACTCACTCTCACACACACACTCACTCACTCACTCTCTCACACACACACTCACTCTCACACACACTCACTCTCACACACAAACTCACTCACACTCACTCTCACACACACACTCACTCACCCACACACACTCACTCTCACACACTCACTCACTCTCACACACTCACTCACTCTCACACACTCACTCTCACACTCACACTCACTCTCACACACACTCACTCACTCTCTCACACTCACTCTCTCACACACACTCACTCTCTCACACTCACTCTCTCACACACACTCACTCTCTCACACACACACACTCACTCTTCTCACACACACTCACTCTCACACACACACACTCACTCACACTCACTCTCACACACACACTCACTCTCACACACACACTCACTCTCACACACACACTCACTCTCACACACACTCACTCTCACACACTCACTCTCACACTCTCACACTCACTCTCACACACACCACTCACTCTCACACACACACACACACACACACTCACACACACACCCCCCTCTCACACACCCACACACCCACACCACTCACACACTCTCACACTCACTCTCTCACACACACACACACACACTCACTCTCTCACACTCTCACACACACACTCACTCTCACACTCTCACACACACACTCACTCTCACACACACACACTCACTCTCACACACTCACTCTCACACACACACTCACTCTCACACACACACTCACTCTCACACACCACACTCACTCACACACACACTCACTCTCACACACACACTCACTCTCACACACACACTCACTCTCACACACACACTCACTCTCACACACACACTCACTCTCACACACACACTCACTCTCACACACACACACTCTCACACACACACACTCACTCTCACACACACACTCACTCTCACACACACACTCACTCTCACACACACACTCACTCTCACACTCACACTCACTCTCTCACACACACACTCACTCTCTCACACACACTCACTCTCTCACACACACACACTCACTCTCTCACACACACACACTCACTCTCACACACACACTCACTCTCACACACACACTCACTCTCTCACACACACTCACTCTCACACTCTCACTCTCACACACACACACTCCCTCTCACACACACACACACACTCACCCTCTCACACACACACACACACACACACACACACTCACTCACTCACTCACTCACTCACTCACTCACTCACTCTCACTCACACACACACTCACTCACTCACTCACTCACTCACTCACTCACTCACTCACTCACTCACTCACTCACTCACTCACTCACTCACTCACTCACTCTCACTCACACACACACTCACTCACTCACTCACTCACTCACTCACTCACTCACTCACTCACTCACTCACTCACTCTCTCACTCACTCACTCACTCACTCACTCACTCACTCACTCACTCTCACTCACACACACACACACACACACACTCACTCACTCACTCACTCACTCACTCACTCACTCACTCTCACTCACACACACCACTCACTCACTCACTCACTCACTCACTCACTCACTCACTCTCACACACACACACACACACTCACTCACTCACTCACTCACTCACTCACTCACTCACTCACTCACTCACTCACTCACTCACTCACTCACTCTCACTCACACACACACACACACACACACTCACACACACACATACACACACACTCACTCACTCACTCTCTCTCACACACACACACTCACTCACTCACTAGCTAATGCATTGCCTGTGTGTGTGCAGATCGCTCCATCAGGCCGCTGTTTCCCGCCGGATACTTCTATGACACACAGGTGTGGCTCGTCAGATCTCATGCAGGAGCTGTAGTCACTGAGTCAGGAACACAGAAACACAGGAACACAGAAACACAGGAACACAGATGCTCAAGATGTTCTGTGAGGTTTTGTGCTGTTAAAGTCATATCACAGACTTTCCCCGTGTGTAAGTGTGTAATCGCTCCCGGTGCTTCTACCGACCCAGAAAACGTGAAACCCAGTAACTTTGTTCTGGTGAGCCTTCTCTGAAAGCTTGTAAAAAAATATTTCGCTTCCCTTCTGACGTATGAAGAGGATTTATTATAATATTACCGGCCCTTAATCTGCACGTTTACACACGGCACGACAACAGTGACTCCCCGAGTCTCTCCGTAAGGCTGCACTCGCTGCTGGTTACTCTGGGATTCTGGATGAGCGAGATCGGCCCGTTCTGTTATTACCAGAGTTTCTTAAACTCCGGCCTCTTCTGAACGGAGGCGGAGCTAAAGCTCATTTGCACTTAAAGGGACACACACAAAACCTTAGATTTATATTACATCTTGTGCAAAGGGGCGTACTGTCACTATCACACATGCAGTGTTCCTGTGTTTCTGACCCCTCTGAATGTGATCACGACACCTCTCAGATCCCCGTCAGTCCTGTATCTGCACTCAGTGTGTGTGTGTGTGTGTGTGTGTGTGTGTGTGTGTGTGTGTGTGTGTGTGCTGAAGGTGCTGTGTAACATACTCGCCGCGGATGGAGTGAACGACCCGGATGTTCTGGCCATTAATGGAGGTATGAGTCTCTGTGACGGTGACTCTTCTGTTGTGTGTGTGTGTGTGTCGGAGTCTGATGGTGTTTGTCTCTCAGCGTCTGCGGCTCTGGCTCTGTCTGATATTCCCTGGAACGGCCCCATCGGTGAGTCCAGCACTGGTACAGGTGTGTGTGTGTGTGTGTGTGTGTGTGTGTGTGTGTGACCGCTGTGGCTGGGTTCAGGTGCGGTGCGCGTCGGGCTGGTGGACGGAGAGTTCCTCGTGAACCCCTCGCGCTCGGAGATGAACAGGAGCTCGCTGAACCTCGTGATCGCAGGAGCGCCGGCCAGCCAAGTGGGGTGTGTGAGATTCTCAGAGCTCAGCGTTACCCATGATGCCGTGCTCGTGTCTGATGTGTGTGTGTGTGTAGTGATGATCGAGGGCCGCGGCAGAGAACGTCCTGCAGCAGGACTTCAGTCACGCGGTGAAGCTGGGGGTCAAACACACACAGCTGATCATCCAGGCCATCCAGCAGATGAGCCGCGAGCTGAGAGTGGTCAAGCGCTCTCCCGCCAAGCTCTTCACCGCCTCCGCCGAGATGGTGGACTTCACACGGATGTGAGGCTAAACCAGTTCTTCATTTACATGGGCTTCATGACACCGACCCTTAAACCTGCGCTGTGTTTGTTAGGCATTGACACACATTTCACAATTCGATTCAAATTTGTTTCATTTGCTGCAATACACACTTGTTTTCATGGTTTATTCCAACATACAGTAAATATTAAAGAACAGTTAATTTAAAAATATAATAGATATAAGGGATGCACCGATATTAACATTTTGGCCGAAACCGATAATTCTTTATATTTGAAAGCCGATAACCGATATATTGGCGGATAAATCTAAATCCACATTTGTATGTAATTTTTGAGAGCCTGATTACAAAAACAAAAGTCTCACCAGTAAAATCCAATGTCCCAAACACACAATTATAACGTTCTCATGATGTTATGTAGCCGATATGAACACGTTGCACATGAACTGTATTTTTCTTTTTTGAAGTGATTCCAATCATATTTCAAGCAGTTCAGAACCGTCACGTTGACAGAGCGTATCTGAAGTGTCTCAGCTGAAGGAAATACATTATCGTATTATCCATTTATAATAATTATCTATTTATTATATAATACACCCAAATTTTCTTATCATAACGATAACATTAAAACTGCCGATACGATATGGTGGCCGATATATATCGCGCATCCCTCATAAATATGTAATGTAGTGCATATATTAGTCATAATGTGCCTCTCTAGAGTGACTATTGAGTTTATGGCCATTGTATGTAATTCCTCGTGACACACGTCAGCGTTTGATTGGCTGCTTTTTCCTCAGGTTGACGTCTGCTCAGATCTACGCTGAATTTACAGACTTCACACATGACAAGGTGAGGGTCAGCGTCTGATCTCGTGGTATTACAGGAGCAGTTCACTTCAGAATTAAAATGTCCTGATGATTTACTCTCGTCATCCCAGATGTTCATGACTGTCTGTCTTCAGTGGAACAGAAATGCAGTTTGTGAGGAACACACTCCAGATGTTCTCCATATAGTGACTTCAATGGTCCAGCGGGTCGAAGGTCCAGATGTGAGTTTCAGCTTCAAAGTCTCTCACGATCCAGCCGAGGAATAAGAGTCTCATCTAGACAAACCAGCGGACATTTTATAAATAGTAAAACATTATATACTTTTAACCACTAATGCTGGTCTTGCACTCGCTGTGATGCGACACACATTACGTCATCAGGTTGAAAGGTCAAGCGTGACGTCGGCGGAAGAACAGACCCAGTGTTTATAAAGTGAAAGTGCAAAGACACCATTTAAAAAAAAAAAGAAAAAAAGGTAAAACAATGATTTCTGAAGAGGAAATTAGATGGAGAAAACCCCTACATTTTCCGCCTACATCATGTGACCACCTGACCTTTCCATGTGATTACGTAATGCGTGGTGTCGTGGACGTGCAAGACCAGCATTAGTGGATAAAAGTATATAAATGTTTATTTTGTTATAAAATGTCGGCTGGTTTGTCTAGATGAGGACTCTAATTCCTCGGCTGGATCGTGAGAGACTTTGAAGCTGAAAACTCACATCTGGACCTTCGACCCGCTGGACCATTGAAGACACTATATGGAGAACATCTGGAGTGTGTTCCTCACACACCTTCTCTTCCACTGAAGACAGACAGACATGAACATCTTGGATGACGAGAGTAAATTATCTCGAGGAAGATTTAATTCTGAAGTGAACTGCTCCTTTAAGTGTGCATGTTTCCTCAGATATCCAGAGATGAAGCGGTTAATAAGATCCGTCTGGAGGCCGAGGAGCAGATCAGAGGTGTGTGACGGACACGCTCGTTCATCAGCGGTTCTGGTTGGTGTGTGACGCTGTGTAACGCTGATGCTGTCTGATGTGTGCAGAGAAGTTCCCGCAGGCGGAGACGTTTGAGGTGGTGGAGGCCTTCAACTGCGTCTCGAGAGAGATCTTCAGGAATCTGGTTCTTCATGAATACAGACGGTAACGTCATACTCAAGCTCTCAATGTAAGTGCTGATGTTGGTGAGTCATGTGACAGGTACTCTTGCGTCATGTGACAGGTGTGACGGAAGAGATCTCACGTCTCTACGCAACATCTCCTGCGAGGTGGACATGTTTAAGCCACTCCACGGCTCGGCTCTCTTTCAGAGGGGTCAGACACAGGTCAGCACACGCTACAACGCCAGATCACACGCCACACACCAGATCACACGCCACAGCACACGCTACACGCCACAGCACACGCTACAACGCCAGATCACACGCTACACGCCAGATCACACGCCACAGCACCACGCTACACACCAGATCACATGCCACAGCACACGCTACACGCCAGATCACACGCCACAGCACACGCTACACACCAGATCACATGCCACAGCACACGCTACACACCAGATCACATGCCACAGCACACGCTACACACCAGATCACATGCCACAGCACACGCTACACGCTACACGCCAGATCACACGCCACAGCACACGCTACACGCCAGATCACATGCCACAGCACACGCTACACACCAGATCACATGCCACAGCACACGCTACACACCAGATCACATGCCACAGCACACGCTACACACCAGATCACATGCCACAGCACACGCTACACACCAGATCACATGCCACAGCACACGCTACACGCTACACGCCAGATCACACGCCACAGCACACGCTACAACGCCATATCACACGCTACACGCCATATCACACGCTACACGCCAGATCACACGCTACACGCCAGATCACACGCTACACGCCAGATCACACGCCACAGCACACGCTACACACCAGATCACATGCCACAGCACACGCTACACGCCAGATCACACGCCACAGCACACGCTACACACCAGATCACATGCCACAGCACACGCTACATGCCAGATCACACGCCACAACACACGCTACACGCCAGATCACACGCTACAGCACACGCTACACGCCAGATCACACGCTACATCACACGCTACACGCCAGATCACACGCTACACGCCAGATCACACGCTACACGCCAGATCACACGCTACAACGCCAGATCACACGCCACACGCCAGATCACACGCCACACGCCAGATCACACGCCAGACGCCAGATCACACGCCAGACGCCAGATCACACGCCACAGCACACGCTACGCGCCAGATCACACGCCACGCGCCAGATCACACGCCACGCGCCAGATCACACGCCACGCGCCAGATCACACGCCACGCGCCAGATCACACGCCACGCACCAGATCACACGCCACGCACCAGATCACACGCCACACACCAGATCTCACGCCACACTCCAGATCACACGCCACACACCAGATCACACACCAGATCACACGCCACACACCAGATCACACGCCACACGCCAGATCACACGCCACACACAAGATCTCACGCCACACGCCAGATCACACACCAGATCTCACGCCACACGCCAGATCACACGCCAGATCACACGCCAGATCACACGCCAGATCTCACGCCACACGCCAGATCACACGCCACACACCAGATCACACGCCACACTCCAGATCACACGCCACACACCAGATCACACACCAGATCACACACCAGATCTCACGCTACACGCCACAGCACACGCCACAGCACACGCCACAGCACACGCTTCACGCCAGATCACACACCACACGCCAGATCACACGCCACACGCCAGATCACACGCCACGCACCAGATCACACGCTAACGCACCAGATCACACGCTACACACCAGATCACACGCCACAGCACACGCTACACGCCAGATCACACGCTACACGCCAGATCACACGCCACGCACCAGATCACACGCTACGCACCAGATCACACGCTACACACCAGATCACACGCCACAGCACACGCTTCACGCCAGATCACACGCTACACGCCAGATCACACGCCACAGCACACGCTACACGCCAGATCACACGCTAGACGCCAGTTCACACGCTACACACGCCAGATCACACGCTACACGCCAGATCACACGCCACACGCCAGATCACACGCCACACGCCAGATCACACGCTACGCACCAGATCACACGCTACAACGCCAGATCACACGCTACGCACCAGATCACACGCTACGCACCAGATCACACGCCACAGCACACGCTACACACCAGATCACACGCTACGCACCAGATCACACGCTACGCACCAGATCACACGCCGCAGCACACGCTACACACCAGATCACACGCTACACACCAGATCACACGCTACGCACCAGATCACACGCTACACACCAGATCACACGCCACAGCACACGCTACAACGCCAGATCACACGCCAGATCACACGCTACAACGCCAGATCACACGCCACAGCACACGCTACACACCAGATCACACGCCAGATCACACGCTACACCGCCAGATCACACGCCACAGCACACGCTACACGCCAGATCACACGCCACACGCCAGATCACACGCCACACGCCAGATCACACGCCACACGCCAGATCACACGCTACACGCCAGATCACACGCTACACGCCAGATCACACGCCACAGCACACGCTACGTGCTAGATCACACTGTAGAGCAGGGGTCACCAAAGAGTTTTTAAAATCTGCAGGACAGCGGGCCCTCCAGGACCGAGTTTGGTGACCCCTGCTGTGCAGCACACACTAGTTAACACGTTAGATCACATGGTGCAGCACACGCTAGATCACATGGTGCAGCACACGCTAGATCACATGGTGCAGCACACGCTAGATCACATGGTGCAGCACACGCTAGATCACATGGTGCAGCACACGCTAGATCACATGGTGCAGCACACGCTAGATCACATGGTGCAGCACACGCTAGATCACATGGTGCAGCACACGCTAGATCACATGGTGCAGCACACGCTAGATCACATGGTGCAGCACACCGCTAGATCACATGGTGCAGCACACGCTAGATCACATGGTTATTGGTTACAGTCAGTGAATGTGTGTGCAGGTGCTGTGCTCGGTGACCTTTGACTCGCTGGAGTCCAGTCTGAAGACCGACGTGATCACCACAGCGCTCAGGTCAGTAACACACGCAAACACATGATTTAAAGGTGTTACACACACACTCTCACACACACACACACACTGTTTATGAACCACGTATACTAAATGAGGCAAGGGTGTCGACTATGTTCAGTTGTGTGTGTTAGTGTGTTCAGTTGTGTGTGTGGGTTACTGTGTTCAGTTGTGTGTGTGTGTGTTAGTGTGTTCAGTTGTGTGTGTGTGTGTTAGTGTGTTCAGTTGTGTGTGTGGGTTACTGTGTTCAGTTGTGTGTGTGTGTGTGTGTTCAGTTGTGTGTGTGGGTCAGTGTTCTCTGCTCCGCTAGCGGTGTCTGATGTGTGTTCAGTTGTGTGTTGGTCAGTGTGTTCAGTTGTGTGTGTGTGTGTTGGTCAGTGTGTTCAGTTGTGTGTGTGTTCTCTTGCAGTGGAGTGAAAGACAAGAACTTCCTGCTGCACTATGAGGTGAGTGAGGCTGGCGGGCGGGTTTAGCTCAGGCTGGAAGACTCTCTCTCACTGAGCGCTTTCTTTCAGTTTCCCTCCGTACGCCACCAATGAGATCGGGAGGATGGGAGGAACGAACCGGCGCGAGCTCGGCCACGGTGAGTGTGTGTGTGTGTGTGAACCTACGCTGGTTCTCCTCTGGATCTCATCACTGTGTGTGTGTGTTTGTGTGTGACATCAGGAGCGCTGGCAGAGAAAGCTTTGAGACCCGTCATTCCTGCAGACTTTCCCTTCACCATCCGCGTGACGTCTGAGGTGCTGGAGTCCAACGGTGGGTTCTCACACACACACACACACACACACACACTCCTCTCAGTCGTCTGTATGAGCCTGTCCTGAGTGTGTGTGTGTTGCAGGATCCTCCTCGATGGCGTCGGTGTGTGGCGGGAGTCTAGCGCTCATGGACGCAGGTATGATCACATGACAAGCAGTGTAATGTTTAAACCTGTTGATTCCTGTCTCTGAAGCCCCTCCCTCTGAAGGGTTAGGGTTAGTGTGTGTGTGTGTCTTCATGTGTGTGTGTGTGTGTTCAGGTGTGCCCGTGTCCTCCGCTGTAGCCGGCGTGGCCATCGGCCTGATCTCCAGGGCCAGCGCTGAGAAGCCGTCAGAGATCCAGGACTACCGGCTCCTGACGGATATTCTGGTAGGTGTGCGTCAGCTTCGGTTCTCAGAGCGTCTCAGAGCCGGTCTTCATCCTGTTGTGTTTATCAATCAAGGGAATAGAAGATTACAACGGAGACATGGACTTCAAGATGGCAGGGAGCAGCAAGGGCATCACGGCTCTACAGGTGAGGCACAGAACCAGCCTGACCGTACACACCTGTCGTGCTTCCGGCGGGAGCTCGTTCAGGACTACAGCGATTACACAAGGACATTCCTCACGATAGGAAAAGGGTATTACAGAAGCATCAGTGTCTTCAGTGTCCTCACTGTAAACTGTAAAAATCACATTACAGTAGCCATGTCTGAGAACGGCGTTACATTTATTAATAACGCAAGATGAAGAATTACAGTTATGTTTAGTTGTGGAAAGACTTTTATAGACTCCAGTGATGTGCTGCTCTTTGACCACAAAACACTGATAAATAATCACAGACACTCATAAAATATAGTGATAAACTTCGTCTTTTCTACCAAGCTTATCAAAACTTCTATTTCTGCAGCACTGAAACTAAAAGTGCACAGAGCTTGTTTATCTCTGTTTAGCTGGTTGCTCAGCTAACGGATTTAATCTGCGTAATCGATAAATCTTGAAGTGATCAAATTCGGACAGAAGTAATCCGATTCTGCCTAATGTAATCTAAAAGTAATCTGATTCAGTAGAAAGTAATCTAAAATTGATCCGATTCGGTCCAAAGTAATTTTAAAGTAATCCAGTTAGATCTAAAGTAATCTAAAGGTAGTCCCTATTCAGTCGGAAGTAATCACATTCGGATCAACGTAATCTAAAAGTGATCCGATTCAGTTGAAAGTGTATTACCTAAAAACGGGGTGTACAGTGCGACATATACGAGTAGATTAACGAACTCGATGGAGTAGTTTAACATTTCCTGACTTCAGAAATACGATCAGACAGGAATCCTAAATCAAGTAAAGATTTGCTTCTGTAATGCGTGTTTGTGAGAAATCTGAAATGAGCTTATTAGATCTTAAAGCTGCAGTCCTTAGCGTTTCCTCTTTGTCGCCATCTCTGTTTGAAATCTGCAATTGCAGTTATTTACGGAATTATCAACTTTACGTGAGTTGTGCCTCGGCAAGGCACAGCGCGGATGAACACAATGTTTTGAGGAGAATGTGCGGCTGTAGGCTATAATGTCACCGCGCCGGTGTGGATACTGGCATTCAGAATCACAGATTCTACTTTTGGGAAGTATGACCAACATAATTTTCACCAGAAAATGTAATCTGAACAAGTAACATCCACTGTTGTTCTGACCAACTAAGGGGGGGAAAGCATTGCAGTAAATCTAATGATTGATTATCATATCACGTCAAACCGTGCAAATTATACTTTATCAAATTGTTAATGCTAACAACACCAGCATTGCGTGACTACATGTATTTCAGTGGCATACTCCGTTACGGAATTAAGCGATCAAGCGCTACTGTTATTGAACTGTTGAAATTTCTTCACGCCACCTTCAAGTCTTCAAATTTCTTCAATGCCCCGCATTGGCCGGTTGCAGTCTCTTTTTTCCTGTAGCCACTCCGAAGTCTTTTGCATGTTACATCGGGTGAATCTCGTCACTGGTGATTGTCGTTTGAACCTTTCTGGATCCGCCATCAAATTGAAAAGTTTAATTATATCAAGTGCTGTGAGAAACGGCTACAAATCTCCAACACCAACATCCTCACACGCAATATAGCCTATACTAGCCGAGACTCATGTGTACAGATGTGGCGTCATGAGCACTATAGGCCTATACTAGCCGAGACTCTTATGTGTACAGATGTGGTGTCATGAGCACTATAGCCTATACTAGCCGAGACTCTTATGTGTACAGATGTGGCGTCATGAGCAATATAGCCTATACTAGCCGAGACTCATGTGTACAGATGTGGCGTCATGAGCAATATAGCCTATACTAGCCGAGACTCTTATGTGTACAGATGTGGCGTCATGAGCACTATAGCCTATACTAGCCGAGACTCTTATGTGTACAGATGTGGCGTCATGAGCAATATAGCCTATACTAGCCGAGACTCTTATGTGTACAGATGTGGCGTCATGAGCACTATAGCCTATACTAGCCGAGACTCTTATGTGTACAGATGTGGCGTCATGAGCACTATAGCCTATACTAGCCGAGACTCTTATGTGTACAGATGTGGCGTCATGAGCAATATAGCCTATACTAGCCGAGACTCTTATGTGTACAGATGTGGCGTCATGAGCACTATAGCCTATACTAGCCGAGACTCTTATGTGTACAGATGTGGCGTCATGAGCACTATAGCCTATACTAGCCGAGACTCTTATGTGTACAGATGTGGCGTCATGAGCACTATAGCCTATACTAGCCGAGACTCTTATGTGTACAGATGTGGCGTCATGAGCAATATAGCCTATACTAGCCGAGACTCTTATGTGTACAGATGTGGCGTCATGAGCAATATAGCCTATACTAGCCGAGACTCTTATGTGTACAGATGTGGCGTCATGAGCAATATAGCCTATACTAGCCGAGACTCTTATGTGTACAGATGTGGCGTCATGAGCAATATAGCCTATACTAGCCGAGACTCTTATGTGTACAGATGTGGCGTCATGAGCAATATAGCCTATACTAGCCGAGACTCTTATGTGTACAGATGTGGCGTCATGAGCAATATAGCCTATACTAGCCGAGACTCTTATGTGTACAGATGTGGCGTCATGAGCAATATAGCCTATACTAGCCGAGACTCTTATGTGTACAGATGTGGCGTCATGAGCACTATAGCCTATACTAGCCGAGACTCTTATGTGTACAGATGTGGCGTCATGAGCACTATAGCCTATACTAGCCGAGACTCTTATGTGTACAGATGTGGCGTCATGAGCACTATAGCCTATACTAGCCGAGACTCTTATGTGTACAGATGTGGCGTCATGAGCACTATAGCCTATACTAGCCGAGACTCTTATGTGTACAGATGTGGCGTCATGAGCAATATAGCCTATACTAGCCGAGACTCTTATGTGTACAGATGTGGTGTAATGAGCAATATAGCCTATACTAGCCGAGACACTTATGTGTACAGATGTGGTGTAATGAGCAATATAGCCTATACTAGCCGAGACTCTTATGTGTACAGATGTGGCGTCATGAGCAATATAGCCTATACTAGCCGAGACTCTTATGTGTACAGATGTGGCGTCATGAGCAATATAGCCTATACTAGCCGAGACACTTATGTGTACAGATGTGGCGTAATGAGCAATATAGCCTATACTAGCCGAGACACTTATGTGTACAGATGTGGCGTAATGAGCAATATAGCCTATACTAGCCGAGACTCTTTATGTGTACAGATGTGGCGTCATGAGCAATATAGCCTATACTAGCCGAGACTCTTATGTGTACAGATGTGGCGTCATGAGCAATATAGCCTATACTAGCCGAGACACTTATGTGTACAGATGTGGCGTCATGAGCACTATAGCCTATACTAGCCGAGACTCTTATGTGTACAGATGTGGCGTCATGAGCAATATAGCCTATACTAGCCGAGACTCTTATGTGTACAGATGTGGTGTAATGAGCAATATAGCCTATACTAGCCGAGACACTTATGTGTACAGATGTGGTGTAATGAGCAATATAGCCTATACTAGCCGAGACTCTTATGTGTACAGATGTGGCGTCATGAGCAATATAGCCTATACTAGCCGAGACTCTTATGTGTACAGATGTGGCGTCATGAGCAATATAGCCTATACTAGCCGAGACACTTATGTGTACAGATGTGGCGTAATGAGCAATATAGCCTATACTAGCCGAGACACTTATGTGTACAGATGTGGTGTAATGAGCAATATAGCCTATACTAGCCGAGACTCTTATGTGTACAGATGTGGCGTAATGAGCAATATAGCGTATACTAGCCGAGACTCTTATGTGTACAGATGTGGCGTCATGAGCAATATAGCCTAAACTAGCCGAGACTCTTTATGTGTACAGATGTGGCGTCATGAGCACTATAGCCTATACTAGCCGAGACTCTTATGTGTACAGATGTGGCGTCATGAGCAATATAGCCTATACTAGCCGAGACTCTTATGTGTACAGATGTGGCGTCATGAGCAATATAGCCTATACTAGCCCGAGACTCTTATGTGTACAGATGTGGCGTCATGAGCACTATAGCCTATACTAGCCGAGACTCTTATGTGTACAGATGTGGCGTCATGAGCAATATAGCCTATACTAGCCGAGACTCTTATGTGTAACAGATGTGGCGTCATGAGCACTATAGCCTATACTAGCCGAGACTCTTTATGTGTACAGATGTGGCGTCATGAGCAATATAGCCTATACTAGCTGAGACTCTTTATGTGTACAGATGTGGCGTCATGAGCAATATAGCCTATACTAGCCGAGACTCTTATGTGTACAGATGTGGCGTCATGAGCAATATAGCCTATACTAGCCGAGACTCTTATGTGTACAGATGTGGCGTCATGAGCAATATAGCCTATACTAGCCGAGACTCTTATGTGTACAGATGTGGCGTCATGAGCAATATAGCCTATACTAGCCGAGACTCTTATGTGTACAGATGTGGCGTCATGAGCAATATAGCCTATACTAGCCGAGACTCTTATGTGTACAGATGTGGCGTCATGAGCAATATAGCCTATACTAGCCGAGACACTTATGTGTACAGATGTGGCGTCATGAGCAATATAGCCTATACTAGCCGAGACTCTTATGTGTACAGATGTGGCGTCATGAGCAATATAGCCTATACTAGCCGAGACTCTTATGTGTACAGATGTGGCGTCATGAGCAATATAGCCTATACTAGCCGAGACTCTTATGTGTACAGATGTGGCGTCATGAGCAATATAGCCTATACTAGCCGAGACTCTTATGTGTACAGATGTGGCGTCATGAGCAATATAGCCTATACTAGCCGAGACTCTTATGTGTACAGATGTGGCGTCATGAGCAATATAGCCTATACTAGCCGAGACTCTTTATGTGTACAGATGTGGCGTCATGAGCAATATAGCCTATACTAGCCGAGACTCTTATGTGTACAGATGTGGCGTCATGAGCAATATAGCCTATACTAGCCGAGACTCTTTATGTGTACAGATGTGGCGTCATGAGCAATATAGCCTATACTAGCCGAGACTCTTATGTGTACAGATGTGGCGTCATGAGCAATATAGCCTATACTAGCCGAGACTCTTTATGTGTACAGATGTGGCGTCATGAGCAATATAGCCTATACTAGCCGAGACTCTTTATGTGTACAGATGTGGCGTCATGAGCAATATAGCCTATACTAGCCGAGACTCTTATGTGTACAGATGTGGCGTCATGAGCAATATAGCCTATACTAGCCGAGACTCTTATGTGTACAGATGTGGCGTCATGAGCAATATAGCCTATACTAGCCGAGACTCTTTGTGTACAGATGTGGCGTCATGAGCAATATAGCCTATACTAGCCGAGACTCTTATGTGTACAGATGTGGCGTCATGAGCAATATAGCCTATACTAGCCGAGACTCTTATGTGTACAGATGTGGCGTAATGAGCAATATAGCCTATACTAGCCGAGACTCTTATGTGTACAGATGTGGCGTAATGAGCAATATAGCCTATACTAGCCGAGACACTTGTGTACAGATGTGGCGTAATGAGCAATATAGCCTATACTAGCCGAGACTCTTTATGTGTACAGATGTGGCGTCATGAGCAATATAGCCTATACTAGCCGAGACACTTATGTGTACAGATGTGGCGTCATGAGCAATATAGCCTATACTAGCCGAGACTCTTATGTGTACAGATGTGGCGTCATGAGCAATATAGCCTATACTAGCCGAGACTCTTATGTGTACAGATGTGGCGTCATGAGCAATATAGCCTATACTAGCCGAGACACTTATGTGTACAGATGTGGCGTAATGAGCAATATAGCCTATACTAGCCGAGACTCTTATGTGTACAGATGTGGCGTCATGAGCACTATAGCCTATACTAGCCGAGACTCATATGTGTACAGATGTGGCGTCATGAGCAATATAGCCTATTCTAGCCGAGACTCTTATGTGTACAGATGTGGCGTCATGAGCAATATAGCCTATACTAGCCGAGACTCATATGTGTACAGATGTGGCGTCATGAGCAATATAGCCTATACTAGCCGAGACTCATATGTGTACAGATGTGGCGTAATGAGCAATATAGCCTATACTAGCCGAGACTCTTATGTGTACAGATGTGGCGTCATGAGCAATATAGCCTATACTAGCCGAGACTCATATGTGTACAGATGTGGCGTCATGAGCAATATAGCCTATTCTAGCCGAGACACTTATGTGTACAGATGTGGCGTCATGAGCAATATAGCGTATACTAGCCGAGACTCTTATGTGTACAGATGTGGCGTCATGAGCAATATAGCCTATACTAGCCGAGACTCATATGTGTACAGATGTGGCGTCATGAGCACTATAGCCTATACTAGCCGAGACTCTTATGTGTACAGATGTGGCGTCATGAGCAATATAGCCTATACTAGCCGAGACTCTTATGTGTACAGATGTGGCGTCATGAGCAATATAGCCTATACTAGCCGAGACTCTTATGTGTACAGATGTGGCGTCATGAGCACTATAGCCTATACTAGCCGAGACTCTTATGTGTACAGATGTGGCGTCATGAGCAATATAGCCTATACTAGCCGAGACTCTTATGTGTACAGATGTGGCGTCATGAGCACTATAGCCTATACTAGCCGAGACTCTTATGTGTACAGATGTGGCGTCATGAGCAATATAGCCTATACTAGCCGAGACTCTTATGTGTACAGATGTGGCGTCATGAGCAATATAGCCTATACTAGCCGAGACACTTATGTGTACAGATGTGGCGTAATGAGCAATATAGCCTATACTAGCCGAGACTCTTATGTGTACAGATGTGGCGTCATGAGCACTATAGCCTATACTAGCCGAGACTCATATGTGTACAGATGTGGCGTCATGAGCAATATAGCCTATTCTAGCCGAGACTCTTATGTGTACAGATGTGGCGTCATGAGCAATATAGCCTATACTAGCCGAGACTCATATGTGTACAGATGTGGCGTCATGAGCAATATAGCCTATACTAGCCGAGACTCATATGTGTACAGATGTGGCGTAATGAGCAATATAGCCTATACTAGCCGAGACTCTTATGTGTACAGATGTGGCGTCATGAGCAATATAGCCTATACTAGCCGAGACTCATATGTGTACAGATGTGGCGTCATGAGCAATATAGCCTATTCTAGCCGAGACACTTATGTGTACAGATGTGGCGTCATGAGCAATATAGCGTATACTAGCCGAGACTCTTATGTGTACAGATGTGGCGTCATGAGCAATATAGCCTATACTAGCCGAGACTCATATGTGTACAGATGTGGCGTCATGAGCACTATAGCCTATACTAGCCGAGACTCTTATGTGTACAGATGTGGCGTCATGAGCAATATAGCCTATACTAGCCGAGACTCTTATGTGTACAGATGTGGCGTCATGAGCAATATAGCCTATACTAGCCGAGACTCTTATGTGTACAGATGTGGCGTCATGAGCACTATAGCCTATACTAGCCGAGACTCTTATGTGTACAGATGTGGCGTCATGAGCAATATAGCCTATACTAGCCGAGACTCTTATGTGTACAGATGTGGCGTCATGAGCACTATAGCCTATACTAGCCGAGACTCTTATGTGTACAGATGTGGCGTCATGAGCAATATAGCGTATACTAGCCGAGACTCTTATGTGTACAGATGTGGCGTAATGAGCAATATAGCCTATACTAGCCGAGACTCTTATGTGTACAGATGTGGCGTCATGAGCAATATAGCCTATACTAGCCGAGACTCTTTATGTGTACAGATGTGGCGTCATGAGCACTATAGCCTATACTAGCCGAGACTCTTATGTGTACAGATGTGGCGTCATGAGCAATATAGCGTATACTAGCCGAGACTCATATGTGTACAGATGTGGCGTCATGAGCAATATAGCGTATACTAGCCGAGACTCTTATGTGTACAGATGTGGCGTCATGAGCACTATAGCCTATACTAGCCGAGACTCATATGTGTACAGATGTGGCGTCATGAGCAATATAGCCTATTCTAGCCGAGACACTTATGTGTACAGATGTGGCGTCATGAGCAATATAGCGTATACTAGCCGAGACTCTTATGTGTACAGATGTGGCGTCATGAGCAATATAGCCTATACTAGCCGAGACTCTTATGTGTACAGATGTGGCGTCATGAGCAATATAGCCTATACTAGCCGAGACTCTTATGTGTACAGATGTGGCGTCATGAGCAATATAGCCTATACTAGCCGAGACTCTTATGTGTACAGATGTGGCGTCATGAGCACTATAGCCTATACTAGCCGAGACTCTTATGTGTACAGATGTGGCGTCATGAGCAATATAGCCTATACTAGCCGAGACTCTTATGTGTACAGATGTGGCGTCATGAGCACTATAGCCTATACTAGCCGAGACTCTTATGTGTACAGATGTGGCGTCATGAGCAATATAGCGTATACTAGCCGAGACTCTTATGTGTACAGATGTGGCGTAATGAGCAATATAGCCTATACTAGCCGAGACTCTTATGTGTACAGATGTGGCGTAATGAGCAATATAGCCTATACTAGCCGAGACTCTTATGTGTACAGATGTGGCGTAATGAGCACTATAGCCTATACTAGCCGAGACTCTTATGTGTACAGATGTGGCGTAATGAGCAATATAGCCTATACTAGCCGAGACTCTTATGTGTACAGATGTGGCGTAATGAGCAATATAGCCTATACTAGCCGAGACTCTTATGTGTACAGATGTGGCGTAATGAGCAATATAGCCTATACTAGCCGAGACTCTTATGTGTACAGATGTGGCGTCATGAGCAATATAGCCTATACTAGCCGAGACACTTATGTGTACAGATGTGGCGTCATGAGCAATATAGCGTATACTAGCCGAGACACTTATGTGTACAGATGTGGCGTCATGAGCAATATAGCGTATACTAGCCGAGACTCTTATGTGTACAGATGTGGCGTAATGAGCAATATAGCCTATACTAGCCGAGACTCTTATGTGTACAGATGTGGCGTCATGAGCAATATAGCCTATACTAGCCGAGACTCATATGTGTACAGATGTGGCGTCATGAGCAATATAGCCTATACTAGCCGAGACTCTTATGTGTACAGATGTGGCGTCATGAGCAATATAGCCTATACTAGCTGAGACTCTTATGTGTACAGATGTGGCGTCATGAGCACTATAGCCTATACTAGCCGAGACTCTTATGTGTACAGATGTGGCGTCATGAGCAATATAGCCTATACTAGCCGAGACACTTATGTGTACAGATGTGGCGTAATGAGCAATATAGCCTATACTAGCCGAACTCTTATGTGTACAGATGTGGCGTCATGAGCAATATAGCGTATACTAGCCGAGACTCATATGTGTACAGATGTGGCGTAATGAGCAATATAGCGTATACTAGCCGAGACTCATATGTGTACAGATGTGGCGTCATGAGCAATATAGCCTATACTAGCCGAGACTCTTATGTGTACAGATGTGGCGTCATGAGCAATATAGCCTATACTAGCCGAGACTCTTATGTGTACAGATGTGGCGTCATGAGCAATATAGCCTATACTAGCCGAGACTTATGTGTACAGATGTGGCGTCATGAGCAATATAGCCTATACTAGCCGAGACTCTTATGTGTACAGATGTGGCGTCATGAGCAATATAGCCTATACTAGCCGAGACTCTTATGTGTACAGATGTGGCGTCATGAGCAATATAGCGTATACTAGCCGAGACTCATATGTGTACAGATGTGGCGTAATGAGCAATATAGCCTATACTAGCCGAGACTCTTATGTGTACAGATGTGGCGTCATGAGCAATATAGCCTATACTAGCCGAGACTCTTATGTGTACAGATGTGGCGTCATGAGCACTATAGCCTATACTAGCCGAGACTCTTATGTGTACAGATGTGGCGTCATGAGCACTATAGCCTATACTAGCCGAGACTCTTATGTGTACAGATGTGGCGTCATGAGCAATATAGCCTATACTAGCCGAGACACTTATGTGTACAGATGTGGCGTCATGAGCAATATAGCCTATACTAGCCGAGACTCATATGTGTACAGATGTGGCGTCATGAGCAATATAGCCTATACTAGCCGAGACTCATATGTGTACAGATGTGGCGTCATGAGCACTATAGCCTATACTAGCCGAGACTCTTATGTGTACAGATGTGGCGTCATGAGCAATATAGCCTATACTAGCCGAGACTCTTATGTGTACAGATGTGGCGTCATGAGCACTATAGCCTATACTAGCCGAGACTCTTATGTGTACAGATGTGGCGTCATGAGCAATATAGCCTATACTAGCCGAGACTCTTATGTGTACAGATGTGGCGTCATGAGCACTATAGCCTATACTAGCCGAGACTCTTATGTGTACAGATGTGGCGTCATGAGCAATATAGCCTATACTAGCCGAGACTCTTTATGTGTACAGATGTGGCGTCATGAGCAATATAGCCTATACTAGCCGAGACTCATATGTGTACAGATGTGGCGTCATGAGCAATATAGCCTATACTAGCCGAGACTCTTATGTGTACAGATGTGGCGTCATGAGCACTATAGCCTATACTAGCCGAGACTCTTATGTGTACAGATGTGGCGTCATGAGCAATATAGCCTATACTAGCCGAGACTCTTATGTGTACAGATGTGGCGTCATGAGCACTATAGCCTATACTAGCCGAGACTCTTATGTGTACAGATGTGGCGTCATGAGCAATATAGCCTATACTAGCCGAGACTCTTATGTGTACAGATGTGGCGTCATGAGCAATATAGCCTATACTAGCCGAGACTCTTATGTGTACAGATGTGGCGTCATGAGCACTATAGCCTATACTAGCCGAGACTCTTATGTGTACAGATGTGGCGTCATGAGCAATATAGCCTATACTAGCCGAGACTCTTATGTGTACAGATGTGGCGTCATGAGCACTATAGCCTATACTAGCCGAGACACTTGTGTACAGATGTGGCGTCATGAGCAATATAGCCTATACTAGCCGAGACTCTTATGTGTACAGATGTGGCGTCATGAGCAATATAGCCTATACTAGCCGAGACTCTTATGTGTACAGATGTGGCGTCATGAGCAATATAGCCTATACTAGCCGAGACTCTTATGTGTACAGATGTGGCGTCATGAGCAATATAGCCTATACTAGCCGAGACTCTTATGTGTACAGATGTGGCGTCATGAGCACTATAGCCTATACTAGCCGAGACTCTTATGTGTACAGATGTGGCGTCATGAGCAATATAGCCTATACTAGCCGAGACTCTTATGTGTACAGATGTGGCGTCATGAGCACTATAGCCTATACTAGCCGAGACTCCTATGTGTACAGATGTGGCGTCATGAGCAATATAGCCTATACTAGCCGAGACTCTTATGTGTACAGATGTGGCGTCATGAGCACTATAGCCTATACTAGCCGAGACACTTATGTGTACAGATGTGGCGTCATGAGCACTATAGCCTATACTAGCCGAGACTCTTATGTGTACAGATGTGGCGTCATGAGCAATATAGCCTATACTAGCCGAGACTCTTATGTGTACAGATGTGGCGTCATGAGCAATATAGCCTATACTAGCCGAGACACTTTATGTGTACAGATGTGGCGTCATGAGCACTATAGCCTATACTAGCCGAGACTCTTATGTGTACAGATGTGGTGTAATGAGCAATATAGCCTATACTAGCCGAGACACTTATGTGTACAGATGTGGCGTAATGAGCAATATAGCCTATACTAGCCGAGACACTTATGTGTACAGATGTGGCGTCATGAGCAATATAGCCTATACTAGCCGAGACTCTTATGTGTACAGATGTGGCGTCATGAGCACTATAGCCTATACTAGCCGAGACACTTATGTGTACAGATGTGGCGTAATGAGCAATATAGCCTATACTAGCCGAGACACTTATGTGTACAGATGTGGCGTAATGAGCAATATAGCCTATACTAGCCGAGACTCTTATGTGTACAGATGTGGCGTCATGAGCAATATAGCCTATACTAGCCGAGACTCTTATGTGTACAGATGTGGCGTCATGAGCAATATAGCCTATACTAGCCGAGACTCTTATGTGTACAGATGTGGCGTCATGAGCAATATAGCCTATACTAGCCGAGACTCTTATGTGTACAGATGTGGCGTCATGAGCAATATAGCCTATACTAGCCGAGACTCTTATGTGTACAGATGTGGCGTCATGAGCAATATAGCCTATACTAGCCGAGACACTTATGTGTACAGATGTGGTGTAATGAGCAATATAGCCTATACTAGCCGAGACTCTTATGTGTACAGATGTGGCGTAATGAGCAATATAGCCTATACTAGCCGAGACTCTTATGTGTACAGATGTGGCGTCATGAGCAATATAGCCTATACTAGCCGAGACTCTTATGTGTACAGATGTGGCGTCATGAGCAATATAGCCTATACTAGCCGAGACTCTTATGTGTACAGATGTGGCGTCATGAGCACTATAGCCTATACTAGCCGAGACACTTATGTGTACAGATGTGGCGTAATGAGCAATATAGCCTATACTAGCCGAGACTCTTATGTGTACAGATGTGGCGTCATGAGCAATATAGCGTATATTAGCCGAGACTCTTATGTGTACAGATGTGGCGTCATGAGCACTATAGCCTATACTAGCCGAGACTCATATGTGTACAGATGTGGCGTCATGAGCACTATAGCCTATACTAGCCGAGACTCATATGTGTACAGATGTGGCGTCATGAGCAATATAGCGTATACTAGCCGAGACTCTTATGTGTACAGATGTGGCGTCATGAGCAATATAGCGTATACTAGCCGAGACTCATATGTGTACAGATGTGGTGTAATGAGCAATATAGCCTATACTAGCCGAGACTCATATGTGTACAGATGTGGCGTCATGAGCAATATAGCGTATACTAGCCGAGACTCTTATGTGTACAGATGTGGCGTCATGAGCAATATAGCGTATACTAGCCGAGACTCATATGTGTACAGATGTGGTGTAATGAGCAATATAGCCTATACTAGCCGAGACTCATATGTGTACAGATGTGGCGTCATGAGCAATATAGCCTATACTAGCCGAGACTCTTATGTGTACAGATGTGGCGTCATGAGCAATATAGCGTATACTAGCCGAGACTCTTATGTGTACAGATGTGGTGTAATGAGCAATATAGCCTATACTAGCCGAGACTCTTATGTGTACAGATGTGGCGTCATGAGCAATATAGCGTATACTAGCCGAGACTCTTATGTGTACAGATGTGGTGTAATGAGCAATATAGCCTATACTAGCCGAGACTCTTATGTGTACAGATGTGGCGTCATGAGCAATATAGCGTATACTAGCCGAGACTCTTATGTGTACAGATGTGGCGTCATGAGCAATATAGCGTATACTAGCCGAGACTCATATGTGTACAGATGTGGCGTCATGAGCAATATAGCCTATACTAGCCGAGACTCTTATGTGTACAGATGTGGCGTCATGAGCAATATAGCGTATACTAGCCGAGACTCTTATGTGTACAGATGTGGTGTAATGAGCAATATAGCCTATACTAGCCGAGACTCTTATGTGTACAGATGTGGCGTCATGAGCAATATAGCGTATACTAGCCGAGACTCTTATGTGTACAGATGTGGCGTCATGAGCAATATAGCCTATACTAGCCGAGACTCTTATGTGTACAGATGTGGTGTAATGAGCAATATAGCCTATACTAGCCGAGACTCATGTGTGTACAGATGTGGCGTCATGAGCAATATAGCCTATACTAGCCGAGACTCTTATGTGTACAGATGTGGCGTCATGAGCAATATAGCGTATACTAGCCGAGACTCTTATGTGTACAGATGTGGCGTCATGAGCAATATAGCCTATACTAGCCGAGACTCTTATGTGTACAGATGTGGTGTAATGAGCAATATAGCCTATACTAGCCGAGACTCTTATGTGTACAGATGTGGCGTCATGAGCAATATAGCGTATACTAGCCGAGACTCTTATGTGTACAGATGTGGCGTAATGAGCAATATAGCCTATACTAGCCGAGACTCTTATGTGTACAGATGTGGCGTAATGAGCAATATAGCCTATACTAGCCGAGACTCTTATGTGTACAGATGTGGCGTAATGAGCAATATAGCCTATACTAGCCGAGACTCTTATGTGTACAGATGTGGCGTCATGAGCAATATAGCCTATACTAGCCGAGACTCTTATGTGTACAGATGTGGCGTCATGAGCACTATAGCGTATACTAGCCGAGACTCTTATGTGTACAGATGTGGCGTCATGAGCAATATAGCCTATACTAGCCGAGACTCTTATGTGTACAGATGTGGCGTCATGAGCAATATAGCGTATGCTAGCCGAGACTCTTATGTGTACAGATGTGGCGTCATGAGCAATATAGCCTATACTAGCCGAGACTCTTATGTGTACAGATGTGGCGTCATGAGCACTATAGCCTATACTAGCCGAGACACTTATGTGTACAGATGTGGCGTAATGAGCAATATAGCGTATGCTAGCCGAGACTCTTATGTGTACAGATGTGGCGTCATGAGCAATATAGCCTATACTAGCCGAGACTCTTATGTGTACAGATGTGGCGTAATGAGCAATATAGCGTATGCTAGCCGAGACTCTTATGTGTACAGATGTGGCGTAATGAGCAATATAGCGTATGCTAGCCGAGACTCTTATGTGTACAGATGTGGCGTCATGAGCAATATAGCGTATGCTAGCCGAGACTCTTATGTGTACAGATGTGGCGTCATGAGCAATATAGCCTATACTAGCCGAGACTCTTATGTGTACAGATGTGGCGTCATGAGCACTATAGCCTATACTAGCCGAGACTCTTATGTGTACAGATGTGGCGTAATGAGCAATATAGCCTATACTAGCCGAGACTCTTATGTGTACAGATGTGGCGTAATGAGCAATATAGCCTATACTAGCCGAGACTCTTATGTGTACAGATGTGGCGTCATGAGCAATATAGCGTATACTAGCCGAGACTCTTATGTGTACAGATGTGGCGTCATGAGCAATATAGCGTATACTAGCCGAGACTCTTATGTGTACAGATGTGGCGTCATGAGCAATATAGCGTATACTAGCCGAGACTCATATGTGTACAGATGTGGCGTAATGAGCAATATAGCCTATACTAGCCGAGACACTTATGTGTACAGATGTGGCGTAATGAGCACTATAGCCTATACTAGCCGAGACTCATATGTGTACAGATGTGGCGTCATGAGCACTATAGCCTATACTAGCCGAGACTCATATGTGTACAGATGTGGCGTAATGAGCACTATAGCCTATACTAGCCGAGACTCTTATGTGTACAGATGTGGCGTCATGAGCAATATAGCCTATACTAGCCGAGACTCATATGTGTACAGATGTGGCGTCATGAGCAATATAGCCTATACTAGCCGAGACACTTTATGTGTACAGATGTGGCGTCATGAGCAATATAGCCTATACTAGCCGAGACTCATATGTGTACAGATGTGGCGTCATGAGCAATATAGCCTATACTAGCCGAGACACTTTGTGTACAGATGTGGCGTCATGAGCAATATAGCCTATACTAGCCGAGACTCTTATGTGTACAGATGTGGCGTCATGAGCACTATAGCCTATACTAGCCGAGACTCATGTGTACAGATGTGGCGTCATGAGCAATATAGCGTATACTAGCCGAGACTCTTATGTGTACAGATGTGGCGTCATGAGCACTATAGCCTATACTAGCCGAGACTCTTATGTGTACAGATGTGGCGTCATGAGCAATATAGCCTATACTAGCCGAGACTCATATGTGTACAGATGTGGCGTCATGAGCAATATAGCCTATACTAGCCGAGACTCTTATGTGTACAGATGTGGCGTCATGAGCACTATAGCCTATACTAGCCGAGACTCATGTGTACAGATGTGGCGTCATGAGCAATATAGCCTATACTAGCCGAGACTCTTATGTGTACAGATGTGGCGTCATGAGCAATATAGCCTATACTAGCCGAGACTCTTATGTGTACAGATGTGGCGTCATGAGCAATATAGCCTATACTAGCCGAGACTCTTATGTGTACAGATGTGGCGTCATGAGCACTATAGCCTATACTAGCCGAGACTCATGTGTGCAGATGTGGCGTCATGAGCAATATAGCCTATACTAGCCGAGACTCTTATGTGTACAGATGTGGCGTCATGAGCAATATAGCCTATACTAGCCGAGACTCATATGTGTACAGATGTGGCGTCATGAGCAATATAGCCTATACTAGCCGAGACTCTTATGTGTACAGATGTGGCGTCATGAGCAATATAGCCTATACTAGCCGAGACTCTTATGTGTACAGATGTGGCGTAATGAGCAATATAGCCTATACTAGCCGAGACTCTTATGTGTACAGATGTGGCGTCATGAGCACTATAGCCTATACTAGCCGAGACTCTTATGTGTACAGATGTGGCGTCATGAGCAATATAGCCTATACTAGCCGAGACTCTTTATGTGTACAGATGTGGCGTCATGAGCACTATAGCCTATACTAGCCGAGACTCTTATGTGTACAGATGTGGCGTCATGAGCAATATAGCCTATACTAGCCGAGACTCTTATGTGTACAGATGTGGCGTCATGAGCACTATAGCCTATACTAGCCGAGACTCTTATGTGTACAGATATGGCGTCATGAGCAATATAGCCTATACTAGCCGAGACTCTTATGTGTACAGATGTGGCGTCATGAGCAATATAGCCTATACTAGCCGAGACTCTTTATGTGTACAGATGTGGCGTCATGAGCAATATAGCCTATACTAGCCGAGACTCTTTATGTGTACAGATGTGGCGTCATGAGCAATATAGCCTATACTAGCCGAGACTCTTATGTGTACAGATGTGGCGTCATGAGCAATATAGCCTATACTAGCCGAGACTCTTATGTGTACAGATGTGGCGTCATGAGCAATATAGCCTATACTAGCCGAGACTCTTTATGTGTACAGATGTGGTGTAATGAGCAATATAGCCTATACTAGCCGAGACTCTTATGTGTACAGATGTGGTGTAATGAGCAATATAGCCTATACTAGCCGAGACTCTTATGTGTACAGATGTGGCGTCATGAGCAATATAGCCTAAACTAGCCGAGACTCTTTATGTGTACAGATGTGGCGTCATGAGCAATATAGCCTATACTAGCCGAGACTCTTTATGTGTACAGATGTGGCGTCATGAGCAATATAGCCTATACTAGCCGAGACTCTTATGTGTACAGATGTGGCGTCATGAGCAATATAGCCTATACTAGCCGAGACTCTTATGTGTACAGATGTGGCGTAATGAGCAATATAGCCTATACTAGCCGAGACTCTTATGTGTACAGATGTGGCGTCATGAGCAATATAGCGTATACTAGCCGAGACTCTTATGTGTACAGATGTGGCGTCATGAGCAATATAGCGTATACTAGCCGAGACTCTTATGTGTACAGATGTGGCGTCATGAGCAATATAGCGTATACTAGCCGAGACTCATATGTGTACAGATGTGGCGTAATGAGCAATATAGCCTATACTAGCCGAGACACTTATGTGTACAGATGTGGCGTAATGAGCACTATAGCCTATACTAGCCGAGACTCATATGTGTACAGATGTGGCGTCATGAGCACTATAGCCTATACTAGCCGAGACTCATATGTGTACAGATGTGGCGTAATGAGCACTATAGCCTATACTAGCCGAGACTCTTATGTGTACAGATGTGGCGTCATGAGCAATATAGCCTATACTAGCCGAGACTCATATGTGTACAGATGTGGCGTCATGAGCAATATAGCCTATACTAGCCGAGACACTTTATGTGTACAGATGTGGCGTCATGAGCAATATAGCCTATACTAGCCGAGACTCATATGTGTACAGATGTGGCGTCATGAGCAATATAGCCTATACTAGCCGAGACACTTTGTGTACAGATGTGGCGTCATGAGCAATATAGCCTATACTAGCCGAGACTCTTATGTGTACAGATGTGGCGTCATGAGCACTATAGCCTATACTAGCCGAGACTCATGTGTACAGATGTGGCGTCATGAGCAATATAGCGTATACTAGCCGAGACTCTTATGTGTACAGATGTGGCGTCATGAGCACTATAGCCTATACTAGCCGAGACTCTTATGTGTACAGATGTGGCGTCATGAGCAATATAGCCTATACTAGCCGAGACTCATATGTGTACAGATGTGGCGTCATGAGCAATATAGCCTATACTAGCCGAGACTCTTATGTGTACAGATGTGGCGTCATGAGCACTATAGCCTATACTAGCTGAGACTCTTTATGTGTACAGATGTGGCGTCATGAGCAATATAGCCTATACTAGCCGAGACTCTTATGTGTACAGATGTGGCGTCATGAGCAATATAGCCTATACTAGCCGAGACTCTTATGTGTACAGATGTGGCGTCATGAGCAATATAGCCTATACTAGCCGAGACTCTTATGTGTACAGATGTGGCGTCATGAGCACTATAGCCTATACTAGCCGAGACTCATGTGTGCAGATGTGGCGTCATGAGCAATATAGCCTATACTAGCCGAGACTCTTATGTGTACAGATGTGGCGTCATGAGCAATATAGCCTATACTAGCCGAGACTCATATGTGTACAGATGTGGCGTCATGAGCAATATAGCCTATACTAGCCGAGACTCTTATGTGTACAGATGTGGCGTCATGAGCAATATAGCCTATACTAGCCGAGACTCTTATGTGTACAGATGTGGCGTAATGAGCAATATAGCCTATACTAGCCGAGACTCTTATGTGTACAGATGTGGCGTCATGAGCACTATAGCCTATACTAGCCGAGACTCTTATGTGTACAGATGTGGCGTCATGAGCCATATAGCCTATACTAGCCGAGACTCTTTATGTGTACAGATGTGGCGTCATGAGCACTATAGCCTATACTAGCCGAGACTCTTATGTGTACAGATGTGGCGTCATGAGCAATATAGCCTATACTAGCCGAGACTCTTATGTGTACAGATGTGGCGTCATGAGCACTATAGCCTATACTAGCCGAGACTCTTATGTGTACAGATATGGCGTCATGAGCAATATAGCCTATACTAGCCGAGACTCTTATGTGTACAGATGTGGCGTCATGAGCAATATAGCCTATACTAGCCGAGACTCTTTATGTGTACAGATGTGGCGTCATGAGCAATATAGCCTATACTAGCCGAGACTCTTTATGTGTACAGATGTGGCGTCATGAGCAATATAGCCTATACTAGCCGAGACTCTTATGTGTACAGATGTGGCGTCATGAGCAATATAGCCTATACTAGCCGAGACTCTTATGTGTACAGATGTGGCGTCATGAGCAATATAGCCTATACTAGCCGAGACTCTTTATGTGTACAGATGTGGTGTAATGAGCAATATAGCCTATACTAGCCGAGACTCTTATGTGTACAGATGTGGTGTAATGAGCAATATAGCCTATACTAGCCGAGACTCTTATGTGTACAGATGTGGCGTCATGAGCAATATAGCCTAAACTAGCCGAGACTCTTTATGTGTACAGATGTGGCGTCATGAGCAATATAGCCTATACTAGCCGAGACTCTTTATGTGTACAGATGTGGCGTCATGAGCAATATAGCCTATACTAGCCGAGACTCTTATGTGTACAGATGTGGCGTCATGAGCAATATAGCCTATACTAGCCGAGACTCTTATGTGTACAGATGTGGCGTCATGAGCAATATAGCCTAAACTAGCCGAGACTCTTTATGTGTACAGATGTGGTGTCATGAGCAATATAGCCTATACTAGCCGAGACTCTTATGTGTACAGATGTGGCGTCATGAGCAATATAGCCTAAACTAGCCGAGACTCTTTATGTGTACAGATGTGGTGTCATGAGCAATATAGCCTATACTAGCCGAGACTCTTATGTGTACAGATGTGGCGTCATGAGCAATATAGCCTATACTAGCTGAGACTCTTATGTGTACAGATGTGGCGTCATGAGCAATATAGCCTATACTAGCCGAGACTCTTATGTGTACAGATGTGGCGTCATGAGCAATATAGCCTAAACTAGCCGAGACTCTTTATGTGTACAGATGTGGTGTCATGAGCAATATAGCCTATACTAGCCGAGACTCTTATGTGTACAGATGTGGCGTCATGAGCAATATAGCCTATACTAGCCGAGACTCTAATGTGTACAGATGTGGCGTCATGAGCAATATAGCCTATACTAGCCGAGACTCTTATGTGTACAGATGTGGCGTCATGAGCAATATAGCGTATACTAGCCGAGACTCTTATGTGTACAGATGTGGCGTCATGAGCACTATAGCCTATACTAGCCGAGACTCTTATGTGTACAGATATGGCGTCATGAGCAATATAGCCTATACTAGCCGAGACTCTTATGTGTACAGATGTGGCGTCATGAGCAATATAGCCTATACTAGCCGAGACTCTTTATGTGTACAGATGTGGCGTCATGAGCAATATAGCCTATACTAGCCGAGACTCTTTATGTGTACAGATGTGGCGTCATGAGCAATATAGCCTATACTAGCCGAGACTCTTATGTGTACAGATGTGGCGTCATGAGCAATATAGCCTATACTAGCCGAGACTCTTATGTGTACAGATGTGGCGTCATGAGCAATATAGCCTATACTAGCCGAGACTCTTTATGTGTACAGATGTGGTGTAATGAGCAATATAGCCTATACTAGCCGAGACTCTTATGTGTACAGATGTGGTGTAATGAGCAATATAGCCTATACTAGCCGAGACTCTTATGTGTACAGATGTGGCGTCATGAGCAATATAGCCTAAACTAGCCGAGACTCTTTATGTGTACAGATGTGGCGTCATGAGCAATATAGCCTATACTAGCCGAGACTCTTTATGTGTACAGATGTGGCGTCATGAGCAATATAGCCTATACTAGCCGAGACTCTTATGTGTACAGATGTGGCGTCATGAGCAATATAGCCTATACTAGCCGAGACTCTTATGTGTACAGATGTGGCGTCATGAGCAATATAGCCTATACTAGCCGAGACTCTTTATGTGTACAGATGTGGTGTCATGAGCAATATAGCCTATACTAGCCGAGACTCTTATGTGTACAGATGTGGCGTCATGAGCAATATAGCCTAAACTAGCCGAGACTCTTTATGTGTACAGATGTGGTGTCATGAGCAATATAGCCTATACTAGCCGAGACTCTTATGTGTACAGATGTGGCGTCATGAGCAATATAGCCTATACTAGCCGAGACTCTTATGTGTACAGATGTGGCGTCATGAGCAATATAGCCTATACTAGCCGAGACTCTTATGTGTACAGATGTGGCGTCATGAGCAATATAGCCTATACTAGCCGAGACTCTTTATGTGTACAGATGTGGCGTCATGAGCAATATAGCCTATACTAGCCGAGACTCTTATGTGTACAGATGTGGCGTCATGAGCAATATAGCCTATACTAGCCGAGACTCTTATGTGTACAGATGTGGCGTCATGAGCAATATAGCCTATACTAGCCGAGACTCTTATGTGTACAGATGTGGCGTCATGAGCAATATAGCCTATACTAGCCGAGACTCTTATGTGTACAGATGTGGCGTCATGAGCAATATAGCCTATACTAGCCGAGACTCTTATGTGTACAGATGTGGCGTCATGAGCAATATAGCCTATACTAGCCGAGACTCTTATGTGTACAGATGTGGCGTCATGAGCAATATAGCCTATACTAGCCGAGACTCTTTATGTGTACAGATGTGGCGTCATGAGCAATATAGCCTATACTAGCCGAGACTCTTATGTGTACAGATGTGGCGTCATGAGCAATATAGCCTATACTAGCCGAGACTCTTATGTGTACAGATGTGGCGTCATGAGCAATATAGCCTATACTAGCCGAGACTCTTATGTGTACAGATGTGGCGTCATGAGCAATATAGCCTATACTAGCCGAGACTCTTATGTGTACAGATGTGGCGTCATGAGCAATATAGCCTATACTAGCCGAGACTCTTTATGTGTACAGATGTGGCGTCATGAGCAATATAGCCTATACTAGCCGAGACTCTTATGTGTACAGATGTGGCGTCATGAGCAATATAGCCTATACTAGCCGAGACTCTTTATGTGTACAGATGTGGCGTCATGAGCAATATAGCCTATACTAGCCGAGACTCTTATGTGTACAGATGTGGCGTCATGAGCAATATAGCCTATACTAGCCGAGACTCTTTATGTGTACAGATGTGGCGTCATGAGCAATATAGCCTATACTAGCCGAGACTCTTTATGTGTACAGATGTGGCGTCATGAGCAATATAGCCTATACTAGCCGAGACTCTTATGTGTACAGATGTGGCGTCATGAGCAATATAGCCTATACTAGCCGAGACTCTTTATGTGTACAGATGTGGCGTCATGAGCAATATAGCCTATACTAGCCGAGACTCTTTATGTGTACAGATGTGGCGTCATGAGCAATATAGCCTATACTAGCCGAGACTCTTATGTGTACAGATGTGGCGTCATGAGCAATATAGCCTATACTAGCCGAGACTCTTATGTGTACAGATGTGGCGTAATGAGCAATATAGCCTATACTAGCCGAGACTCTTATGTGTACAGATGTGGCGTCATGAGCAATATAGCCTATACTAGCCGAGACTCTTTATGTGTACAGATGTGGCGTAATGAGCAATATAGCCTATACTAGCCGAGACTCTTATGTGTACAGATGTGGCGTCATGAGCAATATAGCCTATACTAGCCGAGACTCTTTATGTGTACAGATGTGGTGTCATGAGCAATATAGCGTATACTAGCCGAGACTCTTATGTGTACAGATGTGGCGTCATGAGCAATATAGCGTATACTAGCCGAGACTCTTATGTGTACAGATGTGGCGTCATGAGCAATATAGCCTATACTAGCCGAGACTCTTATGTGTACAGATGTGGCGTCATGAGCAATATAGCCTATACTAGCCGAGACTCTTATGTGTACAGATGTGGCGTCATGAGCAATATAGCCTATACTAGCCGAGACTCATGTGTACAGATGTGGCGTAATGAGCAATATAGCCTATACTAGCCGAGACTCTTTATGTGTACAGATGTGGCGTCATGAGCAATATAGCCTATACTAGCCGAGACTCTTATGTGTACAGATGTGGCGTCATGAGCAATATAGCCTATACTAGCCGAGACTCTTATGTGTACAGATGTGGCGTCATGAGCAATATAGCCTATACTAGCCGAGACTCTTATGTGTACAGATGTGGCGTCATGAGCAATATAGCCTATACTAGCCGAGACTCTTATGTGTACAGATGTGGCGTCATGAGCAATATAGCCTATACTAGCCGAGACTCTTTATGTGTACAGATGTGGTGTAATGAGCAATATAGCCTATACTAGCCGAGACTCTTATGTGTACAGATGTGGCGTCATGAGCAATATAGCCTATACTAGCCGAGACTCTTTATGTGTACAGATGTGGCGTCATGAGCAATATAGCCTATACTAGCCGAGACTCTTATGTGTACAGATGTGGCGTCATGAGCAATATAGCCTATACTAGCCGAGACTCTTATGTGTACAGATGTGGCGTCATGAGCAATATAGCCTATACTAGCCGAGACTCTTATGTGTACAGATGTGGTGTAATGAGCAATATAGCCTATACTAGCCGAGACTCTTATGTGTACAGATGTGGCGTCATGAGCAATATAGCCTATACTAGCTGAGACTCTTTATGTGTACAGATGTGGTGTAATGAGCACTATAGCCTATACTAGCCGAGACTCTTATGTGTACAGATGTGGTGTAATGAGCACTATAGCCTATACTAGCTGAGACTCTTTATGTGTACAGATGTGGCGTCATGAGCAATATAGCCTATACTAGCCGAGACTCTTATGTGTACAGATGTGGTGTAATGAGCAATATAGCCTATACTAGCTGAGACTCTTTATGTGTACAGATGTGGCGTCATGAGCAATATAGCCTATACTAGCCGAGACTCTTTATGTGTACAGATGTGGCGTCATGAGCAATATAGCCTATACTAGCCGAGACTCTTATGTGTACAGATGTGGTGTAATGAGCAATATAGCCTATACTAGCTGAGACTCTTTATGTGTACAGATGTGGCGTAATGAGCAATATAGCCTATACTAGCTGAGACTCTTTATGTGTACAGATGTGGCGTAATGAGCAATATAGCCTATACTAGCTGAGACTCTTTATGTGTACAGATGTGGTGTAATGAGCAATATAGCCTATACTAGCTGAGACTCTTTATGTGTACAGATGTGGCGTAATGAGCAATATAGCCTATACTAGCTGAGACTCTTTATGTGTACAGATGTGGCGTCATGAGCAATATAGCCTATACTAGCCGAGACTCTTTATGTGTACAGATGTGGCGTAATGAGCAATATAGCCTATACTAGCTGAGACTCTTTATGTGTACAGATGTGGCGTCATGAGCAATATAGCCTATACTAGCCGAGACTCTTATGTGTACAGATGTGGCGTAATGAGCAATATAGCCTATACTAGCTGAGACTCTTTATGTGTACAGATGTGGCGTCATGAGCACTATAGCCTATACTAGCCGAGACTCTTATGTGTACAGATGTGGCGTCATGAGCAATATAGCCTATACTAGCTGAGACTCTTATGTGTACAGATGTGGTGTAATGAGCAATATAGCCTATACTAGCTGAGACTCTTTATGTGTACAGATGTGGCGTCATGAGCAATATAGCCTATACTAGCTGAGACTCTTTATGTGTACAGATGTGGCGTCATGAGCACTATAGCCTATACTAGCCGAGACTCTTATGTGTACAGATGTGGCGTCATGAGCAATATAGCCTATACTAGCCGAGACTCTTATGTGTACAGATGTGGCGTCATGAGCAATATAGCCTATACTAGCTGAGACTCTTTATGTGTACAGATGTGGCGTCATGAGCACTATAGCCTATACTAGCCGAGACTCTTATGTGTACAGATGTGGTGTAATGAGCAATATAGCCTATACTAGCCGAGACTCTTTATGTGTACAGATGTGGCGTCATGAGCAATATAGCCTATACTAGCTGAGACTCTTTATGTGTACAGATGTGGCGTCATGAGCAATATAGCCTATACTAGCCGAGACTCTGTATGTGTACAGATGTGGCGTCATGAGCAATTTAGCCTATACTAGCCGAGACTCTTTATGTGTACAGATGTGGCGTCATGAGCAATATAGCCTATACTAGCCGAGACTCTTATGTGTACAGATGTGGTGTAATGAGCAATATAGCCTATACTAGCCGAGACTCTTATGTGTACAGATGTGGCGTCATGAGCAATATAGCCTATACTAGCCGAGACTCTTATGTGTACAGATGTGGTGTAATGAGCAATATAGCCTATACTAGCCGAGACTCTTATGTGTACAGATGTGGCGTCATGAGCAATATAGCCTATACTAGCCGAGACTCTTATGTGTACAGATGTGGCGTCATGAGCAATATAGCCTATACTAGCCGAGACTCTTATGTGTACAGATGTGGTGTAATGAGCAATATAGCCTATACTAGCCGAGACTCTTATGTGTACAGATGTGGCGTCATGAGCAATATAGCCTATACTAGCCGAGACTCATATGTGTACAGATGTGGCGTCATGAGCAATATAGCCTATACTAGCCGAGACTCTTATGTGTACAGATGTGGCGTCATGAGCAATATAGCCTATACTAGCCGAGACTCTTATGTGTACAGATGTGGCGTCATGAGCACTATAGCCTATACTAGCCGAGACTCATATGTGTACAGATGTGGCGTCATGAGCACTATAGCCTATACTAGCCGAGACTCTTATGTGTACAGATGTGGCGTCATGAGCAATATAGCCTATACTAGCCGAGACTCTTTATGTGTACAGATGTGGCGTCATGAGCAATATAGCCTATACTAGCCGAGACTCTTTATGTGTACAGATGTGGCGTCATGAGCAATATAGCCTATACTAGCCGAGACTCTTTATGTGTACAGATGTGGTGTAATGAGCAATATAGCCTATACTAGCCGAGACTCTTATGTGTACAGATGTGGCGTCATGAGCAATATAGCCTATTCTAGCCGAGACTCTTATGTGTACAGATGTGGCGTCATGAGCAAAATAGCCTATACTAGCCGAGACTCATGTGTACAGATGTGGCGTCATGAGCAATATAGCCTATACTAGCCGAGACTCTAATGTGTACAGATGTGGCGTCATGAGCAATATAGCCTATACTAGCCGAGACTCTTATGTGTACAGATGTGGCGTCATGAGCAATATAGCCTATACTAGCCGAGACTCTTATGTGTACAGATGTGGCGTCATGAGCAAAATAGCCTATTCTAGCGAGACTCTTATGTGTACAGATGTGGCGTCATGAGCAAAATAGCCTATACTAGCCGAGACTCATGTGTACAGATGTGGCGTCATGAGCAATATAGCCTATACTAGCCGAGACTCTAATGTGTACAGATGTGGCGTCATGAGCAATATAGCCTATACTAGCCGAGACTCTTATGTGTACAGATGTGGCGTCATGAGCAATATAGCCTATACTAGCCGAGACACTTTATGTGTACAGATGTGGCGTCATGAGCAATATAGCCTATACTAGCCGAGACTCTTATGTGTACAGATGTGGCGTCATGAGCACTATAGCCTATACTAGCCGAGACTCATGTGTACAGATGTGGCGTCATGAGCAATATAGCCTATACTAGCCGAGACTCTTATGTGTACAGATGTGGCGTCATGAGCACTATAGCCTATACTAGCCGAGACTCTTTATGTGTACAGATGTGGTGTAATGAGCAATATAGCCTATACTAGCCGAGACTCTTAAGTGTACAGATGTGGCGTCATGAGCAATATAGCCTATACTAGCCGAGACTCATGTGTACAGATGTGGCGTCATGAGCAATATAGCCTATACTAGCCGAGACTCATGTGTACAGATGTGGCGTCATGAGCAATATAGCCTATACTCGCCGAGACTCTTATGTGTACAGATGTGGCGTCATGAGCAATATAGCCTATACTAGCCGAGACTCTTATGTGTACAGATGTGGCGTCATGAGCAATATAGCCTATACTAGCCGAGACTCATGTGTACAGATGTGGCGTCATGAGCAATATAGCCTATACTAGCCGAGACTCTTATGTGTACAGATGTGGCGTCATGAGCAATATAGCCTATACTAGCCGAGACTCATGTGTACAGATGTGGCGTCATGAGCAATATAGCCTATACTAGCCGAGACTCATGTGTACAGATGTGGCGTCATGAGCAATATAGCCTATACTCGCCGAGACTCTTATGTGTACAGATGTGGCGTCATGAGCAATATAGCCTATACTAGCCGAGACTCTTATGTGTACAGATGTGGCGTCATGAGCAATATAGCCTATACTAGCCGAGACTCATGTGTACAGATGTGGCGTCATGAGCAATATAGCCTATACTAGCCGAGACTCTTATGTGTACAGATGTGGCGTCATGAGCAATATAGCCTATACTAGCCGAGACTCATGTGTACAGATGTGGCGTCATGAGCAATATAGCCTATACTAGCCGAGACTCTTATGTGTACAGATGTGGCGTCATGAGCAATATAGCCTATACTAGCCGAGACTCTTATGTGTACAGATGTGGCGTCATGAGCAATATAGCCTATACTAGCCGAGACTCTTTATGTGTACAGATGTGGCGTCATGAGCAATATAGCCTATACTAGCCGAGACTCTTTATGTGTACAGATGTGGTGTAATGAGCAATATAGCCTATACTAGCCGAGACTCTTATGTGTACAGATGTGGCGTCATGAGCAATATAGCCTATACTAGCCGAGACTCTTTATGTGTACAGATGTGGCGTCATGAGCAATATAGCCTATTCTAGCCGAGATTCTTATGTGTACAGATGTGGCGTCATGAGCAATATAGCCTATACTAGCCGAGACTCTTATGTGTACAGATGTGGCGTCATGAGCAAAATAGCCTATACTAGCCGAGACTCATGTGTACAGATGTGGCGTCATGAGCAATATAGCCTATACTAGCCGAGACTCTAATGTGTACAGATGTGGCGTCATGAGCAATATAGCCTATACTAGCCGAGACACTTTATGTGTACAGATGTGGCGTCATGAGCAATATAGCCTATACTAGCCGAGACTCTTATGTGTACAGATGTGGCGTCATGAGCAATATAGCCTATACTAGCCGAGACTCTTATGTGTACAGATGTGGCGTCATGAGCACTATAGCCTATACTAGCCGAGACTCTTATGTGTACAGATGTGGCGTCATGAGCAATATAGCCTATACTAGCCGAGACTCATGTGTACAGATGTGGCGTCATGAGCACTATAGCCTATACTAGCAGAGACTCTTATGTGTACAGATGTGGCGTCATGAGCAATATAGCCTATACTAGCCGAGACTCTTATGTGTACAGATGTGGCGTCATGAGCACTATAGCCTATACTAGCCGAGACTCTTATGTGTACAGATGTGGCGTAATGAGCAATATAGCGTATACTAGCCGAGACTCTTATGTGTACAGATGTGGCGTCATGAGCAATATAGCCTATACTAGCCGAGACTCTTATGTGTACAGATGTGGCGTCATGAGCACTATAGCCTATACTAGCCGAGACTCTTATGTGTACAGATGTGGCGTCATGAGCAATATAGCCTATACTAGCCGAGACTCTTATGTGTACAGATGTGGCGTCATGAGCACTATAGCCTATACTAGCCGAGACACTTATGTGTACAGATGTGGCGTAATGAGCAATATAGCGTATACTAGCCGAGACTCTTATGTGTACAGATGTGGCGTCATGAGCAATATAGCCTATACTAGCCGAGACTCTTATGTGTACAGATGTGGCGTCATGAGCACTATAGCCTATACTAGCCGAGACTCTTATGTGTACAGATGTGGCGTCACGAGCACTATAGCCTATACTAGCCGAGACTCTTATGTGTACAGATGTGGCGTCACGAGCAATATAGCCTATACTAGCCGAGACTCTTTATGTGTACAGATGTGGCGTCACGAGCAATATAGCCTATACTAGCCGAGACTCTTGTACAGATGTGGCGTCATGAGCAATATAGCCTATACTAGCCGAGACTCTTTATGTGTACAGATGTGGCGTCATGAGCAATATAGCCTATACTAGCCGAGACTCTTTATGTGTACAGATGTGGTGTAATGAGCAATATAGCCTATACTAGCCGAGACTCTTATGTGTACAGATGTGGCGTCACGAGCACTATAGCCTATACTAGCCGAGACTCTTTATGTGTACAGATGTGGTGTAATGAGCAATATAGCCTATACTAGCCGAGACTCTTATGTGTACAGATGTGGCGTCACGAGCACTATAGCCTATACTAGCCGAGACTCTTATGTGTACAGATGTGGCGTCATGAGCAATATAGCCTATACTAGCCGAGACTCTTATGTGTACAGATGTGGCGTCACGAGCACTATAGCCTATACTAGCCGAGACTCTTATGTGTACAGATGTGGCGTCATGAGCAATATAGCCTATACTAGCCGAGACTCTTATGTGTACAGATGTGGCGTCATGAGCAATATAGCCTATACTAGCCGAGACTCTTATGTGTACAGATGTGGCGTCATGAGCAATATAGCCTATACTAGCTGAGACTCTTATGTGTACAGATGTGGCGTCATGAGCAATATAGCCTATACTAGCCGAGACTCATGTGTACAGATGTGGCGTAATGAGCAATATAGCCTATACTAGCCGAGACTCATGTGTACAGATGTGGCGTAATGAGCAATATAGCCTATACTAGCCGAGACTCTTATGTGTACAGATGTGGCGTCATGAGCAATATAGCGTATACTAGCCGAGACACTTATGTGTACAGATGTGGCGTCATGAGCACTATAGCGTATACTAGCCGAGACTCTTATGTGTACAGATGTGGCGTCATGAGCAATATAGCCTATACTAGCCGAGACTCTTTATGTGTACAGATGTGGCGTCATGAGCAATATAGCCTATACTAGCCGAGACTCTTTATGTGTACAGATGTGGCGTCATGAGCAATATAGCGTATACTAGCCGAGACTCTTATGTGTACAGATGTGGCGTCATGAGCAATATAGCCTATACTAGCTGAGACTCTTATGTGTACAGATGTGGCGTCATGAGCAATATAGCCTATACTAGCCGAGACTCTTTATGTGTACAGATGTGGCGTCATGAGCAATATAGCCTATACTAGCTGAGACTCTTATGTGTACAGATGTGGCGTCATGAGCAATATAGCCTATACTAGCCGAGACACTTATGTGTACAGATGTGGCGTAATGAGCAATATAGCCTATACTAGCCGAGACTCATGTGTACAGATGTGGCGTAATGAGCAATATAGCCTATACTAGCCGAGACTCTTATGTGTACAGATGTGGCGTCATGAGCACTATGGCCTATACTAGCCGAGACTCTTTATGTGTACAGATGTGGCGTCATGAGCAATATAGCCTATACTAGCTGAGACTCTTATGTGTACAGATGTGGCGTCATGAGCAATATAGCGTATACTAGCCGAGACTCTTATGTGTACAGATGTGGCGTCATGAGCAATATAGCCTATACTAGCTGAGACTCTTATGTGTACAGATGTGGCGTCATGAGCACTATAGCCTATACTAGCCGAGACTCATGTGTACAGATGTGGCGTAATGAGCACTATAGCCTATACTAGCCGAGACTCATGTGTGTACAGATGTGGCGTCATGAGCAATATAGCCTATACTAGCCGAGACTCTTATGTGTACAGATGTGGCGTCATGAGCAATATAGCCTATACTAGCCGAGACTCTTATGTGTACAGATGTGGCGTCATGACGCAAAGACATGCTCGAATTTCCCGCGGAAATGCACCAGGAGTTAAAACATTATTACAAGCTTACCCTTTTGAATCGAGCTAAGGCAAGCAGACAGTTTTGGCACACTGGCTGGTTATGTACTTGCTCAAATATTTATTGTGGATAATTTTTAACCCCAAAAAAAGTTACGGACTGGAGCTTTAAGATAGACCGTTCCAGTAAAACGCCTCCATCATGTGATCGGTCATCTCTGTTTCCCGCAGGCTGATGTGAAAATCCCAGGACTTCCTCTGAAGATCGTGATGGAGGCCATACAGCAGGCCACAGGTACGCCTCGCATCACGAGCATCATGGGACGCACAACAGTGGGTGCTTGACGTGCTGTTTTCTGCTTTCTCTTTCAGTGGCCAAAAGAGAGATTCTAGGCATCATGAATAAGAGCATTTCCAAACCCCGGAGCTCTAGGAGGAGAACGGGCCGGTCGTGGGTATGATCAGTGATCCGGTCCTCGTGTGCGATTCATATTCCTGCTGTTTCTCTGATCCTGCTGTGAACTCTCTTCCTCAGAGAACGTCAGCGTGCCTGTGTCCAGACGAGCTCGCTTCGTCGGTCCCGGAGGATTTAATCTGCGCAGACTGCAGGCTCAGACAGGTGAAGAGGATGATCTGCAGAACATATCAAGACCAGATTCAAGACCTTTAAACACTCATAATTAGATTCAAGACCTTCTCATCCTCAGATTCAAGACCTTTAAACTCATCCTCAGATTCAAGACCTTTAAACTCATCCTCAGATTCAAGATCTTTAAACTCATCCTCAGATTCAAGATCTTTAAACTCATCCTCAGATTCAAGATCTTTAAACTCATCATCAGATTCAAGATCTTTAAACTCATCCTCAGATTCAAGATCTTTAAACTCATCCTCAGATTCAAGATCTTTTAAACTCATCCTCAGATTCAAGATCTTTAAACTCATCCTCAGATCAAGACCTTTAAACTCATCCTCGATTCAAGAACTTCTCAGATCAGACCTTTAAACTCATCCTCAGATTCAAGACCTTTAAACTCATCCTCAGATTCAAGACCTTTAAACTCATCCCAGATTAAGACCTTAAACTCATCAAGATTCAAGACCTTTAAACACTCTAATTAGATTCAAGACCTTTAAACTCATCCTCAGATTCAAGACCTTTAAACTCATCATCAGATTCAAGACCTTTAAACTCATCATCAGATTCAAGACCTTTAAACTCATCCTCAGATTCAAGACCTTTAAACTCATCATCAGATTCAAGACCTTTAAACTCATCCTCAGATTCAAGACCTTTAAACTCATCCTCAGATTCAAGACCTTTAAAGGCTATGTTGCAGGTTAGAGTACCCTGTGAGCCAATGTATAGAAAAATAATGTAGGAACTATATTTAAATATGAACATATACTTATAAAAACGCTATTTAGGGCTTCTGGAGTCGTTTTTGTGAGAAAATTTTACTTCCGCGTTTGAAAACCGCCAAACCGGAAGTGACGTAACATGAGGCAGAGCGGTCAAAGTAAACAATAGGAAAGCAATGGATCGCAATGACAGATCGGACGCTGAGGAAATTGTAGCCTAAATGTTTACTCGTATGATGGACCTCAGCCATATAATTATGTGCCTCATATGAAGCCAAGAGAGTAGACAGGCCAGGATTAGACAAAACAACGGTCAGAGGAGACACATTGAGCTGTGGTGTGAGGAGAACGGGGCAGGGGTCTCGATGAGAGAACAGTGTTACTAGCTTATAGATTTATTCACGTTAGCCGACGATATGTATAACATATGCTCAGATCACAATATTGTACATATTATTATCATGTATCAGGCAAAAGTAAAGCATTATTTAGACCCTTACATGCATGTGTTGTGTATGTCAGCCATTAGGAGACCGTTTCAAGAGGAAGAGGGACTTTATAAAGGCTTTGAATAGCCCCATTTGGTGACAATGAATACAAAAATAATCACAATCACAACTGTCTTACTGTAGCCTATAAAAACTTTATATGTAGCTAGAAACAGCCAACACAAACATTAAAATTCGGAGTACAGATTGGAAATTAACTTAATATATTATATGTATAATAAGTGTCGGCTGCAGACTAATAACAAACACATAAATGCATTACATTACAAGTTTATGTAGGATATGTTAATTAAATTAAGACAAGACACATTAAGACAGGTAGGCTACATGTAGCCCTATGCATTTTGTAAAACAGAAGTACAATAAGTGATCTCTGACGGATCCGTGACCGTCATGTTTCCCCGCCCGCGGCCGAAACACAATCTGACGGCGGACCGGGCGACCCGATGAAGGAGCCGGGACAGTGTGCATATATCGCCGTCATCATATAACTCCAATGTCGCCGAGATTAAATAAACACAAGATTTTGACGCGTATCCGAGAGTGGAGCGGAGTGTGGAGCGCGCACTGCATGGCACGGACGCGCATCGCGCGAACACTTATCAACAGTGAAACAATTTAAAATACTCTATCATTTCTGGTCATACAGAAAATAATAATACATGATTCGCAACTACTTTTATTTGTGTAAACTCGCAATAACAAGAAAGCGTTGTGCTTTTGTCAAATAAAATAAAACAATCAGGCGCGCTTTGCATGATCTCCGTGAACTGCAGCGCGAGAACTGAAACTAAATATATATGTAGGCTAAAGCTTGAAATGTCCACTTCAAAACGAACAAATTCGAATCGAAGCTACTACCTTCTGATTATGTAATCCGAATGAAAGGTGCATTTCTCTAAAAGCGCACCCGCTTAACAGTGGAGATAGAGATATGTTTTTAACCGACACTGATTTAGAAAACAATAGTTTATTAATAAACAATTAAAATGCCTCGTTATTTTTTCAGACACATTTATTATCATTAGCCTATAAATCACCTTTCTGTAGGCTGTGGTTCCAGAGGCTCTTCTCATTCAGCACTGCGGGAATAATATCATTTCCAGGTTCTAATTTTGTCTCAGAAAAAATAAATCAACAACAACAAAATCCATATTAATTTGTGAATATTTTAAATGTTTAATTAAGGGGCAACAAGTAGCCTAATAAACAAAAATTCGTCAATATTAATTTTTACACCGGTAGGCAGTGGCGGCCCCACCTACCGGTGACCACGTCGTGGTTCACCAGAATTTATAGTTTACTCACCTCTTTTTTTACCACTACACCTCTGACCACGACGATGATTAATTGAAATACAATAACCACCGAAAACACACTGAATCACGACCGCTCCAACTGAATACCAACCTACTCTGCACTGAGCGAACGCACAACGCAGAGCCCGGCGGCAAACGACTACCTCATGTGACGTAATATGACGCGATGGTGAAAAAAAGCAGTTTTTCAACACGGTCAAGGAAACGGTCACGTTTTCTACTAAATTTGTGCCCTTATGTCTTGCAAAACGATTTTAAATCCTGCATTTACTTTTCATATGGTATTTTCATACAAGGTTATATATTAATTTTGAAGAAAAAAAAAACCTGCAAGATGGCCTTTAAACTCATCCTCAGATTCAAGACCTTTAAAACTCATCCTCAGATTCAAGACCTTTAAACTCATCTCAGGTTCAAGACCTTTAAAACTCATCCTCAGATTCAAGACCTTTAAACTCATCCTCAGATTCAAGACCTTTAAACTCATCATCAGATTCAAGACCTTTAAACTCATCCTCAGATTCAAGACCTTTAAACTCATCCTCAGATTCAAGACCTTTAAACTCATCCTCAGATTCAAGACCTTTAAACTCATCCTCAGATTCAAGACCTTTAAACTCATCCTCAGATTACAAGACCTTTAAACTCATCCTCAGATTCAAGACCTTTAAACTCATCCTCAGATTCAAGGACCTTTAAACTCAAATGCTCTCATCCTCAGATTCAAGACCTTTAAACTCATCATCAGATTCAAGACCTTTAAACTCATCATCAGATTCAAGACCTTTAAACTCATCCTCAGATTCAAGACCTTTAAACTCATCCTCAGATTCAAGACCTTTAAACTCATCCTCAGGTTCAAGACCTTTAAACTCATCCTCAGATTCAAGACCTTTAAAACTCATCCTCAGATTCAAGACCTTTAAACTCATCATCAGATTCAAGACCTTTAAACTCATCATCAGATTCAAGACCTTTAAACTCATCCTCAGATTCAAGACCTTTAAACTCATCATCAGATTCAAGACCTTTAAACTCATCCTCAGATTCAAGACCTTTAAACTCATCATCAGATTCAAGACCTTTAAACTCATCATCAGGTTCAAGACCTTTAAACTCATCCTCAGATTCAAGACCTTTAAACTCATCCTCAGGTTCAAGACCTTTAAACTCATCCTCAGATTCAAGACCTTTAAACTCATCCTCAGATTCAAGACCTTAAACTCAACCCTTTAGATTCAAGACCTTTAAACTCATCCTCAGATTCAAGACCTTTAAACTCATCCTCAGATTCAAGACCTTTAAACTCATCCTCAGATTCAAGACCTTTAAACTCATCCTCAGATTCAAGACCTTAAACTCATCCTCAGATTCAAGATCTTTAAACTCATCCTCAGATTCAAGACCTTTAAACTCATCATCAGGTTCAAGACCTTTAAACTCATCATCAGATTCAAGACCTTTAAACTCATCCTCAGATTCAAGACCTTTAAACTCATCCTCAGATTCAAGACCTTTAAACTCATCATCAGATTCAAGACCTTTAAACTCATCATCAGATTCAAGACCTTTAAACTCATCCTCAGATTCAAGACCTTTAAACTCATCCTCAGATTCAAGACCTTTAAACTCATCCTCAGATTCAAGATCTTTAAACTCATCCTCAGATTCAAGATCTTTAAACTCATCCTCAGATTCAAGATCTTTAAACTCATCCACAGATTCAAGATCTTTAAACTCATCCTCAGATTCAAGATCTTTAAACTCATCCTCAGATTCAAGACCTTTCAAACACTCATAATCACATTCAAGACCTTTAAACACTCGTCATCAGATTCAAGACCTTTAAACTCATCCTCAGATTCAAGACCTTTAAACTCATCCTCAGATTCAAGACCTTTAAACTCATCCTCATCCTCAGATTCAAGACCTTTAAACTCATCCTCAGATTCAAGACCTTTAAACTCATCCTCAGATTCAAGACCTTTAAACTCATCCTCAGATTCAAGACCTTTAAACTCATCCTCAGATTCAAGACCTTTAAACTCATCCTCAGATTCAAGACCTTTAAACTCATCCTCAGATTCAAGACCTTTAAACTCATCCTCAGATTCAAGACCTTTAAACTCATCCTCAGATTCAAGACCTTTAAACTCATCCTCAGATTCAAGACCTTTCAAACACTCATCCTCAGATTCAAGACCTTTCAAACACTCATCCTCAGATTCAAGACCTTTAAACACTCGTCATCAGATTCAAGACCTTTAAACTCATCATCAGATTCAAGACCTTTAAACTCATCATCAGATTCAAGACCTTTCAAACACTCATCCTCAGATTCAAGACCTTTCAAACACTCATAATCACATTCAAGACCTTTAAACACTCGTCATCAGATTTTACTTGATTACATTATTCACAGTATTAATCCGATTGAATGTAGTCTAAAAGTAAACTGATTCTGACTAAAATTAATCCGATTTGGATGAATGTAATATAAAGTAATCTGGTTCAGTCTAAAGTAATCTAAAAGTAAACCTATATAGCTGAAACTCATCTGATTCTCACAAATGTAGTCTAAAAGTAATCTGATTTGGTTAGACTGTGATTGTAAGTAATCTCTGCAACAGCCGGTGAATCTCTGCTCTTCTCCGTCAGGTGTGACGATCAGTCAGGTGGACGAGGAGTCGTTCTGTGTGTTCGCGCCCACTCCCAGTGCCATGAGCGAAGCCCAGGAGTTCATCCGGGACATCTGTAAAGATGATGTGCGTGCAGCAGCGGCTGGCTCTTCTCTGGTGTGTGTCGTGTGAGACTGACGCCTGTGTGTGTGTGTGTGTGTGTGTGTAGCAGGAGCAGCAGCTGGAGTTCGGAGCCGTTTACACCGCCAGCATCACAGAGATCAGGTAGAGCTCGCTCTCTCTCTCTCTCTCTCTCTCTCTCTCTCTCTCTCTCTCTCACTCTCTCACTCTCACTCTCACACACACTCTCTCTCACTCACACACACACCACACACACACACACACACACACACACACACACACACACACACACAGACAGAGCTCAGTCTCACAGGGTTTATCACTGGGCTGAAGCTGACTGTGTTTCAGGGACATCGGTGTGATGGTGAAGCTGTATCCCAACATGAGCGCCGTCCTCCTGCACAACTCTCAACTGGACCACAAACGGGTCAGAACATTCACACTGCTTTCACCATTACGTTACATTAACAGGCTTGCGATTTGATTCAGTGCCAATCTCAATTCTTATTCAATATGGATTCAATTGATTTTGTATATGCAGGTGCTGGTCATATAATTAGAATATCATCAAAAAGTTGATTTATTTCAAGAATTCAACTTAACAGGTGAAACTAATATATTATATAGACTCATTACATGCAAAGTGAGATATTTCAAGCCTTTATTTGTTATAATTTGGTTAAGATGAGTATGGCTTACAGCTTATGAAACCCTCAAAATCCCAGATAATGAGAATATTACATGAAATCACACAGTAATCACACAGTAATACCATGGTCACTGAACCAGGTTTGGGTTATTTTGCAGTGTGGGGCCGGTGCAGATCCTGCTGGGAAATGAAGGAAGCATGAAGTGCTCTGGACATGTCCTGGTAGACGGCGGCGCTGTCTTTTATTTAATAGACATTAATAGGCTATTTTATTTAATAAAGCACAGTGGACCAAAGTTCTCTTTTCTGATCAGAGCAAATTTTGCATTTCATTTGTAAATCGCGGTCCCAGAGTCTGGAGGAAGAGAGGAGAGGCACAGAATCCACGTCGCTTGAAGTCCAGTGTGAAGTTTCCACAGTCAGTGATGGTTTGGGGTGCATGTCATCGGCTGGTGTTGGTCCACTGTGTTCTCTGAGGTCAAAGGTCAACGCAGCTGTCTACCAGGAAGTTTTAGAGCACTTCATGCTTCTGCTGCTGACCAACTTTATGGAGATGCAGATTTCATTCTCCAACAGGACTTGCACCTGCACACAGTGCCAAAGCTACCAGTGCCTGGTGTAAGGACCATGGTATCCCTGTTCTTAATTGGCCAGCAAACTCGCCTGACCTTAAACCCTGTAGAACATCTATGGGGTATTGTGAAGAGAATAGGCCAGACCCAACAATGCAGAAGAGCTGAAGGCCACTATCAGAGCAACCTAGACTCATAACACCTGAGCAGTGCCACAGACTGACCGACTCCATCACGCCGCAGACTGACCGACTCCATCACGCCACAGACTGACCGACTCCATCACGCCACAGACTGACCGACTCCATCACGCCACAGACTGACCGACTCCATCACGCCACAGACTGACCGACTCCATCTCGCCGCAGACTGACCGACTCCATCTCGCCGCAGACTGACCGACTCCATCACGCCGCAGACTGACCGACTCCATCACGCCGCAGACTGACCGACTCCATCACGCCGCAGACTGACCGACTCCATCACGCCACAGACTGACCGACTCCATCACGCCACAGACTGACCGACTCCATCACGCCGCAGACTGACCGACTCCATCACGCCGCAGACTGACCGACTCCATCACGCCACAGACTGACCGACTCCATCACGCCACAGACTGACCGACTCCATCACGCCGCAGACTGACCGACTCCATCACGCCACAGACTGACCGACTCCATCACGCCACAGACTGACCGACTCCATCACGCCACAGACTGACCGACTCCATCACGCCACAGACTGACCGACTCCATCACGCCACAGACTGACCGACTCCATCACGCCACAGACTGACCGACTCCATCACGCCGCAGACTGACCGACTCCATCACGCCACAGACTGACCGACTCCATCACGCCACAGACTGACCGACTCCATCACGCCACAGACTGACCGACTCCATCACGCCACAGACTGACCGACTCCATCACGCCGCAGACTGACCGACTCCATCCACGCCGCAGACTGACCGACTCCATCACGCCACAGACAGACCGACTCCATCACGCCGCAGACAGACCGACTCCATCACGCCGCAGACTGACCGACTCCATCACGCCACAGACTGACCGACTCCATCATGCCGCAGACCGACCGACTCCATCACGCCACAGACCGACCGACTCCATCACGCCACAGACAGACCGACTCCATCACGCCGCAGACTGACCGACTCCATCACGCCACAGACCGACCGACTCCATCACGCCGCAGACTGACCGACTCCATCACGCCACAGACTGACCGACTCCATCACGCCACAGACTGACCGACTCCATCACGCCACAGACTGACCGACTCCATCACGCCACAGACTGACCGACTCCATCACGCCACAGACTGACCGACTCCAACACGCCGCAGACTGACCGACTCCATCACGCGCAGACTGACCGACTCCATCACGCCGCAGACTGACCGACTCCATCACGCCGCAGACTGACCGACTCCATCACGCCGCAGACTGACCGACTCCATCACGCCGCAGACTGACCGACTCCATCACGCCGCAGACTGACCGACTCCATCACGCCGCAGACTGACCGACTCCATCACGCCGCAGACTGACCGACTCCATCACGCCGCAGACTGACCGACTCCATCACGCCGCAGACTGACCGACTCCATCACGCCACAGACTGACCGACTCCATCACGCCGCAGACTGACCGATTCCATCACGCCACAGACTTGACCCGACTCCACACCGCAGACTGACCGACTCCATCACGCCACAGACTGACCGACTCCACACCCGCAGACTGACCGACTCCATCACGCCACAGACTGACCGACTCCATCACGCCGCAGACTGACCGACTCCATCACGCCGCAGACTGACCGACTCCATCACGCCACAGACTGACCGACTCCATCACGCCGCAGACTGACCGACTCCATCACGCCGCAGGACTGACCGACTCCATCACCGCCACAGACTGACCGACTCCATCACGCCACAGACTGACCGACTCCATCACGCCCGCAGACTGACCGACTCCATCACGCCGCAGACTGACCGACTCCATCACGCCACAGACTGACCGACTCCATCACGCCACAGACTGACCGACTCCATCACGCCGCAGACTGACCGACTCCATCACGCCACAGACTGACCGACTCCATCACGCCACAGACTGACCGACTCCATCACGCCACAGACTGACCGACTCCATCACGCCGCAGACTGACCGACTCCATCACGCCACAGACTGACCGACTCCATCACGCCACAGACTGACCGACTCCATCACGCCGCAGACTGACCGACTCCATCACGCCACAGACTGACCGACTCCATCACGCCACAGACTGACCGACTCCATCACGCCACAGACTGACCGACTCCATCACGCCACAGACTGACCGACTCATCACGCCACAGACTGACCGACTCCATCACGCCACAGACTGACCGACTCCATCACGCCGCAGACTGACCGACTCCCATCACGCCACAGACTGACCGACTCCACACCGCAGACTGACCGACTCCATCACGCCACAGACTGACCGACTCCACACCGCAGACTGACCGACTCCATCACGCCACAGACTGACCGACTCCATCACGCCGCAGACTGACCGACTCCCATCACGCCGCAGACTGACCGACTCCATCACGCCGCAGACTGACCGACTCCATCACGCCGCAGACTGACCGACTCCACGCCGCAGACTGACCGACTTCATCACGCCGCAGACTGACCGACTCCATCACGCCACAGACTGACCGACTCCATCACGCCACAGACAGACCGACTCCATCACGCCACAGACTGACCGACTCCATCACGCCACAGACTGACCGACTCCATCACGCCACAGACAGACCGACTCCATCACGCCACAGACTGACCGACTCCATCACGCCGCAGACTGACCGACTCCATCACGCCGCAGACTGACCGACTCCACACCGCAGACTGACCGACTCCATCACGCCGCAGACTGACCGACTCCATCACGCCACAGACTGACCGACTCCATCACGCCACAGACTGACCGACTCCACGCCGCAGACTGACCCGACTCCATCACGCCACAGACTGACCGACTCCATCACGCCACAGTCTGACCGACTCCATCACGCCTCAGACTGACCGACTCCATCACGCCGCAGACTGACCGACTCCACACCGCAGACTGACCGACTCCATCACGCCGCAGACTGACCGACTCCATCACGCCACAGACTGACCGACTCCACGCCGCAGACTGACCGACTCCATCACGCCACAGACTGACCGACTCCATCACGCCACAGACTGACCGACTCCATCACGCCACAGTCTGACCGACTCCATCACGCCTCAGACTGACCGACTCCATCACGCCGCAGACTGACCGACTCGATCACGCCGCAGACTGACCGACTCCATCACGCCACAGACTGACCGACTCCATCACGCCGCAGACTGACCGACTCCATCACGCCACAGACTGACCGACTCCATCACGCCGCAGACTGACCGACTCCATCACGCCACACACTGACCGACTCCATCACGCCGCAGACTGACCGACTCCATCACGCCACAGACTGACCGACTCCATCACGCCGCAGACTGACCGACTCCATCACGCCACAGACTGACCGACTCCAACACGCCGCAGACTGACCGACTCCATCACGCCACAGACTGACCGACTCCATCACGCCGCAGACTGACCGACTCCATCACGCCGCAGACTGACCGACTCCATCACGCCACAGACTGACCGACTCCATTGCGCTTGAAAATATTGGAGGATTTCATACCTGCACGTCCGGCTGTTCAGCTTCTTACTGGTTCCAGTGTGATGTCCACACACACACATACACACACACACACTGATGAAAACTGACAGGATTTGAGAGCTGAGACTTTGATTCATATCAACAGTATCAAAGATTACTGAGATTATGGGATGGCAGGAGCTACAGATGATGTGTAGTGAAGTTTCAGGTCATACAGATATTTAAGAATCCATAATCCATATCTGTTCTTCTAAAGAGAATCAAATGGATGTATATGATCACTCTCTGTCACACACATGCTGATGTGTGTGTGTTTCTGCAGATCAAGCATCCCAGCGCTCTCGGACTGGAGGTCGGCCAGCAGATCCAGGTGATGAACGGCTCGATCCTTCACGATCTGGTGCCGGAGTCTCTGTATTAACGTGTTTGGCTCTTCCAGGTGAAGTACTTCGGCCGGGACCCGACGGACGGCAGGATGAGGCTCTCCCGGAAGGTTCTCCAGTCTCCGGTGTCGGCGACCGTGAAGAGTCTGAGCGAGAGATACAGCATCTCTGTAGGAGCGCCCGGCGACCCCGCCGCTGACCCCTAGAGATTACTCTGTTTTATAATAAACACTCTTGTTATATACATTATCCTCACTAACACAGCTTCAAGCTTCTGCATTACATGTGTGCGAAACCCTCAGTGGAGGTGTTCATATCTGTCCTGCAGCGGTCTAAATAAACAGTCCACATTTTGTACTAAAGAAATAAACGAGTTCCACAGACACAATGTAGGGATGTTGTTATTGTCTGTTAATGTGGAATACTGTACATGTTCATGCAGTTTATGGAGGAGAGCAACTGGCCTCAGATCTGCCTCATTTATTAGCGCACATCTTCCTCCGATCCAATCAGATCATGCCAACCTTCAGAAGCGCATCATCATCGAACAGCTCAGGCCATGCATTATCATATATCGATTTGTCTATGGAGAAACTTAATGATAATTTTACTACTAAATGTGTATAATGTATTTAATATGTTAATATTTCTTGTCACCTTCAAAAGAGGGAATCGCAAATGTAGAATATAGTTGGCATTGGACATTTTTGGGAACTAGAAGGCCGTTCACACCAAGAATGATGACTATCAGTGTCACTGTTTATTATAAGCACTGCAGTCCTGTCGTCTGCCTCATCAATGCTCCAGCTCTCTGAAGTCTGGGTCTCCTCTGTGTCTGATGTCGAGTGAAACCTTCAGGAACCAGAACACATGTGGGCGGGGGCTTGATTGTGTCTGGGGAATTGATTGGATGTTGGTGGTTTGCTATTGGCTGATCTCATGTGAGTGACAGGTTTTAGCCCCGCCCACATCGTCAGAGAAGAGATGATGACACTAGAGGGAAGAGAATGGGGTTAGAATTGTTGCATACTTCCAGATAAATAGATTTATATGCATAAATAAATGTAAAAAAGAATCACGAAAATTAAACCAATTCACAAATAAATCGAATGAGATGCACAAATAAATTAAAATGGAATTTGCAAATAAAAACAAATATGTTTTTATGTCCCGTTTGTGGATAGTTTCCTCTGCATTTGTGGATTTTTTAAACATTTCTAGCGTATAGACCCTTTTACCGCCCACGTGATCGCATTTGGCAACAGAAGTGGTGTTGTTCCCCACTGGCTCTAACGTGTTAGCAACTCCGAAAGTTTATCAAAACGGTTTCCCAGCATCAAAATGTCTGATTCTTGCGTTTACGGTTGCACTGATGGATATTCCACCAAGGGGCTTAAGTTTTATAGGATTCCGACAGGATCACGGCTGTTTGAGAAGAACCGGTGGCGCCTGTGGCTGCTGGCGATTAAACGTGTTGATTGGAGTGAGGACATAATAAAAAATGCTTGCGTAGCTTGACACGCTGCTGATTCTCGCCATACTACCGGTGCCAATATGCGCGCGCATACGTTGCTACGTCATCATTGTGTACAAACAGTAAAAGGGTCAACAGACCCACAAATCCACAAATAAGTGCACTCCACCCACCACGTACTTAAGCCAATCAGATAACAGCCATATTGCACTGACCAATCATAGCACGCTGTCGATACAACCAATCATGGTTTGCTTTACAATCAGGGCGGGTCTTGCCCTTAAAGCTGTCTAACTGATGCTGGGTGATGTCACTTCTTGTTGAAGTTTTAAGTATTGTCAAACAAAACTGAGGCTAGCTCGACCCTCCCTCCTCATCCGCGCACTAACTCCCAAACTCCACCCACAATCCCCCAACCAACAAATCCCACTCCCAAACTCCACCCACAAATCCCACTCCCAAACCCCACCCACAAACTCCACCCACAAACCCCACTCCCAAACTCCACCCACAAATCCCACTCCCAAACCCCACCCACAAACTCCACCCACAAACCCCACTCCCAAACCCCACCCCAAATCCCACTCTCAAACTCCACCCACAAATCCCACTCCTAAACCCCACCCACAAATCCCACTCCCAAACTCCACCCACAAATCCCACTCCCAAACCCCACCCACAAATCCCACTCCCAAACCCCACCCACAAACTCCACCCACAAATCCCACTCCCAAACCCCACCCACAAACTCCACCCACAAACCCCACTCCCAAACCCCAACCACAAATCCCACCCACAAACTCCACCCACAAACTGACTTCTGACTTCTGCAGTTTCAAAATGATTCACTCCTTCATGGCAAGCGTCTTTAGTCCTCAGTAGAACAGCTTTTGCTGTCCTGATCTGCTGTAGACGAGACGTATAAGCGACGGCAGCTTCTGTCTCTGAGGAGTCTGAGCCGTTCCTCATGAGCAATCTCCAGTTCAGGAATATTCTTGGCCTTCTTCTAATCCCACCAGAGGTTTTCTGTGACTGTGCTGCCGCTGTGTCTCCAGGACTTCTTCTGCCGCCAAGCCTCGCTGGAATCTGAGGTATGCTTGGGATCGTTGTCCTGTTGAAGACCCAAGCTTCAGCTTCCTCACCGACGGCACGTTTTTCTCCTAGGATTCCTGATTCTTCAGTGGATCATCTCTCCTTCCTCACGCTGCAGGTTTCCGGAGCCGGAGGATATAAAGCCGCCGCAGAGCATCACGAGCTCCACAAGAACTGTAGGACAGAGCTCTTCACAGCTCACGCTTCGGTCTTCTGGCATGCGTTTAGTACGAGCTTTACTCTGCAGCTGAAACCTCAGTGCCTGTGGCCACCAAGTCTTGCTGAAGGTCTTCTGCAGTCACTCCAGGGTTCCTCTGAACCGGCCTTCTCAGAAATCTGGTTGCAGTCGTTGACCGCTTCCCTTTTCTGCTCAGTCCAGGTAGTGTAACCACTGTTCCTTTAGCTTTAAACTTGTGCGTCCAACGGTGTCTCCAGGAACATTTAGTGCCTTCGCTATCTTTCTGTACCCTGTTCCTTGTTTGTGAAGGGTGATGATATCTTCTCTTAACCTTTTGGACCATTCTTTTGCCTTAGCCATATTTCTAACAGTTACACTCAACAAACCTTGCCAGTTCAGATACTTCACATGTTCTAGATCAAGCACACCTGGAGCAACTAATGAAGCCCTTGATGAGTGAGACGACACCGGTTCTGTAGATCTGTGCTGTTGTGAGGGTTCTCTTTCAAACATTCGCTCGGTATCTCAGTTGACAGACCAATCGCGACAGTGATGCGGGAGTCCCCTTCCCACATATTAACCACTGCCAGTGGTCCCTACTTCATTCTTCGATCTCTTCTCCGTGAAGATCAAATTGGAAGCTATCCTTCAGTACCTGTCTTGAAATAGTTGTTTAACGGTTCTTAGACGAGCCGTCAAGGTACGTCGCTGAACGCAGCTATTTTTGTTGGCAGTGTTATTTGTTTTTTTGTATACTTTAAGAGAATTAACGTGTTACGGCGAATTCTCTTAGATATTCCTATCCTTATTCTGAGTTGCACGTTACGGTGAGCTTAGATAGGCCTACTATTATTATGGCAACTTCAAGTTCTGCAAACGGCGGACCGAAAGCAGAAACTTCTCGCCCGTGTGCGTATGGCTCGATGATATCGGGCAAGGATCCTCATCCTTTATGCATCGCATGCCTGGGGGTGAGACACGCACAGGCAGCCCTCGCTAACCCCGAGGGCTGTCCTCACTGTTCTCTCTTCCCGTCGAGGGTGTTAGAGAGAAGAGTGCGTGTCGCGGCCACTAATAAGGGAGATCCCTGCTTTTCTCCGTCACCCGCGGAGGAGGCGAAACAGCCTCCGGCGTCCTGCAGCTGGGGCGAATACATGGATGAATTCTCCCCGCAACTACCTCCCCTCTTTGGATCCGTAGGACTTACGGATGTGAGAGAGGAGTATGACGAGGACGACGAGGCCATCGCGCGTATGTTAGAGGACGATGAGGATGATGACGAAGATGCGATCCTCCCGCCAAATCCATCCCGGCCAGACAGCGCGTTAAGCGAGGGTTCACCCTCCCCGGCTCAGGCAGAGCTCGACCTACTGGAAATGTGCCGGAGGGCGGCGGCAAAACTCTCCATAGACTGGCCATCACAGCAGATGGGCCAGGGGACGGAGAGAGATCTATATGACGGCAAGAGACTGCCGTCACGTGCCCCCACCAGCTAAGCAGCTCATTTCCAGCGGTCCCCGCGTGCGTTTCGGAAATTAAACGTTTCTGGGATAAGCCGTTTTCTCACAGAGTTCCCGTAAAGGGATTTTCTAGGCTGGATGTGGATAAAATGGAGGAGTTAGGGATGTCAAATTCCCCTCATGTCGAGCTGTCGGTTGCACATCATCTCCACCCTAACCGCAGGACAGCTTTTTCCTCAGCTTCAGCTTCACTGCCAGGTCGCACTGATCGTCTAACGGCATCAGTTTTTCAGAAAATGTATCGCTCTTCTGCACTGGGCAGCGAGAGCTCTTAATGCCCACCTCTCTCCTCACTGCTTATCAGGCAGAGCTTATGGAAGAGATGGGGAGGCAAATGGATGCTGGGTCACCAAACCCAGCCCTCTGGGAAGAGATTTGCGTTATTGCAGATCTCAACCTGAGAACTTCCAGGGGTGCGGTCCAGAGCTGCGGCCGCAGCATGGGCTTGGCAGTGGTCGGCGAGCGATCTCTCTGGCTGGGGCTGTCAGGGCTGTCAGACAGAGAGAAAGCAGATTTCTTGGATGCTCCAGTTGAGCCCAAAGCCCTTTTCGGGGCATCGGTCACTGCTATGAGAGAACGGTGCGATCGAAAGAAGCAGGAGGGCGAGGCTTTCCAGGCTTGCCTCCCTCGCAGATCCACCGTTAGGACTTTTCAACCACCACCACGGCCCAGGTTTGAAGCCCCTCAAGGGAGTGATTTCAGAGGCCCTAGACCCTCTCAGCCTCAGCGTTCTGAGCCGCAGTCTAAGCCAGCTCAGCCGAGGGTGGTAAACCTTCCTTTGCAGCGGCTGCAGCCAGACACCGTCCAGCAAACCCTCAGGGAGGGAAGAAACGGCGAGCAACCTAGTATTTCGTCAGGTTCAGGACAAAGGGATGAGCAACAGCACTCACGGAGTATCTGTTGCTATCCTCCCTCAAAGAGAACGGTCATTTTCTCCCCCTCCCGCCAAGAGAAGGCGTCGGACAGGGGAATTGTTCACGAGTTATATAATGACCAGTTCAAATGTGAAGTTTGCACCAGTTCCCCCAGTGCCTCACAAAAAAGTTTCCCTCCCTCCACCCACGGGGTTACAACAGAGGGCAGAGGGCTGTTTTCCAAAAGACAGGTGTGCTATGGAAATAATAAACACGTTCCCTGTGCATCCAGGCAGTGGGCCAAGGGCACAGCTATGTTTGAAAATAAAAACACACACAAAAACAAAATTGTCAAAATCAGAGCTGCAGTCCCCAGCTCCACCACTAGAGGGCGCCGCCGCGTCGCTAGTGGACGAGAGCTGCTGCGGTCCGCTCGCTGCTCATGCGGAGAGCTGGCGCGCATGCGCAGTACACCCATGGGTTTTATCCACAATAAGCCGGGGTTATCGTCTGCAATTTGCTGTAAAACCTCCACTTGTCAACAGTGTGTTAATGTCGGCAGCAGAGGGGGAGTCAGCTCAGGTTGTAGAGGAAGAAATAGCCTCTTTATTGAGCAAAAGAGCTATTCGAGTTGTGCCACCGGAGAACAGCCATCTGGGTTTTTACTCCCGGTACTTCGTATTCCCAAGAAAGGGGGTGGTCTCCGTCCTATTCTGGATTTACGGAACCTCAACAAACACCTCAGAGTGATAGTGACGTCACTTTGCATGCGCGTTCTCCGTCAGTGGAGAGATCGCTCTTTTCTCGAGTCAGGGACTCCGCTGGGAGCAGTTTCTCTGAGAAAGGTGGTTACGACGGATGCGTCGCTCACAGGTTGGGGTGCAGTGTGCGAGGGCAGGATAGCGAAGGGAAAATGGCCCGTCTCGCTACAAGATGCACACATAAACTTCCTGGAACTGTTAACAGTTTTTCTGGCTCTGAATCATTTTGTGCGGTTCCTAAGGAACCACCACATTTTGATCAGGTCGGACAACACAACGGCAGTGGCATACATAAACCGCCAGGGAGGCACACGTTCCCATCTGCTTCACAGTCTGGCACAGAAAAATAATCTTGTGGGGCGTGAAGCATTTTCATTCACTACGGGGCAACCCACGTCCCGGGAATAATGAATGTGGGGGCGGATCTCTTGTCCAGGGGGAATCCTCTGTATGGAGAATGGACTCTCCACCCTCAGGTAGTGAGCCAGTTGTGGGAGAGGTTCGGCCGGGCTGCCGTAGATCTCTTCGCCTCGCACGAAAACACTGTGTCCTCTGTTCTTCTCTCTGGCGAGAAGCGGTGCGCCTATGGGTGTGGATACTCTGGCGCACCCGTGGCCAAACGCACTACTGTACGCGTTTTCCTCCACTGAGTCTGATCTTTCCAACTTTAAGAAGGACAAGAGAGTGCGGTCACTCGGTCATAATGATTGCCCCGAACTGGCCAGGGAAGTTGTGGTTGACGGAGATACTTCAGCTCCTTTACGCACAGCCCTGGCCCCTCCCGTTGCGCAGGGACCTTCTCTCGAAAAGCGCGCGGGGAGATTTTTCACCCAGCCCCAGACAAAGTGGCTCTTTGGGCCTGGCCCGTGAGAGGTTAAACGTGAGTGTGACAGGTTTGCCTCCGAGGGTGATTGAGATAATTCAGAACGTGCGAGCTGCTTCAACGCGCTCGGCATATGATCGGAAATGGGCTGTGTTTTGAGCGATGGTGCGCACACAGACATATTGTTCCCTTTCTCTGTTCTGTCGCGGACATGTTGAGTTTTCTGCAGGAACTTTTGGATAAGGGCAGAGCCTTTTCAACTGTTAAGGTAGGCTGTTAAGTGTCATGTGGGGGTTGACAGAAACACTATAGGTCAACACCCGCTTGTATGCAGGTTTATGAGGGGTGCACGGCGTTTGAACAGGGTTTCAAAGCCACTGATTCCGCCCTGGGATCTGTCGGTGGTCCTTAATGCACTATCTCAGCCTCCTTTTGAACCTTTAGAGAGTGTTGAATTAAAGCTCCTTTCGCTAAAGGCTGCTTTATTATTGGCTCTTTCTACCGCTAAGCGGGTTAGTGAACTTCACGCATTATCGGTGCATAAGTCCTGTATGCAGTTCGCTATGGACCACTCGGGAGTAACTCTCAAAACGAATCCATCGTTTGTCCCTAAAGTTAGCGAGTCAGCTCTCGCCTGTAAGCAGGTGAATATACGGGCTTTCCATCCGCAGCCTTTTCTCTCGTCGGAGGATGCGCGGCTTCATTGCCTGTGCCCTGTCCGTGCGTTGCGTCACTATGTGGACAGAACAAGAGCGCTAAGGAAGAGTAATCAGTTGTTTGTTTCATGGGCTGATTCTCACAAGGGGAAACCTATTTCGCGTCAGCGCCTGTCCCACTGGGTAGTGGAAGCTATTATATTAGGTTATAATAGCAGTGGTCTCTGTCCTCCGGAAGGGCTGAGGGCTCATTCTACCAGAGGGTTGGCTACCTCGTGGGCACTGTTTAAAGGCGTTTCAGTTCAGGACATATGTGCTGCAGCAAGTTGGGCTTCGCCTCACACATTTGTCCGATTTTATAGACTGGATGTCACGGAGCCATCACTGGCTCATTCTGTCTTAAGTGTGTAAAAAAAAAAAAAAAAAAAACACTCTTTGTGGATTGTTATGTTACATGCTTCACTGAGTTAGTTGACATGCCTGCTTCGGATAGCATATCTGCAATACGGGAGTTGTCTATATCCCATAGTGAGATACCGAGCGAATGTTTGAAAGAGAACTTTAGGTTACTTACGTAACCCCGGTTCTCTGATAACATGAGTGAGGTATCTCACCACACGTCCCTCCTTGCAGTGCACGGAGAAGAGATATGCAGAGAGTGAAGTAGGGACCACTGGCAGTGGTTAATATGTGGGAAGGGGACTCCCGCATCACTGTCGTGATTGGTCTGTCAACTGACAGACGTGGTGTAATTGGTTCTTCCAGATCTGTCACGCTCAGAGGCGTTCCCATAGTGAGAAACCTCACTCATGTTATCAGAGAACCGGGGTTACGTAAGTAACCTAAAGATTCTATTCGATTAATTTTGAAACTGCAGAAGTCAATAAAAGTTGCATTTTCAGTTGAATTTACGAAAGCCACTTGAAACAACATTTGTTGTGTTGAGCTATTTCAATTACTTTTGTTTGATTTGTTTATTGTAAACAACTGAAAAACAACTGAACTAAATTTAGCCAATAAACCTGATTTGCAATGAGGGTTGAATAATTTAATCAACTGTGTGTTTGTGTTTGTGTGTGTGTGTGTGTGTGTGTGTTTGTTTGTTTGTGTGTGTGTGTGTGTGTGTGTGTTTGTTTGTGTGTGTGTACTGTGTGCTGTGTATAATTATTTAATATAAATACACACACGTGCATGTATATATTTCAGAATTTGTATTTATTTATATATTAAATATTTATATATAATATAAATTATATATTATTCTATATACAGTATGTACATGCACATTTTTTATGTAAACACAAACTTTTATTTTGGATGCGATTAATCGTTTCACAGCCCTAAATATATAATATGGCTGTTATCTGATTGGCTTAAGTAGATGGTGGGTGGAGTCCACTTATTTGTGAATTTGACACATTTGAAAATATTTTTTTTCATTTGTAAATCTCCTATTTATTTGTGAATTGTATTCATTTTTGTGAATCTCTTCACATTTAGAATAATGTTACAAAAATACCCCTATAGAGGTGAACATGAACTATGGATTTAAAACAATGATGATCTGCACTGATAAATAATTTAGAAACACTGCAATATTCAATAAAAATGGTCCATTTTGACCTTATTTAGTTTGTGACATTAAAGCAGGATGGATTCTGATTGGCTGTTAAAATGTTTTTTTGTCGTTCATCAGCTGGACAAACAGAGTTCTGAAACTGATTAAAATGATAGTTGTACGGTGACTGATGTTCAGAGCGAGTTTTCATCTGTGGTGTGAACAGCCCATAATACAGAGGTGTAGGCGACATGGAAGTAAAAAAAAACAATTAAAAGGATAAATGACTTTTTTCTTTCAATTTTGAGAACAAAAATTGCGAGATGTAAACTCAAAATTCAAGGGGGAAAATTTCCGTATTTCGAGAAAGAAAGTGAGAATTATGAGATATAAGATTACAAAAAAAAAGAGGATCAGAATTGTGAGTTGTAACCAGAATTGCGAGGGACAGACAAGTCAGAACTGCGAAATATAAACTTAGTTTCGGGAATCGAGCAGTGTTCGCTGAGTGACGGTGGTAACCATGGTGACTGCAGTACGGCTGCGCGTGAGCGTGTCCTGCCGCGGCTTCCGTAGCCCGTGTGCGGAAACCCCGCGCCATCATCAGACGAGCGACGATGAAGTGAAAGACACACAAGATGGCGGCGATCGGCGGATAGACGGACATTCACGTAAACATTTAAACGACCCGACCCGATTAACGCTCATTCGGAGCCGTAACCGAGAGCCAAACACAGTTAAACCAGACAGTAGACCGTTCACGCGAGAGTCTGAGAATCACGAGGCCGAAACTCTGAGGTTTGGCTCATTCTACAGGTAAACTGATTTCGTGAGCTTAAGATGAACGATTGGAGATATTAAAGCGAGTGGTTAGAGCTAAATACACCGTTGAGTGAGTCTCGTCGGGTGGTTTCCAGAGGGTGGCGTGGATCAGTGAGGTAAACTGGTAGGTTTAGTGAGGTAAACTGGTAGGATGACTAGTCCCCGGCTGTGTGGATGCGAGGGCAGACAGTGCTAGTTTAGTGAGTGAATATGCGCCAGGACTGCTAGTGTCGGAGAGGTTTGAGCTAGTGAAGATGAGCGACACCCGGAGGCGAGTGAAGCTGTACACGCTGAACGAGGACCGGCAGTGGGAGGACCGGGGCACGGGGCATGTGTGCTGCTCCGACGAGGAGACCTCGCTCACGGTCACCGCAGAGTCCGACGGTACGAGCCTCTTCACCAGCAGCACCACCATCATCATCACGTGACCCCGAGCTGATCTCTCTCTCTCTGTGTGTGTGTGTGTGTGTGTAGGGTCACTGCTGCTGGAGTCCAAGATCATCACCAGCACTGCCTATCAGAAACAGCAGGTACACGACCCTCATGCTTTCAGAAGCTTCTCGCTCAGACTCCGCCGTAAAGCAGCTCGCTTCCATATGATAGTGTCAGGTCAAAAAGACATTTCTCTTAACCCTCCCTGTGACCTTTGACCCCTCAGGACACGCTCATCGTGTGGTCCGAAGCGGAGAACTACGACCTGGCTCTGAGTTTCCAAGAGAAAGCCGGCTGTGACGAAATCTGGGAGAAGATCTGTCAGGTTTGTTGATTTACACCTGAACACAGTGTTTGCATGAGTGCTGAACACAGTCCAGTCCGCTTCATTTATACTGCGCTTTTTACTGAAGTGTGTTTCAAAGCAGCTTTACAGGAAAATAATGCAACAAAGTTTGTTTCCAGAAGAAACTAATCCGGCTTAAGTAAGTTCAGTGATGGTTAATTTTTGTAGTAAAAAGGTTATTCATTTAGTTTTTCTTAAGTGATCACGATGTTTGCATTTAATTGTCACAATCTTTAAATCACATGTTATCTGTGCCCGTCTCCGCTTCATGATTCCTGCAGTCCTCCTGCCAGCGATGCCCTCACTCACGCCAACACGTCTGCCTGACTCTCATCCAGTCTTTCAACTCTTCTTTTAAAGTATTCAGCAACGACGTGTTTTCACACACACCATCTCTCCGTCCCTGCGTCACACACACTCTCCGTGAGACTCACGCCATCGGCCCGCTCACACACACTCTCCGTGAGACTCACGCCATCGGCCCGCTCACACACACTCTCCGTGAGACTCACGCCATCGGCCCGCTCACACACACTCTCCGTGAGACTCACGCCATCGGCCCGCTCACACACACTCACACTAGGCAGTGCAGGTTAACATTACTATTGACATGAAACAGAATCTCAGCTCTCAGATTCTGTCAATCTTATTTAGAAATTCAAGCAGTAAACACGGTTTTGGCGCTTGTAAATGTGAGGTGACAGATCTCTGCAGCGCCTCCGCTCAAGCGGCACGTGAACGATCATCTAGTAAATAAACACGAATGAACAATAGGTATGCTGGAAGACAGACAAGCTTACAGAAGTGTCCCTCACACATGATCTCCATCAGTCAGTGTTTTCCCCCGCGAGAGAGAGCTCTGGAGAACAGCGTCACGCTAGTTACCTCAGGAACCCATTTAATGACCATAGCACGCTAGTTGGCTAGAAAAATTAGCTATAGAGAGGAGTATTTAGCTAAATATGTGCACTATATTACATATTTATTGTATTTTTAGTTATTTCATTAAAATATTATAAAGTCATTGTTATAATAAAAACCGCATTATATTTAATTGAGTTGTAATTTATAACCTTTAATAATAACAGCAGCTGACCGGGCTCTGCGTGGGTTAGGGGAGATCTCCCACTGCGCCTAATATGCATCCAAATGAATCGATATTTAATCAAGATCCGAATCAAATCACATAATAAAAACAGCAGCACACAGTCAGTGTACCATGTAAACATTGTGTCGTCACTAAACCTAGTAAAATTGTTTAGTAACCAAATATTTTGACTATCACTCAATACATTTATTGTGATTAGAGATGCGCCGATCCGATACCTCCATTTTGGCCGGATCGGTTATCGGTCAGACGAGGCCGGTCCAAATCCGATATTGTGCGTATACTATTCTGTCATTGTTAAGCCCCACATACGTTATAAAGCACTATAAAGTTTTCATGCACTATATTATACGTGTTCAGAACCCATTCTATAGTCTAATATGAGATAGAAATTAATATTTAAGTCGTTAAAGTCAACTTCACGTAAACCCACCGCTGCGGCTGTCAGCCATTCAGCATCACACAGCGCGCCGCGTTCGGTTACGACAGTCAACAGCATGAAACTCTCAACAAGATGATTCAAAGTTAATATTATTATACTTGATCTGTAGATAAAGGTATGGTTTCGCATAAAATGACTTTATCTTGCTGGACTGCTGTAATCGTTAGCCTACTTTCTACCGGTAGTCTCTCACAACACCGGAGTAGAGCACTATGATTGATTCACGCGCACAGTAACTGACATTCTAAACTGTTAAAAGAAAAGAATAAATAAACTATTGCTTAGATAGATACTGTATAATACACTACCCATCAATGTCTTTCCTTCGTGCTTTGAACTCTTCGATGTGGACTCGACGCGCTGTGACTCGTGTTGCTTCAAGCGCATCATTCTGCGCTCGCGATGCGCATAAGCGCTTGTGCCGCACTGTACTGGAGCCTTTTATATCATAATTAGAGGTCGACCGATAGTGGATTTTACCGATAACGATAGCTAGGTTGGGCCATACTTGCCGATAACCGATTAATGAACCGATAGTTTTTAAAATTGATACTGGATAAAAACAAACATAACACTCCAAGTAAAACAGTGCTGAACTTTATTATATATATAAAAAAAAAAACTGTATTGAACCATGAAAACATGCTAAATGAAATAAATATATAAATGTGAATAAATATTTAAGTCAATAAAAGACATTCATTCTGAAACAAAAAGTAATACTCTAAATAACAAATAAAACCAGTTACATTCGAAATGTAACTATTTAACTGTTCTTTTCAAGCCAACTTAATTAATAAAAAAGTAACAAAATTTGTATTAAAGTGAAGATGAAAAAAATAAATAACCGAAATCGAATGCTTTTCCGACGAGCTGGATCGCCTTGCATGGCTGACACCGCCGTCGGTGTGTGAATGAGTGTGTGAATGGGTGAATGTGAGGCAATATTGTAAAGCGCTTTGGTGGCCATTGGGTCTGTGAAAGCGCTATATAAATGCAGTCCATTTACCATTTACCATTTTCTGATTCGTTTGTTTCTGTCGGCTGTATGAACATATCAGTTTGCTTACGTCTCTAGCTTTAAATATGCAACTTCTCTGCATATTTAATGCATAAAAGTGACCAGCTGGATATGAACTAATGCAAATAGAGGTAACAATTGTGACATTAAACATTCGGGTCGGACTTACGTTTATGTTTGTCAGTGTTTTAACCGCTTGAGGTACTACTAATGTAAGCGTCCTCTCAGCCTCGAAGGCAAACAAACATACTGTTGTGCTGTTCTTTCTCTACTAATGCAGCATTTAGTCAACAAATTAATCACTTTATAATGATATGACAATGTACTGTATACATACATTTGAGCTGTCGGTGCTTTAAACGCGCGTCTGATGTCAGCGCTCTCCACGCAGCATGTGCTCTCAGTGCAGCACGCAGCATCACGTGTCGAAATAAACAACACGAGGCACGAGTTTTTATTACACCTCTAGAGGCCGCTCTTGTACTGCATCATGCCAGCAGACCCTTCTCAGCTCTGACACTGTGTAATGAATGACAGCGCGCGCTTCTCAGCCGCTCCAGCAATGGACGCAACCAGGAAATACTATCGGTATATATTTTTGCCGATAACGATAGTTCCACCAGTCAACTATCGGTGCCGATTAATCGGCAAAACCGATGAATCGGTCGACCTCTAATCATAATACTTTTGCGCAATGACATATTATTAATAGCCCTTCTTGTTCTGTCGTACTCCTATCTATCATATGTTGCTGCCTCATTAAACAGCTGTGCTATAAATAAATTAGAGATGCTCCGATCAGCATTTTTGGGGCCGATCACCGATTACCGATCACCAAAATCATGATCTGCTGATTGCCGATCACTGCCGATCATAGAATGGCAGTGGAATGGGAATCTTTTATCCATAATCTAGCAGGGTTTGCACCATTTGTAGAAATTAAACTACCGATAACTATGAGGTGGCAAGAACAATTTTTTTCTGTAACAACCAATTATGAAAAATCTGACAAAAATTCATGAAATAACTTTTGTAAGTCAAATTTAAGACCGTTTTAAGACATTTTAAGATCATAAAGATTGAAATGTAAGACCTACACACGCATTAACCAGCAAATAACATAAAATTAGCATCAATATGCACTTTTTGTTTACATAAGCATTAAAATAATAACACCAATTATGGCTAGATTTTAAAAGTGTTTTGCAACATGTTATCTACTAACATGTACAAGTGCAAATAAAGTTTTGACAAAAAAGGTTTTATAAAAAGATAAACCTCATATTTCAGCCTTTAAATAATTTTCTTATAAAAACAATGAGTCAAAAAAAGATAAATGACTGACATTTACAATGCACATTAGCTTATCTTTTATTATTAATAGTAAAATTCGGTCGGATTTTCCCGTAGCGTCTGTCGTTGCTATGCAACCATGGACTGCGCTCTCCACAACGACAAAGAAGTTTTAGTAGCTTTTGCAGAATTCTGAAGTTGATATTTCTTCATCTCGCTGCGCGTGGAAAAACGGTCGCATCACTAATATAATGAGTGCGCTTGCCGCACGCCTACATTTGAAAGAACAAACTTGAGCGCGCAAAAGACGCGATATGTGAACGGCCCCTTGGCGAGCTCCCTCCAGTCAGGCCGCGCGCGAGCGCCGTGTTGGAGACCCCTGCTCTACAGCTCCGCTTTGTAGGCTACGACTACTTTTTTGCTACTTTGTAATGACTCTCTGCGGCCAGCGTTTCTGGAAATGACTTTTTAAAAACTTCCAGACGGGAGAAGGAGAACTCATGTTGCCACTGGCAAGCTCCGGTCTGCTGTTGTGTGCCCGTGCGCCGCGCATGCAGGTGGAAAAAAGTTGCGCGAGTAATTACGTCACGTGATCGGCTTTTTTGATCGGCGCTTTTGGGGTTCGCCGATCAAGCTATTTTTAGCCAATATCGGCCGATCATGATCGGCGGCCGATCAATCGGAGCATCACTAAAATAAATAATAAACATCTTGATTTTATAGTAGGCTATAGCCTACATTTAAAAAAAAAAACTTTTTGATCTTAAAGGGATACTCCACTTTTTTTGTAAATAGGCTCATTCTCCAGCTCCCCCAGAGTTAACCAGTTGAGTTTTACCGTTTTCGAATCCATTCAGCCGTCTGACGGTACCACTTTTAGCATAGCTTAGCATAGATCATTGATTCTGATGGGTCCAGTAGCATTTCTTTCAAAATGACCAACGAGTTTAAATATTTTTCCTATTTAAAACTTGACTCTCCTGTAGTTAAACCGTGTACTAAGATCGACGGACAATGAAAAGTTGCGATTTTCCAAGCCTATATGGCTAGGAACTACTCTCATTCCGGCGTAAGAATCCAGGAACTGTGCGGCCGTACCATGGGTGCAGGCGTAATGATATGACGAAGCACCTGAAAATAGTCCAGCTCGGTAACTTCCAACATGACCGGGACTAAGTTTGTGTAGTTTTTAGGCGGCAAATTAGGTTTCCAAATAAATACGGTTCGGGATCAGCACCACAGTAAATGTCATCTAAATCGTCTCTCACAAATGTCTCCATGCTACAAGGCACGCTCCCTGTGCAAGCAGGTCGTCACGTTGGTTTGTTGACGGCAGGTGCTTCCTCATATCATTACGCCTCTGCACCCATGGTACGGCCGCACAGTTCCTGGATTCTTACGCCGGAATGAGAGTAGTTCCTAGCCATATAGGCTTGGAAAATCGCAACTTTTTTAGAAGTTTTAGTGCAGGCTCGTCCATGGACACCCGTGGGGTCTAGCAGAGCTTCACTCCTGACAGCAAACTGGGAATATGTGCAGGAGTAACATGTCCAGATGAGGAGTATCCCTGTGAACCTGAGCAGCGTCTGGCACAGGGATCTACCGCCGGCCTCATGCTCAGTCTCTGCCGTCCCCGCACCAGCGCTCCGCTTCCTCCACTCTTATCACACACTTTACCTGCTTTCACTTCAGTGAATGAAGTTTTTTAATGAAAGATCAAAAGGATAAACGATGCAGATTTATTTTTTACAGCCAGTCTTGATCATATTTACCAGGGGTGCCATTAATTCTGAGCATGACCGTATACAACAGTATTGTCTCATTCCATAGTGTTTATCAAAACATGATATATCGTAAACTCGTTATGGCCCTAGTGTGAATCTGTCCTTTTGTGCTCAGGAAGATGTGAAAGAGTTTACTATTCACACACTGAGACGCGGCGATCTGGATGTGTGGCTACACACACACACACACACTTACACACTCTCTCTCACACACACACACACACACACACACACACACTCTCTCTCACACACTTACTCACACACTCTCTCTCACACACACACACTTACACACTTACACACTCTCTCTCACACACACACACACACTCACACACACACTTACACACTCTTTCTCACACACACACTCACTCACACACTTACTCACACACTCTCTCTCACACACACACACACTCACACACACCACACACACGAGTACCAAACTGAGAGACGCGGGTACTTTCCAGGGTTCGTGTGCTTTGATGTTTATATAGGAAAGGCTGAAGAACAGCATTATGGTCTCTTGTGAAGTTGGCAGGTAGAGTTCTTCAGAGAGGCACCCGGCGGAGCGGCACTGTAACCGCACAGCGAGAGGCAGTGTCACGCCCTCCACAGCAACGCTAAAGCCTGTTGTATGCTTCTGCGTCAACTCCACGCCGTAGCTACGCCGTCACTCCTACGGCGTCGTGGCCGTTTTATGGTTCTGCGTCGGGTTGTTGCATCGCGGTGCATTTCACCGCGAGACCGCTAGGGGGACGGTATCACAGCCCTTGTGGTCTGCGTCGCCTCGACACGTAGTTACAATTTTGTGGATGTGCACGTCGAGCTACGGCAGAGGGGGCGGAGAGGGGTTCGCGTCGACGCAGAAGGGTCTGCGGGGGTACACCGTCGATTCGACGCAGAAGCATAAAACCGGCTTTAGCCGCCCGCGGATGCGCCTGCCTATTAATCACCCTATTTTGCGGATGCCCAATCATAAAAAAATGCCCAAAATCGGTCGGCCTCTGGATCAAACACCTGAACATGTACTAGTTTATCTGACAGTCCATAAGTTCACCCCTTAAAACACCAGAATTACATATTTAAGGGTTTTATTCCTTCAAAGAATGTCTTCATGTCTTAAAATATCTTGAATGTAACTCGACACTCTTGCCTCATTTAGTATGCGTGGTTCTATGAATATGCAAATGAGCCCCGCCTCCACTCACTCACTCACTCAGAGATCCACTGGTTGACGATCACACGTTGATCTGATTGGTTACAAGGTAGTGTGTGACGACAGAAACTCCAGCGATTTCAAACCGTGTTTTTGAGTCTTTGGTTCACTGCAGTTTTAAGCAGAAAATACTCAGCGATGGGCTACGCTACGCTAGTCTGCGTCAGCGTGTTACTGGTGTTCAGAAGCAACACTGGATACATCACTTGCCCACCGCCGTCGATTTGATTTTATATATATAAAATAGTATATATCGCTGTATCAGTGTTTCCTCTAGGATTTTTTCCAGCTGTGGTGGCAGGCCCATTTCCCCAGGGGGAGGGGGCGTCGCCCATGAGTGATATTCCCATGGGCCACGCCCCCTTTCCCCAGGTGTTTAAACCTCCCCTAAGTATTATAATTAGGGCTGGATATCGATTCAGATGTTCCAATTTGATTTCGATTCTCAAGCTCTCAATTCGATTTTGATTCGACTCACAAAAATCCTATATTTGTAAAAAAGAACAGTGAACATAAGTTTACAACTGGTTAATTAATCAAAAGAAATTAAGAGCTGCAAACCTGTATATTAAACTATTTTTATTTTAGGTACACTTGGGTACATTAAAACAGAACCCAACTCTATATTTCAAAAGCATACAGTGAATAGACGGGATTTTGATGCAAGATGAAAAATTGATTATTGAAAAAGTCAGAACAGTCTCATGCCTTGATCGAACAGGATCAGGTTATTTTATGTTAAGATAAAACTAACATAAAATCTCACAGCATTAGAGTAACATGGAGGCTGCAAGCAAGTGCAAACTAATACTGGCTTTTGGGTGATAGATAAATAAATATGGAAAAAAAATCAATTCGTAACCTTTGAGAATAGTTTTTAAATAGACCACATTTAAAAAAACGATTAATCGAACAAAAAAAAAGTTTGTGCCCAGCCTTAATTTTAATATGAAAGACTCCAATTTAGAGCGGCAAAGCGATTATGCGCATCCCGTGCGCCGAATGATGCACTTGAAGCAACGCAAAGTCACAGCGCGCTACATTGAAAAGTTCACAGCACAAAGCGAAGAGATATTTGATGCTTCGTGTATTATATCTAATCTATGCAACAGTTTGAGCAGTTTTAAATTTCAGTTACAGTGCGCATGAAGAAGAATTCATAGTGCTCTCTACTCCAGTGCTGTAATCTTACAGACACCCGGGAGAGAGGAATATGATTTAGAATGCGCAATAAACTCCAGCAAGATAAAGTAATTTAATGCAAACCACACATAGACCTTTATCTACAAATAAAGTATAATAATGGGAACTTTGATCTTGGAGAGAGTGTCATCGTGTTACTCGTAACCGAATGTGATGCGCTGTTTGAATGCTGAATGGAGAATGACTGAGGAGAGATGAGTTTCCATTAACTTTAACTTAACGACTTAAATATTATTTTTTACCTCACATTATGCTATCGAATGACTTTACAAGTCTTGGAATATAGTGCACAAAAACGTTATGGTACTTTACATGTTTTTTTATGCCGCAATAGTATGCACAATATCGGAGCTCACTGAGAAGCTGCAGCCGTGGCGGGAGGATTTTTGGTGTGGCGGCCCACCACGGCTGAATGAATGTAGCGGAAACACTGCGCTGTATACTGCAGTCTGCTGTTGTTGACGTGTGTGTGTGTGTGTGTGCGCGCGCAGGTGCAGGGCAAAGACCCGTCGGTGGAGATCACGCAGGACCCGATGGATGAGTCCGAGGAGGAGCGTCTGGAGGATCTGGAGGCGGCTCATGTGCTGGACCTGCCGGCCTGCGAGCCGGAGCACCTGGAGGAGATCGCGGAGCTGGTGACGTCCGTGCTGTCCTCGCCCGTGCGCCGCGAGAAGCTAGCGCTAGCTCTGCTGAACTCCGGGTTCATCCGCAAGCTGCTGCTGCTCTTCCGCTCCTGCGAGGACTCTCACCACCGACAGGCCAGTTACTTTCCCTTCTCACACACCCTCTCACGACACACCACCGACAGGCCAGTTATTTTCCCTTCTCACACACCCTCTCACGACACAGCCGAGCACCTTCATACACACACCCCAACACAGCAGATCGCGGCATTGCTCTGAACTACACTGGTACTCCAGAATGTTGCTTGACTCACACATATGAGCTTTCCCAGAAATGGTAACACACCTATAGATGTTCTGAGGCGGAGGTCATGTGACCTGGAGCGGTTCTCCACAGCCGATGGCGGTGCGCTTCACAGAAATCAGCAAACACAACACTAACCTAATGAGAAAGAAGGACGAGCCGAAACTGGAGAATTGAGAGTCCTGTCGTCACACACATGCCGTCTCAGCCCATGACACTCCTTCATCTGTACACACACACACACACACACACACACACACACACACACACACACAGCTGAGTGACAGTGCTGTTGTGTTGTCCCGCAGGCGCTGCACACACACACGCAGCTGAGTGTTGTTGTGTTGTCCCGCAGGCGCTGCACACACACACGCACACATACACACACACATACACACACGCAGCTGAGTGTTGTGTTGTCCCGCAGACGCTGCACACACACGCACACACACACACACACGCAGCTGAGTGTTGTGTTGTCCCGCAGGCGCTGCACACACACACGCACACACACACACACACACACACACACGCAGCTGAGTGTTGTGTTGTCCCGCAGGCGCTGCACACACACGCACACACACACATACACACAGCTGAGTGTTGTGTTGTCCCGCAGGCGCTACACATGCACACACACACGCACACACACACGCACACACACACACACACACACACACACACACACGCAGCTGAGTGTTGTGTTGTCCCGCAGGCGCTACACACGTACACACACACGCACACACACACACACACACACACGCAGCTGAGTGTTGTGTTGTGTTGTCCCGCAGGCGCTACACGCGCACACACACACACACGCAGCTGAGTGTTGTGTTGTGTTGTCCCGCAGGCGCTACACACACACGCACACACACGCACACACACACACGCACACACACACACACACACACACACACACACACACACACACACACACACACACACACACACAGCTGAGTGTTGTGTTGTGTTGTCCCGCAGGCGCTGCATCACCTGTATGAGATCGTGCGCGGCGTGCTGTTCCTCAACAAGGCGTCTCTGTTCGAGGTGCTGTTCTCGGAGGAGTGCATCATGGACGTGGTGGGCTGTCTGGAGTACGAGCCGGCGCTGGCGCAGCCCAGGAGACACCGCGAGTTCCTCACACACACGGCCCGCTTCAGGGAGGTCATCCCCATCACGGACTCGGAGCTGCGGCAGAAGATCCACCAGACCTACCGCGTGCAGTACATCCAGGACATCATCCTGCCCACGCCCTCCGTGTTCGAGGAGAACTTCCTGTCCACGCTCTCCTCCTTCATCTTCTTCAACAAGGTGGAGATCGTCAGCATGCTGCAGGTGTGTGTGTGTGTGTGTCCCGCACCTCTGCTCTGCACAGCACACTTCACAGTTAGTAAAAAAACTGTAAACCTGTAACGCGTGATTCCACTGTAGATCAGCGCTTTCTCTGTGGATATAGTAGTGTCATTAATTCGTTCATTTGTTAGTTTTTTGTATTTGTAATAAAGTAAATGCAGCCGTGATCAGCAGAAGAGACTTCACCTCACCGTTCCAAAGCTTTTCACCGGCGGTGTGTGTCATTTATGCAGAAGCAGTTTTCTCATCATGGCAGAAATAATGATGCGTTTAAGCCTGTAGAAACAGTCGTGTGTGTGTGTGTGTGTGTGTGTGTGTCTGTGTGTGTGTGTGTGTGTCTGTGTGTGTGTGTGTTTCAGGAGGATGAGAAGTTTCTCACGGAGGTGTTCGCTCAGCTGACGGATGAAGCCACAGAGGACGACAAGAGGAGAGAGCTGGTAACACTCTCTCTCACACACATGCTCATTCACACACTCTCACTCACTCACACTCACTCACTCGCTCTCTCACACACACACGCTCTCTCACACACACACACGCTCTCTCACACACACAAGCTCTCTCACACACACGCTCTCTCACACACACTCGCTCTCACACACACTCGCTCTCACACACACTCGCTCTCACACACACTCGCTCTCACACACACTCGCTCTCACACACACTCGCTCTCACACACACTCGCTCTCACACACACTCGCTCTCACACACACTCGCTCTCACACACACTCGCTCTCACACACACTCGCTCTCACACACACTCGCTCTCACACACACTCGCTCTCACACACACTCGCTCTCACACACACTCGCTCTCACACACACTCGCTCTCACACACACTCGCTCTCACACACACTCGCTCTCACACACACTCGCTCTCACACACACACGCTCTCACACACACTCGCGCTCACACACTCGCTCTCACACACACTCGCTCTCACACACACACTCGCTCTCACACACACACTCGCTCTCACACACACACACACGCTCTCTCTCACACACACACGCTCTCTCACACACACACGCTCTCTCACACACACACGCTCTCTCACACACACACACGCTCTCTCACACACACACGCTCTCTCACACACACACGCTCTCTCACACACACACGCTCTCTCACACACACACTGTTCGGTTCTTTAAGAATCTCCCCACCGAACGGGGCGTCAGGAGAGGACACGTTGTTTTAACTCGTTGTGGTTTTTTATTTTTTACTGTTTATTTTTCCACAGACAGTTGTTTTGTCCACAAATAGCAGGTTATAAACCTGTAGAAATAGAAAAGCTATGGTGTTAACAACAATATTGATAGCCACATAAATATATATACCATATATTATGAAAAATATAAATACAAATATATTATAAATACCAATAGGTTTCATATTTCATATAATAAATATTATAATACACTTAGTGTTTAAACTAAATGACTAAAATTACATGCATCTAAACACAGAAATGCAACAATCTCACACACCCCAAATGTACATAAATGTCAATGTTACACATTAAATTATTAAGCATGCATACAAAACGCACACATACACAGCGGCAGCGCAAACAGACAAACAAATTAAACCGAAGCTCAATGGATAGTAACAGCAAGCTTACCGGTGGCGCATCTCTCCTGACGAGACAACATGTCAAGCCTAGTACTCGCTTCCGCTTATAGCCCGTGCTTATTCATTACTAGATGTAATACACCTGTTGGGGCTTCAATCAGGTAAGTGAACCTCCCACCTATTATCTGCGTTAAGTTTATGCTGAACACCTGTGACGTAGTGAACGCGACACACACGCTCTCTCACACACACACGCTCTCTCACACACACACACGCTCTCTCACACACACACGCTCTCTCACACACACTCGCTCTCTCACACACACTCGCTCTCTCACACACTCGCTCTCACACACACTCGCTCTCACACACACTCGCTCTCACACACACTCGCTCTCACACACACTCGCTCTCACACACACTCGCTCTCACACACACTCGCTCTCACACACACTCGCTCTCACACACACTCGCTCTCTCACACACACTCGCTCTCTCACACACACTCGCTCTCACACACACTCGCTCTCACACACACTCGCTCTCACACACACGCTCACTCAATTCAATTCAATTCAAGTTTATTTGTATAGCGCTTTTCACAATACATATTGTTTCAAAGCAGCTTTACAGAAAATGCATTTCAGAAATATACAAACAAAAATACAGTTAGTTAATCATAAATTTAGGGCATAACATATCGCCGGCGTTGGGTCGTCTCTTCACAGGCGTTGGGTCGTCTCTTCACAGGCGTTGGGTCGTCTCTTCACAGGCGTTGGGTCGTCTCTTCACAGGCGTTGGGTCGTCTCTTCACAGGCGTTGGGTCGTCTCTTCACAGGCGTTGGGGCATCTGAAGTCTCCATGAGAGGCTGGATACATAACTGGAGCTGACGAGCTCTATTTGAGTTATAGGGACAGGCGTCCCGAGATAACAACAAAAAAAGGCAGATGGGAAATAATTAGCGTAGCTGCTGTTCATAATATGAATGCATTTGATCTGATTTAACTGTAGTATAAAAGGTATGAGATGCATCATGTGAATGCTTGGCTAAAGAGATGCGTCTTTAATCTAGTTTTAAACTGGGAGAGCGAGTCTGAGCCTCGGACAGTATCAGGAAGGCTATTCCAGAGTTTAGGAGCTAGATGTGAAAACGCCCTCCCTCCTTTAGTGGACTTAGTTATCCTCGGTACCAGGGATGGAAATTAGCACCAGCCAAATGCGGGTGATTTTGTGTTGTGGCGGGTAAACTCGCTTCACCTACCGGCCACCGTGGCGGGTAGATAAAAATAGCATACTGTGTCACCCGGACACTTTAGAGGTGGCGCACCTTCAAAAATAATGTGGCGTTACATCGCAGGTGTTAAGAGGTCCGCAGAGAAAACATCTCAGGAGGAGCCCGTGGACAAAGAGGCAAAAATAAAAAAACGTTTTTTTAAAGAACGATGGAGGAAAGCAGACAACGGAGAGTCCCGCGATTGGTTAGTTTATGACGAGACCAATCTAACAATGCACTGCTCGTTATGTCGTCGTCACGCTTCAGAAGAGGCCAAAACTAATAGTTTCATTGTTGGGACAAAAAATCTCAAACTTGAAGCAATAAAAGACCACGAATCGTCAAAATGCCACATCCATGTTTAATCTGCCCTACTCATTTAATGAAATCTATATTGGTTTGTGTATGTATAAGATAGAAAGAAAATGTGTCAGTTAGGGCTGAACGATATTCAATTTTAACATTGCGATGTGCGAGTGAGCGATAGTCACATCGCCGGAACATGCGATGTAGCACAGTAGCACCAGTGGGAGATATCACGCGCTTCATGAGGCACGCGCGCGGTCTCTTGCTCTCTCTCCCTCTCTGCCGTGCACGCGCTACGCGGTCTGGAGCACCGCCTCTGTCTCGCGGGCGCGCTCGCTCTAGATTCCGGAGATTTTAACTAATTCGCGGGCATCAATGAGCCGCTATCAATATGCGGGAGACTCCCGGAACTTCTGGGAGACTTGGGATGTCTGTATCTATAATAATATCGGCATTAGAATTATTGATGTTTCATTAGGCTATTGTGTTGGTGCTCCCTCAGCTCTTGATGCGCGTGGAGCGGCGACGCTGACAGAGGCGGTAAAGCTGCTGTTTAAATGTGTTCGGCTTTTCTGTTTACAGAAACATGTTCTCTAATCTGTTTAGAAGATTTAATACAAAATATATTAAAGTTTTAGATCATTTTGTTTATTTCATATGATTATGATGACCAACACTGTTTTACTTTGGCACTTTGGCTAAGAAAAGTAGACTTAAAAGATTGTGAACCCAAATGCTTAAGTTGTTTTATAAAAAAATATATTTATTTTAAGTTATATTGTTGTAAACCAATCAGGGGGTTGGTGTAAAGCTTCTTTTTTATTTAAAAATGTGTTCTGCTTTTGTGTTTACAGAAATGTTCTAATTTTGGAATAAAATATTAAGTGACCTTTTTGTCACTTGTAATGAAGCTTGCTTATTAGTGAAATTATTAATATCATAGAATGGTAATTATTGTCTTTAGCCTGGAGTTATGGCTCTCAATATCGCAATATATATCGTTGGGGAAAAAAATATTGCAATGTAATTTTTTTCCAATATCGTGCAGCCCTAGTGTCAGTGTTTCATTGAAACTTGTGATTAAATAAACTGCTTAAGTATTGTAGATCTTCTAGTATCAATTTTCAAATGCAGTTACACATTGTCGATTTAAAACAAAAAAGTGGCTGGTAAAAACATTGAGTGGCTGGTAGATTTTGAAATCCACCAGCCACAGTGGCCGGTGGACAAAATTTTTAATTTCCATCCCTGCTAGGTACGACCAGGAGCCTCGAATTTAGCGATCTTAAAGAGCGCGATGGATTATATGGCGATAGAAGATCTCTTAAATACACAGGAGCTAAACCATTTAGGGCTTTATAGGTCAGTAACAATACTTTGTAATTGATACGGAACTTAATAGGTAACCAGTGTAGAGATGATAAAATTGGTGTTAGATGATCATATTTTCTTGACCTAGTAAGAACTCTAGCGGCTGCATTTTGGACTAACACACTCACACACACACTCACACACGCACACACACTCTCACTCACTCGCTCTCCGATACACACGCTCTCTCACACGCACACGCTCGCTCACTCACTCACACACACGCTCTCTCACACACACACACACACACACACTCTTACTCACACTCACTCACACACACCTATCGCACGGCACGGGTTCACTCCTGTCTCTTACACCCGCAGGTGAACTTCTTCAAGGAGTTTTGTGCGTTCTCACAAACCCTGCAGCCGCAGAACAGAGACGCCTTCTTCAAAACACTGGCCAACCTCGGCATCTTACCCGCGCTGGAGATCGTGCTGGTGAGAGACGCGCACACACACACACTTACCCGTGCTGGTGAGGGACGCGCACACACACACACACACACACACACACTTACCCGCGCTGGAGATCGTGCTGGTGAGAGACGCGCGCACACACACACACACACACACACTTACCCGCGCTGGAGATCGTGCTGGTGAGGGACGCGCACACACACACACACACACACACACACACTTACCCGCGCTGGAGATCGTGCTGGTGAGGGACACACACACACACACACACACACACACACTTACCCGCGCTGGAGATCGTGCTGGTGAGAGACGCGCGCACACACACACACACACACACACTTACCCGCGCTGGAGATCGTGCTGGTGAGGGACGCGCACACACACACACACACACACACACACTTACCCGCGCTGGAGATCGTGCTGGTGAGGGACACACACACACACACACACACACACACTTACCCGCGCTGGAGATCGTGCTGGTGAGGGACGCGCACACACACACACACACACACACACACACACACACTTACCCGCGCTGGAGATTGTGCTGGTGAGGGACGCGCACACACACACACACACACACACACACACACACTTACCCGCGCTGGAGATCGTGCTGGTGAGAGACGCGCACACACACACACACACACACACTTACCCGCGCTGGAGATCGTGCTGGTGAGGGACACACACACACACACACACACACACACTTACCCGCGCTGGAGATTGTGCTGGTGAGGGACGCGCGCACACACACACACACACACACACACACACACACACACTTACCCGCGCTGGAGATCGTGCTGGTGAGGGACGCGCGCGCACACACACACACACACACACACACACACACACACACACACTTACCCGCGCTGGAGATTGTGCTGGTGAGGGACGCGCACACACACACACACACACACACACACACACACACACACACACACACACACACACTTACCCGCGCTGGAGATTGTGCTGGTGAGGGACGCACACACACACACACACACTTACCCGCGCTGTAGATCGTGCTGGTGAGGGACGCGCACACACACACACACACACACACACACACACACTTACCCGCGCTGGAGATCGTGCTGGTGTGGGACGCGCACACACACACACACACACACTTACCCGTGCTGTAGATCGTGCTGGTGAGGGACGCGCACACACACACACACACACACACACTTACCCGCGCTGGAGATTGTGCTGGTGAGGGACGCACACACACACACACACACTTACCCGCGCTGTAGATCGTGCTGGTGAGGGACGCGCACACACACACACACACACACACACACACACACACACTTACCCGCGCTGGAGATCGTGCTGGTGAGGGACGCGCACACACACACACACACACACTTACCCGCGCTGGAGATTGTGCTGGTGAGGGACGCGCGCACACACACACACACACACACACACACACACTTACCCGCGCTGGAGATTGTGCTGGTGAGGGACGCACACACACACACACACACACTTACCCGCGCTGGAGATCGTGCTGGTGAGGGACGCGCACACACACACACACACACACACACACACACACTTACCCGCGCTGGAGATTGTGCTGGTGAGGGACGCACACACACACACACACACACTTACCCGCGCTGGAGATTGTGCTGGTGAGGGACGCACACACACACACACACACACTTACCCGCGCTGTAGATCGTGCTGGTGAGGGACGCACACACACACACACACACACACTTACCCGCGCTGGAGATTGTGCTGGTGAGGGACGCACACACACACACACACACACTTACCCGCGCTGTAGATCGTGCTGGTGAGGGACGCGCACACACACACACACACACACACACACACTTACCCGCGCTGGAGATCGTGCTGGTGAGGGACGCACACACACACACACACACACACTTACCCGCGCTGTAGATCGTGCTGGTGAGGGACGCGCACACACACACACACACACACACACACTTACCCGCGCTGGAGATCGTGCTGGTGAGGGACGCACACACACACACACACACACTTACCCGCGCTGTAGATCGTGCTGGTGAGGGACGCGCACACACACACACACACACACACACACTTACCCGCGCTGTAGATCGTGCTGGTGAGGGACGCGCACACACACACACACACTTACCCGCGCTGGAGATCGTGCTGGTAAGGGACATACACACACACTTACCCGCGCTGTAGATCGTGCTGGTGAGGGACGCACACACACACTTACCCGCGCTGGAGATCGTGCTGGTGAGGGACGCGCACACACACACACACACTTACCCGCGCTGGAGATCGTGCTGGTAAGGGACATACACACACACTTACCCGCGCTGTAGATCGTGCTGGTGAGGGACGCACACACACACTTACCCGCGCTGGAGATCGTGCTGGTGAGGGACGCGCACACACACACACACACACACACACACACTTACCCGCGCTGGAGATCGTGCTGGTAAGGGACATACACACACACTTACCCGCGCTGTAGATCGTGCTGGTGAGGGACGCACACACACACTTACCCGCGCTGGAGATCGTGCTGGTGAGGGACGCACACACACACTTACCCGCGCTGGAGATCGTGCTGGTGAGCTCACACACGTGTGTGTGTTGTAGGGCATGGATGACGTGCAGGTAAAGGCCGCCGCCACGGACATCTTCTCTTATCTGGTGGAGTTCAGCCCGTCGATGGTGCGAGAGTTTGTCATGCAGGAGCCACAGCAGGCCGATGACGTGAGTACACACACACACACACACGCACACGCAACTCTTATTATGCGGGAGGGAGTAATCATGTCTGCTGAAACTGTTAAACGGCTCTCGCTGTCGTGACTGATTTTCACATGTAGAGTTTGTTCAGATGAGCGGTGTAAGTGTGCTGACGTGTGTGTGTGTGTGTGTGCAGGACGTGCTGCTGATTAACGTGGTCATCAAGCAGATGATCTGTGACTCGGACCCTGAGCTGGGCGGAGCTGTGCAGCTGATGGGGCTCCTGAGGACCCTCATCGACCCCGAGAACATGCTCGCCCCGGCCAGCGTGAGTAACACACACACACACACACACACACACACACACACACACACCTGAGGACCCTCATCGACCCCGAGAACATACTCGCCCCCGCCAGCGTGAGACACACACACACACACACACACACACACACACCTGAGAAACCAATGATGGTGACTCCATTTCAACAGTTCACAATAATAATTTTAATGGCTAAAACGTGTGTGTGTGTGTGTGTGTGTGTGTGTGTGTGTGTGTGTGTGTGTGTGTGTGTGTGTGTGTGTGTGTGTGTGTGTGTGTGTGTGTGTGTGTGTGTGTGTGTGTGTGTGTGTGTGTGTGTGTGTGTGTGTGTGTGTGTGTGTGTGTGTGTGTGTGTGTGTGTGTGTGTGTGTGTGTGTGTGTGTGTGTGTGTGTGTGTGCAGAAAGCGGAGAAGAGCGAGTTCCTGAGCTTCTTCTACAAGTACTGCATGCATGTGCTGACGGCTCCTCTGCTGGCCAACACCTCTGAAGAGGACCACGGTGAGACACTGACCTCAGAGCTGCAGGAGCTGAGCCGCGTGTCACTCCTCTCACTGACGTGTGTGTGTTTTCACAGATCTGACCGAGGGATCAGCGAGAGTCAACCCCGTGTGTCCAGGTACACGTCACGCCCCACACACGCCACGTCACGCCCCAACACACGCCACGTCACGCCCCAACACACGCCACGTCACGCGCCACGTCAACACGTTGGGGCGTGACACGCGTGTCACGCCCCAACACGCGTGTCACGCCCCAACACGCGTGTCACGCCCCAACACGCGTGTCACGCCCCAACACGCGTGTCACGCCCCAACACGCGTGTCACGCCCCAACACGCGTGTCACGCCCCAACACGCGTGTCACGCCCCAACACGCCACGTCACGCCCCAACACGCCACACACGCCACGTCACGCCCCAACACACGCCACGTCACGCCCCAACACACGCCACGTCACGCCCCACACACGCCACGTCACGCCCCAACACACGCCACGTCACGCCCCACACACGCCACGTCACGCCCCACATGCCCCACACACGCCACGTCACTCCCCACACACGCCACGTCACGCCCCACACACGCCACGTCACGCCCCACACACGCCACGTCACGCCCCGTCACGCCCCACACACGCCACGTCACGCCCCACACACGTCACGCCCCACACACGCCACGTCACGCCCCACACACGCCACGTCACGCCCCACACACGCCACGTCACGCCCCAACACGCGTGTCACGCCCCAACACGCGTGTCACGCCCCAACACGCGTGTCACGCCCCAACACGCGTGTCACGCCCCAACACGCGTGTCACGCCCCAACACGCGTGTCACGCCCCAACACGCGTGTCACGCCCCAACACGCGTGTCACGCCCCAACACGCGTGTCACGCCCCAACACGCGTGTCACGCCCCAACACGCGTGTCACGCCCCAACACGCGTGTCACGCCCCAACACGCCACGTCACGCCCCAACACGCGTGTCACGCCCCAACACGCCACGTCACGCCCCAACACGCCACGTCACGCCCCACACGCCCCACACACGCCACGTCACGCCCCACACGCCCCACACACGCCACGTCACGCCCCAACACACGCCACATCACGCCCCACGCACGCCACGACACGCCCCACACGCCACGTCACGCCCCACACACGCCACGTCACGCCCCACACACGCCACGTCACGCCCCACACACGCCACGTCACGCCCCACACACGCCACGTCACGCCCCACACACGCCACGTCACGCCCCACACACGCCACGTCACGCCCCACACACGCCACGTCACCCCCTACACGCCGCGTCACGCCCCACACACGCCACGTCACGCCCCACACACGCCACGTCACGCCCCACACACGCCACGTCACGCCCCAACACGCGTGTCACGCCCCAACACGCGTGTCACGCCCCAACACGCGTGTCACGCCCCAACACGCGTGTCACGCCCCAACACGCGTGTCACGCCCCAACACGCGTGTCACGCCCCAACACGCCACACACGCCACGTCACGCCCCAACACACGCCACGTCACGCCCCACACACGCCACGTCACGCCCCACACACGCCACGTCACGCCCCAACACACGCCACGTCACGCCCCACACACGCCACGTCACGCCCCACACACGCCACGTCACGCCCCACACACGCCACGTCACGCCCCAACACACGCCACGTCACGCCCCACACACGCCACGTCACGCCCCACACACGCCACGTCACGCCCCACACACGTCACGCCCCACACACGCCACGTCACGCCCCAACACACGCCACGTCACGCCCCACACACGCCACGTCACGCCCCACACACGCCACGTCACGCCCCACACACGCCACGTCACGCCCCAACACACGCCACGTCACGCCCCACACACGCCCCACACGCCACGTCACGCCCCACACGTGCCCCACACACACGTGTCACGCCCAACACGCGTCACGCCACACACACACACACACACGTAACATGTGTCAAGCCTAACGTCACGCCACACACATGTGCTCGACTGAGCGTGTCTGTGTGTCTCAGATAACTTCCAGACGGCGCAGCTGCTGGCTCTGATTCTGGAGCTGCTGACCTTCTGCGTGGAGCATCACACGTACCACATCAAGAACTACATCATGACTAAAGACCTGCTGCGGAGAGTGCTGACGCTCATGAACTCCAAACACACCTTCCTGGCGCTGTGTGAGTATCGCTCGCGTCATCATGATGGTCCTCGCTCTACACGAGCGTAAGCCACAGATGACCTGTTTAAAGAGGACCTGACATGCATCCACTAGGTGTTGCTGTAGTTCTCAGGCTCTATAGAACAGGTTTTCCTGCTTGAATGTTGATTATTTTCCCATATTCTCCATTGTTGCGGCTCCTCTCTTCCCAGTCTGTCAGTATTGTTCTGTTTTATCCCTTTTTTGTTATTGCTCATAATGTATAGTTTAGCCTGCATTTATATCACAGCTCTCAATGTGATGTTTGTTTGGAGAAGAATATTAGGCAGCATGTGATGATGTTTTGTCAATGAAATGCAGAACAAACACCAGGGGCCTCATTTATAAAACTGTGCGTAGGATCTTTACTAAAGGTGTACGTGCGCCCGAAAGTCAAAAATGGCGTGCGCAAAAAAATATTCAGACTTATAAAAGCGTGCGTACGCCAGAACCTGCGCAGGATTCACTTTATAAATCCCACTCAGCGGAAGATTGTGCGCACGTGCGTCTCCTCCCCGAAATAACCATATATGGAGCTTACAACGCCTAGTTTTACTATATCCTCATCTGCATATCATTTACATATGATTATTCATCCACGTGATAACATGTTTAACGGTACAAGACATTAGGAAAATATGAAATACGTATGTGCCGTCACATTACATTACATTCCACTGGCCAAATAGTATTTTTAATTGATATTTGTAATGGAAACAGATAGACCTTGTTGTGCATTATATTTCCACAATCTGCTATTATCATGACAAGCAATTATCTCTGTAGTTAAAACATTAAAACACAGCATGCCAAAGGAAAAGTGTTCAAAAGCATTGCATCCACATCCACAACAAATATGTATAGGCTATTTATTGAATATATATAGGCGATATATATATTAACTTTAAGTGTTTAACTCCTTTAATGAGAATGGCATATTTAATCTAAATGTTTATATCAGAAGTAAAACATAGTTTAAAAATCATTATTTTGTTTAAACTGTTATTGTGATCACGCACTGTAGCCTATTTATGATTAGGCCGTTATATAGGCTAGGCTATGCGTCAGTTTCACTAAACGGCCCAACACGCTCGCTGGCGCGGAGATTTAAGATGTGAATATTTGCTTCAAGTGATAGGCTTGGTGAGTGAAATTATATTTGCATTATCTTTCTGTAAATGTATAATTTTATTTCGATTTTCTGTCTAAAAGTGACCAAAAAGACATTTAACTCCAGCTCACCATCGGTGTCGCCAAACTGCTCCGTCTCCAAAACGTTCGTACGCATGGGTCAGAGTTTGCGTGCAGGTGCGCACATTTTCCCGTCAAGTTTGTTTTTATAAATCACAACTTATGCGTCGGAAGTGGCGTACGCCTCTTTCAGGGCCGGTTTTGTGCGTACGCAACGGTTATAAATGAGGCCCCTGATCTGATCGGATCAGTACCGATTGGCATCAGACTGTAGTGGGGCTTGACTGAGTGTGTGTGTTGAGCAGGTGCCCTGCGCTTCCTGAGGAGGATCATCGGACTGAAGGACGAGTACTACAACCGCTACATCATGAAGGGAAACCTGTTCGAGCCGGTCATCAACGCCCTGCTGGACAACGGCACCAGATATAACCTGCTGAACTCTGCCGTCGTGGAGCTCTTCGAGTTCATCAGAGTCGTGAGTAGGGCTGGGGATCACTTTCTGTTCCAGTTCCACTAACATCATTGAACTACTGATAACCGCTGTGTTTGATCATCAGGAGGACATCAGGTCCCTCATCGCACACATCGTGGACCACTTCTACCCGGCGCTGGAGTCCATCGAGTATGTGCAGACCTTCAAGGGCCTGAAGGGCCGGTACGAGCAGGAGAAGGAGCGGCAGAGCCGAGGCCTGAGCAGGTGTGTGAGCGACACACATACACACACACACACACACACACACACACACACACACTCTTACTCTCTTCTTCTCTTTGGTTGTCCATCGAAATCCGATGATGACGTCCACACCTTTTACGGTGAGATATTTGATGGCTGATCAGTCCTATCCTGGACCCACAAGCTCTATAGCATGAGGGCATATATGACACACACGGCTTGGTATACGGCGACCTTTGTGGAGGGATGAAGCCTCTTTTTATGAAAGACTACACCGAAGTCTCCCAAAGGCAGCCGATGCCGGTTTAATTCGGCTCTGGATTTCATTGTCGATGCCGCTGTCCTCAGAGAGAACTCCCCAGATATTTGGAAGATGGCACTACAGACACGGCTCACCCCGACAGTGCAGGCAGGTAATGTGGGACATCGGTACTCCCACTGTGGTGGTGTTGACCGTCATCCCTCACCGCCACAGCAAGGACCGCTAGAGGATCCTCCGGAGTACAGCAGAGTAGTGCCGTAACATTACAGAGGTCATCTACAGAGGTCATCTACAGGTGTGTGTGGCTGGGTGTAGCTCCTAACATTACAGAGGTCATCTACAGGTGTGTGTGGTTGGGTGTAGCCTCCTAACATTACAGAGGTCATCTACAGGTGTGTGTGGCTGGGTGTAGCCTCCTAACATTACAGAGGTCATCTACAGGTGTGTGTGGCTGGGTGTAGCCTCCTAACATTACAGAGGTCATCTACAGGTGTGTGTGGTTGGGTGTAGCCTCCTAACATTACAGAGGTCATCTACAGAGGTCATCTACAGGTGTGTGTGGTTGGCTGTAGCTCCTAACATTACAGAGGTCATCTACAGGTGTGTGTGGCTGGGTGTAGCCTCCTAACATTACAGAGGTCATCTACAGGTGTGTGTGGCTGGGTGTAGCCTCCTAACATTACAGAGGTCATCTACAGAGGTCATCTACAGGTGTGTGTGGCTGGGTGTAGCCTCCTAACATTGCAGAGGTCATCTACAGGTGTGTGTGGCTGGGTGTAGCCTCCTAACATTACAGAGGTCATCTACAGGTGTGTGTGGTTGGGTGTAGCCTCCTAACATTACAGAGGTCATCTACAGAGGTCATCTACAGGTGTGTGTGTGGCTGGGTGTAGCCTCCTAACATTACAGAGGTCATCTACAGGTGTGTGTGGCTGGGTGTAGCTCCTAACATTACAGAGGTCATCTACAGGTGTGTGTGGTTGGGTGTAGCTCCTAACATTACAGAGGTCATCTACAGGTGTGTGTGGTTGGGTGTAGCTCCTAACATTACAGAGGTCATCTACAGGTGTGTGTGGTTGGGTGTAGCTCCTAACATTACAGAGGTCATCTACAGGTGTGTGTGGTTGGGTGTAGCTCCTAACATTACAGAGGTCATCTACAGAGGTCATCTACAGGTGTGTGTGGTTGGGTGTAGCTCCTAACATTACAGAGGTCATCTACAGAGGTCATCTACAGGTGTGTGTGGCTGGGTGTAGCCTCCTAACATTACAGAGGTCATCTACAGGTGTGTGTGGCTTGGTGTAGCCTCCTAACATTACAGAGGTCATCTACAGAGGTCATCTACAGGTGTGTGTGGTTGGGTGTAGCTCCTAACATTACAGAGGTCATCTACAGAGGTCATCTACAGGTGTGTGTGTGGTTGGGTGTAGCTCCTAACATTACAGAGGTCATCTACAGGTGTGTGTGGTTGGGTGTAGCCTCCTAACATTACAGAGGTCATCTACAGGTGTGTGTGGTTGGGTGTAGCCTCCTAACATTACAGAGGTCATCTACAGAGGTCATCTACAGGTGTGTGTGTGGTTGGGTGTAGCCTCCTAACATTACAGAGGTCATCTACAGGTGTGTGTGGCTGGGTGTAGCTCCTAACATTACAGAGGTCATCTACAGGTGTGTGTGGTTGGGTGTAGCCTCCTAACATTACAGAGGTCATCTACAGGTGTGTGTGGTTGGGTTTAGCTCCTAACATTACAGAGGTCATCTACAGGTGTGTGTGGTTGGGTGTAGCCTCCTAACATTACAGAGGTCATCTACAGGTGTGTGTGGCTGGGTGTAGCTCCTAACATTACAGAGGTCATCTACAGGTGTGTGTGGTTGGGTGTAGCTCTTAACATTGCAGAGGTCATCTACAGGTGTGTGTGGTTGGGTGTAGCCTCCTAACATTACAGAGGTCATCTACAGGTGTGTGTGGCTGGGTGTAGCTCCTAACATTACAGAGGTCATCTACAGGTGTGTGTGGCTGGGTGTAGCTCCTAACATTACAGAAGTCATCTACAGAGGTCATCTACAGGTGTGTGTGGTTGAGTGTAGCTCCTAACATTGCAGAGGTCATCTACAGGTGTGTGTGGTTGGGTGTAGCTCCTAACATTGCAGAGGTCATCTACAGAGGTCATCTACAGGTATGTGTGGTTGGGTGTAGCTCCTAACATTGCAGAGGTCATCTACAGGTGTGTGTGGTTGGGTGTAGCTCCTAACATTACAGAGGTCATCTACAGAGGTCATCTACAGGTGTGTGTGGTTGGGTGTAGCTCCTAACATTGCAGAGGTCATCTACAGAGGTCATCTACAGGTGTGTGTGGTTGGGTGTAGCTCCTAACATTGCAGAGGTCATCTACAGGTGTGTGTGGCTGGGTGTAGCTCCTAACATTACAGAGGTCATCTACAGAGGTCATCTACAGGTGTGTGTGGTTGGGTGTAGCCTCCTAACATTACAGAGGTCATCTACAGAGGTCATCTACAGGTGTGTGTGGCTGGGTGTAGCCTCCTAACATTACAGAGGTCATCTACAGAGGTCATCTACAGGTGTGTGTGTGGTTGGGTGTAGCCTCCTAACATTACAGAGGTCATCTACAGAGGTCATCTACAGAGGTCATCTACAGGTGTGTGTGGCTGGGTGTAGCTCCTAACATTACAGAGGTCATCTACAGAGGTCATCTACAGGTGTGTGTGGTTGGGTGTAGCCTCCTAACATTACAGAGGTCATCTACAGAGGTCATCTACAGGTGTGTGTGGTTGGGTGTAGCCTCCTAACATTACAGAGGTCATCTACAGAGGTCATCTACAGAGGTCATCTACAGAGGTCATCTACAGGTGTGTGTGGTTGGGTGTAGCCTCCTAACATTACAGAGGTCATCTACAGAGGTCATCTACAGGTGTGTGTGGTTGAGTGTAGCCTCCTAACATTACAGAGGTCATCTACAGAGGTCATCTACAGGTGTGTGTGGTTGGGTGTAGCCTCCTAACATTACAGAGGTCATCTACAGAGGTCATCTACAGGTGTGTGTGGTTGGCTGTAGCCTCCTAACATTACAGAGGTCATCTACAGAGGTCATCTACAGAGGTCATCTACAGGTGTGTGTGGTTGGCTGTAGCTCCTAACATTACAGAGGTCATCTACAGGTGTGTGTGGTTGGCTGTAGCTCCTAACATTACAGAGGTCATCTACAGAGGTCATCTACAGGTGTGTGTGTGGTTGGGTGTAGCTCCTAACATTACAGAGGTCATCTACAGGTGTGTGTGGTTGGGTGTAGCCTCCTAACATTACAGAGGTCATCTACAGGTGTGTGTGGTTGGGTGTAGCCTCCTAACATTACAGAGGTCATCTACAGAGGTCATCTACAGGTGTGTGTGGTTGGCTGTAGCCTCCTAACATTACAGAGGTCATCTACAGAGGTCATCTACAGAGGTCATCTACAGGTGTGTGTGGTTGGCTGTAGCTCCTAACATTACAGAGGTCATCTACAGGTGTGTGTGGTTGGCTGTAGCTCCTAACATTACAGAGGTCATCTACAGAGGTCATCTACAGGTGTGTGTGTGGTTGGGTGTAGCTCCTAACATTACAGAGGTCATCTACAGGTGTGTGTGGTTGGGTGTAGCCTCCTAACATTACAGAGGTCATCTACAGGTGTGTGTGGTTGGGTGTAGCTCCTAACATTACAGAGGTCATCTACAGGTGTGTGTGGTTGGCTGTAGCTCCTAACATTAAAGAGGTCATCTACAGAGGTCATCTACAGGTGTGTGTGGTTGGGTGTAGCTCCTAACATTACAGAGGTCATCTACAGGTGTGTGTGGTTGGGTGTAGCTCCTAACATTACAGAGGTCATCTACAGGTGTGTGTGGCTGGGTGTAGCTCCTAACATTACAGAGGTCATCTACAGGTGTGTGTGGTTGGGTGTAGCTCCTAACATTACAGAGGTCATCTACAGGTGTGTGTGGTTGGCTGTAGCTCCTAACATTACAGAGGTCATCTACAGAGGTCATCTACAGGTGTGTGTGGTTGGGTGTAGCTCCTAACATTACAGAGGTCATCTACAGGTGTGTGTGGTTGGCTGTAGCTCCTAACATTACAGAGGTCATCTACAGGTGTGTGTGGTTGGGTGTAGCTCCTAACATTACAGAGGTCATCTACAGGTGTGTGTGGTTGGTTGTAGCTCCTAACATTACAGAGGTCATCTACAGGTGTGTGTGGTTGGGTGTAGCTCCTAACATTACAGAGGTCATCTACAGAGGTCATCTACAGGTGTGTGTGGTTGGCTGTAGCTCCTAACATTACAGAGGTCATCTACAGGTGTGTGTGGTTGGCTGTAGCTCCTAACATTACAGAGGTCATCTACAGGTGTGTGTGGTTGGCTGTAGCTCCTAACATTACAGAGGTCATCTACAGAGGTCATCTACAGGTGTGTGTGGTTGGCTGTAGCTCCTAACATTACAGAGGTCATCTACAGGTGTGTGTGGTTGGGTGTAGCTCCTAACATTACAGAGGTCATCTACAGAGGTCATCTACAGGTGTGTGTGGTTGGGTGTAGCCTCCTAACATTACAGAGGTCATCTACAGGTGTGTGTGGTTGGCTGTAGCTCCTAACATTACAGAGGTCATCTACAGGTGTGTGTGGTTGGCTGTAGCTCCTAACATTACAGAGGTCATCTACAGGTGTGTGTGGTTGGCTGTAGCTCCTAACATTACAGAGGTCATCTACAGGTGTGTGTGGTTGGGTGTAGCTCCTAACATTACAGAGGTCATCTACAGAGGTCATCTACAGGTGTGTGTGGTTGGCTGTAGCTCCTAACATTACAGAGGTCATCTACAGGTGTGTGTGGTTGGCTGTAGCTCCTAACATTACAGAGGTCATCTACAGGTGTGTGTGGTTGGCTGTAGCTCCTAACATTACAGAGGTCATCTACAGGTGTGTGTGGTTGGCTGTAGCTCCTAACATTACAGAGGTCATCTACAGGTGTGTGTGGTTGGCTGTAGCTCCTAACATTACAGAGGTCATCTACAGGTGTGTGTGGTTGGGTGTAGCTCCTAACATTACAGAGGTCATCTACAGACGTCATCTACAGAGGTCATCTACAGGTGTGTGTGGTTGGCTGTAGCTCCTAACATTACAGAGGTCATCTACAGGTGTGTGTGGTTGGCTGTAGCTCCTAACATTACAGAGGTCATCTACAGGTGTGTGTGGTTGGGTGTAGCTCCTAACATTACAGAGGTCATCTACAGAGGTCATCTACAGGTGTGTGTGGTTGGCTGTAGCTCCTAACATTACAGAGGTCATCTACAGGTGTGTGTGGTTGGCTGTAGCTCCTAACATTACAGAGGTCATCTACAGGTGTGTGTGGTTGGCTGTAGCTCCTAACATTACAGAGGTCATCTACAGAGGTAATCTACAGAGGTCATCTACAGGTGTGTGTGGTTGGGTGTAGCCTCCTAACATTACAGAGGTCATCTACAGGTGTGTGTGGTTGGGTGTAGCCTCCTAACATTACAGAGGTCATCTACAGGTGTGTGTGGTTGGGTGTAGCCTCCTAACATTACAGAGGTCATCTACAGAGGTCATCTACAGGTGTGTGTGGTTGGGTGAGCTGCCTGCCAATACTGTCGAGTCTTAATGGATGAAGGGTTGCCTAAAGTCGCCGGTGTTATCCTTCAGCAGGGTGTGGATGGTGTCCGAGTTATCGTCAATCCAGTGTTGGTGGTTCTTGCTCTTGTAGCCGATGGATTTGCTGCATCGTTGAGCGCAGAGCTAATATAGTTCGCTGTGTTCTCTGAGCTCAGACAAGTTTCCAGCTAAGTTTCTCAGCTAGGAAACGTCAAAACTTACTTCTTGCTTCTATGGTTACCAAGCGGTTACAGTTTAGCCTCTTTTTATTGGGCTTTTGCCGCCGCAAGGATTGAGCTTGGCCACAGTCATACGATGGTCGGTCCAGCACTCTGCACCTCTCATGGCACGAGTAACGAGAACATCCTTGATGTCACTGCACCTCACAATGATGAAGCCAATCATGTGCCAATGATGAGCGAGGGTGCATCCACGAGGTCTGATGTTGCCTTCTGCTGGTGATGGTGTTGGTTATGCTCAGAGCAAAGAGTAACCTCATGCCATTTGCTTTCTCCCTGCCAATGCCATGCCTACCTAGTGCTCACTCCATATCCTGAAGTTCTGTCCAGTCTCTTATCACTCCTAGGGATCCGGCAAAGAGTTTCATCCAGTGCTTGATGACAGCATTCCTTGGCCTCAGTTTCCGAAGGCGAAGTTGCTGCATAGGCACTGAGAAGTGTGGCGTGGTGCTTTGTTGCCAAGGGGATACGGAGGGTCATCAGCCTTTCACTCATGCCAACAGCTGTTCTGTGAGGCTTGGTGATGCCGGCCCCACTCCTCCCACCTGTGGGCAACTCTCCAGAAGAGGGGTTAGCCGTCCCTTCCTCGGCCAGAGAGCCTCACCCAGAGGCCTGGTCTCAGGGCAGCGGTGTCGAGGTGGCGGCTCGGCTCAGCAGCGGTCAGAGATGCCAGAGAGCGCAGCACCACCACACTACTGCACTGGACGCTTCACACACACCACTGCACTGGACGCTTCACACACACCCTGTGCACACACACTACTGCACTGGACGCTTCACACACACCCTGTACACACACACTACTGCACTGGACGCTTCACACACACCCTGTGCACACACACTACTGCACTGGACGCTTCACACACACCCTGTGCACACACACTACTGCACTGGACGCTTAACACACACCCTGTACACACACACTACTGCACTGGACGCTTCACACACCCTGTGCACACACACTACTGCACTGGACGCTTCACACACACCCTGTGCACACACACTACTGCACTGGACGCTTCACACACACCCTGTACACACACACTACTGCACTGGACGCTTCACACACACCCTGTGCACACACACTACTGCACTGGACGCTTCACACACACCCTGTGCACACACACTACTGCACTGGACGCTTCACACACACCCTGTGCACACACACTACTGCACTGGACGCTTCACACACCCTGTGCACACACACTACTGCACTGGACGCTTCACACACACCCTGTGCACACACACTACTGCACTGGACGCTTCACACACACCCTGTGCACACACACTACTGCACTGGACGCTTCACACACACCCTGTGCACACACACTACTGCACTGGACGCTTCACACACACCCTGTGCACACACACTACTGCACTGGACGCTTAACACACACCCTGTACACACACACTACTGCACTGGACGCTTAACACACACCCTGTACACACACTACTGCACTGGACGCTTCACACACCCTGTGCACACACACTACTGCACTGGACGCTTAACACACACCCTGTACACACACACTACTGCACTGGACGCTTAACACACACCCTGTACACACACACCACTGCACTGGACGCTTCACACACACCCTGTGCACACACACTACTGCACTGGACGCTTCACACACACCCTGTGCACACACACTACTGCACTGGACGCTTCACACACACCCTGTACACACACACCACTGCACTGGACGCTTCACACACACCCTGTGCACACACACTACTGCACTGGACGCTTCACACACACCCTGTACACACACACCACTGCACTGGACGCTTCACACACACCCTCTGCACACACACTACTGCACTGGACGCTTCACACACACCCTGTGCACACACACTACTGCACTGGACGCTTAACACACACCCTGTACACACACACTACTGCACTGGACGCTTCACACACACCCTGTGCACACACACTACTGCACTGGACGCTTCTCACACACACCCTGTGCGCACACACTACTGCACTGGACGCTTCACACACACCACTGCACTGGACGCTTCACACACACCCTGTGCACACACACTACTGCACTGGACGCTTCACACACACCACTGCACTGGACGCTTCACACACACCCTGTACACACACTACTGCACTGGACGCTTCACACACACCCTGTGTACACACACCACTGCACTGGACGCTTCACACACACCCTGTGCACACACACCACTGCACTGGACGCTTCACACACACCCTGTGCACACACACTACTGCACTGGACGCTTCACACACACCCTGTGCGCACACACTACTGCACTGGACGCTTCACACACACCCTGTGCACACACACTACTGCACTGGACGCTTCACACACACCCTGTACACACACACTACTGCACTGGACGCTTCACACACACCCTGTGCACACACACTACTGCACTGGACGCTTCACACACACCCTGTGCACACACACTACTGCACTGGACGCTTCACACACACACTACTGCACTGGACGCTTCACACACACCCTGTGCACACACCACTGCACTGGACGCTTCACACACACCCTGTGCACACACACTACTGCACTGGACGCTTCACACACACCCTGTGCACACACACTACTGCACTGGACGCTTCACACACACCACTGCACTGGACGCTTCACACACACCCTGTGCACACACACTACTGCACTGGACGCTTCACACACACCCTGTGCACACACACTACTGCACTGGACGCTTCACACACACCCTGTGCACACACACTACTGCACTGGACGCTTCACACACACCCTGTGCACACACACTACTGCACTGGACGCTTCACACACACCACTGCACTGGACGCTTCACACACACCCTGTGCACACACACTACTGCACTGGACGCTTCACACACACCCTGTGCACACACACTACTGCACTGGACGCTTCACACACACCACTGCACTGGACGCTTCACACACACCCTGTGCACACACACTACTGCACTGGACGCTTCACACACACCCTGTGCACACACACCACTGCACTGGACGCTTCACACACACCCTGTACACACACTACTGCACTGGACGCTTCACACGCACCCTGTACACACACTACTGCACTGGACGCTTCACACACACCCTGTACACACACACTACTGCACTGGACGCTTCACACGCACCCTGTGCACACACTACTGCACTGGACGCTTCACACACACCCTGTGCGCACACACTACTGCACTGGACGCTTCACACACACCCTGTGCACACACACTACTGCACTGGACGCTTCACACACACCCTGTACACACACACTACTGCACTGGACGCTTCACACGCACCCTGTACACACACACTACTGCACTGGACGCTTCACACACACCCTGTGCACACACACTACTGCACTGGACGCTTCACACACACCCTGTGCGCACACACTACTGCACTGGACGCTTCACACACACCCTGTACACACACACTACTGCACTGGACGCTTCACACACACCCTGTACACACACACTACTGCACTGGACGCTTCACACACACCCTGTGCGCACACACTACTGCACTGGACGCTTCACACACACCCTGTACACACACACTACTGCACTGGACGCTTCACACACACCCTGTGCGCACACACTACTGCACTGGACGCTTCACACACACCCTGTACACACACACTACTGCACTGGACGCTTCACACACACCCTGTACACACACACCACTGCACTGGACGCTTCACACACACCCTGTGCACACACACTACTGCACTGGACGCTTAACACACACCCTGTGCACACACACCACTGCACTGGACGCTTCACACACACCCTGTACACACACACTACTGCACTGGACGCTTCACACACACCCTGTACACACACACCACTGCACTGGACGCTTCACACACACCCTGTGCACACACACTACTGCACTGGACGCTTAACACACACCCTGTGCACACACACCACTGCACTGGACGCTTAACACACACCCTGTACACACACACCACTGCACTGGACGCTTCACACACACCCTGTGCACACACACTACTGCACTGGACGCTTAACACACACCCTGTGCACACACACCACTGCACTGGACGCTTAACACACACCCTGTGCACACACACTACTGCACTGGACGCTTCACACACACCCTGTACACACACCACTGCACTGGACGCTTCACACACACCCTGTGCACACACACTACTGCACTGGACGCTTAACACACACCCTGTGCACACACACTACTGCACTGGACGCTTCACACACACCCTGTACACACACACCACTGCACTGGACGCTTCACACACACCCTGTGCACACACACTACTGCACTGGACGCTTAACACACACCCTGTGCACACACACCACTGCACTGGACGCTTCACACACACCCTGTGCACACACACTACTGCACTGGACGCTTCACACACACCCTGTACACACACACCACTGCACTGGACGCTTCACACACACCCTGTGCACACACACTACTGCACTGGACGCTTAACACACACCCTGTGCACACACACTACTGCACTGGACGCTTAACACACACCCTGTGCACACACACTACTGCACTGGACGCTTCACACACACCCTGTACACACACACTACTGCACTGGACGCTTCACACACACCCTGTACACACACACCACTGCACTGGACGCTTCACACACACCCTGTGCACACACACCACTGCACTGGACGCTTCACACACACCCTGTGCACACACACTACTGCACTGGACGCTTCACACACACCCTGTGCGCACACACTACTGCACTGGACGCTTCACACACACCCTGTGCACACACACTACTGCACTGGACGCTTCACACACACCCTGTACACACACACTACTGCACTGGACGCTTCACACACACCCTGTGCACACACACTACTGCACTGGACGCTTCACACACACCCTGTGCACACACACTACTGCACTGGACGCTTCACACACACACTACTGCACTGGACGCTTCACACACACCCTGTGCACACACACCACTGCACTGGACGCTTCACACACACCCTGTGCACACACACTACTGCACTGGACGCTTCACACACACCCTGTGCACACACACTACTGCACTGGACGCTTCACACACACCACTGCACTGGACGCTTCACACACACCCTGTGCACACACACTACTGCACTGGACGCTTCACACACACCCTGTGCACACACACTACTGCACTGGACGCTTCACACACACCCTGTGCACACACACTACTGCACTGGACGCTTCACACACACCCTGTGCACACACACTACTGCACTGGACGCTTCACACACACCACTGCACTGGACGCTTCACACACACCCTGTGCACACACACTACTGCACTGGACGCTTCACACACACCCTGTGCACACACACTACTGCACTGGACGCTTCACACACACCACTGCACTGGACGCTTCACACACACCCTGTGCACACACACTACTGCACTGGACGCTTCACACACACCACTGCACTGGACGCTTCACACACACCCTGTGCACACACACCACTGCACTGGACGCTTCACACACACCCTGTACACACACTACTGCACTGGACGCTTCACACGCACCCTGTACACACACTACTGCACTGGACGCTTCACACACACCCTGTACACACACACTACTGCACTGGACGCTTCACACGCACCCTGTGCACACACTACTGCACTGGACGCTTCACACACACCCTGTGCGCACACACTACTGCACTGGACGCTTCACACACACCCTGTGCACACACACTACTGCACTGGACGCTTCACACACACCCTGTACACACACACTACTGCACTGGACGCTTCACACACACCCTGTACACACACACTACTGCACTGGACGCTTCACACGCACCCTGTGCACACACTACTGCACTGGACGCTTCACACACACCCTGTGCGCACACACTACTGCACTGGACGCTTCACACGCACCCTGTACACACACACTACTGCACTGGACGCTTCACACACACCCTGTGCACACACACTACTGCACTGGACGCTTCACACACACCCTGTGCGCACACACTACTGCACTGGACGCTTCACACACACCCTGTACACACACACTACTGCACTGGACGCTTCACACACACCCTGTACACACACACTACTGCACTGGACGCTTCACACACACCCTGTGCGCACACACTACTGCACTGGACGCTTCACACACACCCTGTACACACACACTACTGCACTGGACGCTTCACACACACCCTGTACACACACACCACTGCACTGGACGCTTCACACACACCCTGTGCACACACACTACTGCACTGGACGCTTAACACACACCCTGTGCACACACACCACTGCACTGGACGCTTCACACACACCCTGTGCACACACACTACTGCACTGGACGCTTCACACACACCCTGTACACACACACTACTGCACTGGACGCTTCACACACACCCTGTACACACACACTACTGCACTGGACGCTTAACACACACCCTGTGCACACACACCACTGCACTGGACGCTTAACACACACCCTGTGCACACACACTACTGCACTGGACGCTTCACACACACCCTGTACACACACCACTGCACTGGACGCTTCACACACACCCTGTGCACACACACTACTGCACTGGACGCTTAACACACACCCTGTGCACACACACTACTGCACTGGACGCTTCACACACACCCTGTACACACACACCACTGCACTGGACGCTTCACACACACCCTGTGCACACACACTACTGCACTGGACGCTTAACACACACCCTGTGCACACACACCACTGCACTGGACGCTTCACACACACCCTGTGCACACACACTACTGCACTGGACGCTTCACACACACCCTGTACACACACACCACTGCACTGGACGCTTCACACACACCCTGTGCACACACACTACTGCACTGGACGCTTAACACACACCCTGTGCACACACACTACTGCACTGGACGCTTAACACACACCCTGTGCACACACACTACTGCACTGGACGCTTCACACACACCCTGTACACACACACTACTGCACTGGACGCTTCACACACACCCTGTACACACACACCACTGCACTGGACGCTTCACACACACCCTGTGCACACACACTACTGCACTGGACGCTTCACACACACCCTGTGCACACACACTACTGCACTGGACGCTTCACACACACCCTGTACACACACACCACTGCACTGGACGCTTCACACACACCCTGTGCACACACACCACTGCACTGGACGCTTCACACACACCCTGTGCACACACACTACTGCACTGGACGCTTCACACACACCCTGTGCACACACACCACTGCACTGGACGCTTCACACACACCCTGTGCACACACACCACTGCACTGGACGCTTCACACACACCCTGTGCACACACACCACTGCACTGGACGCTTCACACACACCCTGTGCACACACACAACTGCACTGGACGCTTCACACACACCCTGTACACACACACCACTGCACTGGACGCTTCACACACACCCTGTGCACACACACCACTGCACTGGACGCTTCACACACACCCTGTGCACACACACCACTGCACTGGACGCTTCACACACACCCTGTGCACACACACTACTGCACTGGACGCTTCACACACACCCTGTGCACACACACTACTGCACTGGACGCTTAACACACACCCTGTGCACACACACTACTGCACTGGACGCTTCACACACACCCTGTACACACACACTACTGCACTGGACGCTTCACACACACCCTGTGCACACACACTACTGCACTGGACGCTTAACACACACCCTGTGCACACACACCACTGCACTGGACGCTTCACACACACCCTGTGCACACACACTACTGCACTGGACGCTTCACACACACCCTGTACACACACACTACTGCACTGGACGCTTCACACACACCCTGTGCACACACACCACTGCACTGGACGCTTCACACACACCCTGTGCACACACACCACTGCACTGGACGCTTCACACACACCCTGTGCACACACACTACTGCACTGGACGCTTCACACACACCCTGTGCACACACACTACTGCACTGGACGCTTCACACACACCCTGTGCACACACACCACTGCACTGGACGCTTCACACACACCCTGTGCACACACACTACTGCACTGGACGCTTCACACACACCCTGTGCACACACACTACTGCACTGGACGCTTCACACACACCCTGTGCACACACACCACTGCACTGGACGCTTCACACACACCCTGTGCACACACACTACTGCACTGGACGCTTCACACACACCCTGTGCACACACACCACTGCACTGGACGCTTCACACACACCCTGTGCACACACACCACTGCACTGGACGCTTCACACACACCCTGTGCACACACTACTGCACTGGACGCTTCACACACACCCTGTGCACACACACCACTGCACTGGACGCTTCACACACACCCTGTGCACACACACCACTGCACTGGACGCTTCACACACACCCTGTGCACACACACTACTGCACTGGACGCTTCACACACACCCTGTGCACACACACTACTGCACTGGACGCTTCACACACACCCTGTACACACACACTACTGCACTGGACGCTTCACACACACACTACTGCACTGGACGCTTCACACACACACTACTGCACTGGACGCTTCACACACACCCTGTGCACACACACTACTGCACTGGACGCTTCACACACACCCTGTACACACACACTACTGCACTGGACGCTTCACACACACACTACTGCACTGGACGCTTCACACACACCCTGTACACACACACTACTGCACTGGACGCTTCACACACACCCTGTGCACACACTACTGCACTGGACGCTTCACACACACCCTGTACACACACACTACTGCACTGGACGCTTCACACGCACCCTGTGCACACACACCACTGCACTGGACGCTTCACACACACCCTGTGCACACACTACTGCACTGGACGCTTCACACACACCCTGTACACACACACTACTGCACTGGACGCTTCACACGCACCCTGTGCACACACACCACTGCACTGGACGCTTCACACACACCCTGTGCACACACACTACTGCACTGGACGCTTCACACACACCCTGTACACACACACTACTGCACTGGACGCTTCACACACACCCTGTGCACACACACCACTGCACTGGACGCTTCACACACACCCTGTGCACACACACTACTGCACTGGACGCTTCACACACACCCTGTACACACACACCACTGCACTGGACGCTTCACACACACCCTGTGCACACACACTACTGCACTGGACGCTTCACACACACCCTGTACACACACACTACTGCACTGGACGCTTCACACACACCCTGTGCACACACACCACTGCACTGGACGCTTCACACACACCCTGTGCACACACTACTGCACTGGACGCTTCACACACACCCTGTACACACACACTACTGCACTGGACGCTTCACACGCACCCTGTGCACACACACCACTGCACTGGACGCTTCACACACACCCTGTGCACACACACTACTGCACTGGACGCTTCACACACACCCTGTACACACACACTACTGCACTGGACGCTTCACACACACCCTGTGCACACACACCACTGCACTGGACGCTTCACACACACCCTGTGCACACACACCACTGCACTGGACGCTTCACACACACCCTGTGCACACACACTACTGCACTGGACGCTTCACACACACCCTGTGCACACACACCACTGCACTGGACGCTTCACACACACCCTGTGCGCACACACTACTGCACTGGACGCTTCACACACACCCTGTGCACACACACTACTGCACTGGACGCTTCACACACACCCTGTGCACACACACTACTGCACTGGACGCTTCACACACACCCTGTACACACACACTACTGCACTGGACGCTTCACACACACCCTGTGCACACACACTACTGCACTGGACGCTTCACACACACCCTGTGCGCACACACTACTGCACTGGACGCTTCACACACACCCTGTGCACACACACTACTGCACTGGACGCTTCACACACACCCTGTACACACACACTACTGCACTGGACGCTTCACACACACCCTGTGCACACACACCACTGCACTGGACGCTTCACACACACCCTGTGCACACACACTACTGCACTGGACGCTTCACACACACCCTGTGCACACACACCACTGCACTGGACGCTTCACACACACCCTGTGCGCACACACTACTGCACTGGACGCTTCACACACACCCTGTGCGCACACACCACTGCACTGGACGCTTCACACACACCCTGTGCACACACACTACTGCACTGGACGCTTCACACACACCCTGTGCACACACACTACTGCACTGGACGCTTCACACACACCCTGTGCACACACACTACTGCACTGGACGCTTCACACACACCCTGTGCACACACACCACTGCACTGGACGCTTCACACACACCCTGTGCGCACACACTACTGCACTGGACGCTTCACACACACCCTGTGCGCACACACCACTGCACTGGACGCTTCACACACACCCTGTGCACACACACCACTGCACTGGACGCTTCACACACACCCTGTGCGCACACACTACTGCACTGGACGCTTCACACACACCCTGTGCACACACACTACTGCACTGGACGCTTCACACACACCCTGTGCACACACACCACTGCACTGGACGCTTCACACACACCCTGTGCGCACACACTACTGCACTGGACGCTTCACACACACCCTGTGCACACACACTACTGCACTGGACGCTTCACACACACCCTGTGCACACACACTACTGCACTGGACGCTTCACACACACCCTGTGCACACACACTACTGCACTGGACGCTTCACACACACCCTGTGCACACACACTACTGCACTGGACGCTTCACACACACCCTGTACACACACACTACTGCACTGGACGCTTCACACACACCCTGTGCACACACACCACTGCACTGGACGCTTCACACACACCCTGTGCACACACACCACTGCACTGGACGCTTCACACACACCCTGTGCACACACACTACTGCACTGGACGCTTCACACACACCCTGTGCACACACACTACTGCACTGGACGCTTCACACACACCCTGTGCACACACACCACTGCACTGGACGCTTCACACACACCCTGTGCACACACACTACTGCACTGGACGCTTCACACACACCCTGTGCACACACACTACTGCACTGGACGCTTCACACACACCCTGTGCACACACACCACTGCACTGGACGCTTCACACACACCCTGTGCACACACACTACTGCACTGGACGCTTCACACACACCCTGTGCACACACACCACTGCACTGGACGCTTCACACACACCCTGTGCACACACACCACTGCACTGGACGCTTCACACACACCCTGTGCACACACACTACTGCACTGGACGCTTCACACACACCCTGTGCACACACACCACTGCACTGGACGCTTCACACACACCCTGTGCACACACACTACTGCACTGGACGCTTCACACACACCCTGTGCACACACACCACTGCACTGGACGCTTCACACACACCCTGTGCACACACACTACTGCACTGGACGCTTCACACACACCCTGTGCACACACACCACTGCACTGGACGCTTCACACACACCCTGTGCGCACACACTACTGCACTGGACGCTTCACACACACCCTGTGCGCACACACACTACTGCACTGGACGCTTCACACACACCCTGTGCACACACACTACTGCACTGGACGCTTCACACACACCCTGTGCACACACACTACTGCACTGGACGCTTCACACACACCCTGTGCACACACACCACTGCACTGGACGCTTCACACACACCCTGTGCACACACACCACTGCACTGGACGCTTCACACACACCCTGTGCACACACACTACTGCACTGGACGCTTCACACACACCCTGTGCACACACACCACTGCACTGGACGCTTCACACACACCCTGTGCACACACACCACTGCACTGGACGCTTCACACACACCCTGTGCACACACACCACTGCACTGGACGCTTCACACACACCCTGTGCACACACACTACTGCACTGGACGCTTCACACACCCTGTGCACACACACCACTGCACTGGACGCTTCACACACACCCTGTGCACACACACCACTGCACTGGACGCTTCACACACCCTGTGCACACACACCACTGCACTGGACGCTTCACACACACCCTGTGCACACACACTACTGCACTGGACGCTTCACACACCCTGTGCACACACACCACTGCACTGGACGCTTCACACACACCCTGTGCACACACACCACTGCACTGGACGCTTCACACACCCTGTACACACACTACTGCACTGGACGCTTCACACACCCTGTACACACACTACTGCACTGGACGCTTCACACACACCCTGTGCACACACACTACTGCACTGGACGCTTCACACACCCTGTACACACACTACTGCACTGGACGCTTCACACACCCTGTACACACACACTACTGCACTGGACGCTTCACACACACCCTGTACACACACACTACTGCACTGGACGCTTCACACACCCTGTACACACACACTACTGCACTGGACGCTTCACACACACCCTGTGCACACACACTACTGCACTGGACGCTTCACACACCCTGTACACACACTACTGCACTGGACGCTTCACACACCCTGTACACACACTACTGCACTGGACGCTTAACACACACCCTGTGCACACACACTACTGCACTGGACGCTTCACACACACCCTGTGCACACACACTACTGCACTGGACGCTTCACACACACCCTGTACACACACACTACTGCACTGGACGCTTCACACACACCCTGTGCACACACACTACTGCACTGGACGCTTCACACACACCCTGTGCACACACACTACTGCACTGGACGCTTCACACACACCCTGTACACACACACACTAACACAGCTTGCTCTTCTCCAGGTACCGCAGAGACGCGCGCTCCTTCGAGGAGGACGAGGACATGTGGCTGAACGAGGAGGAGGAAGAGGAGGACGTGTCGGACACCGGCTTCGACAAGAGCAAGAGCGACTACGGCAAGTTCATGGAGAGCGAGAAAGGTATTCCTGCGTTCAGAGTCGTGATTTCCAGGTCAGGATACGCATGGCAGACGCAAACATGACGTGTGTTCTCTGGTTTCAGCGAAAGAGAGTCAGGATAAAGAGAACCAGCCGAAGCGCTCGACCACAGCCAGCTTTAAGTTCACCTTCGCTCATTCAGCGGCGGCTAACGCTAACGCTAGCAACGGCTCCAAGCCTCCGCCCTCCTCTTCCTCTAGCGGCTCCAGGCCTGCAGCGCCTCCTGCTGGACTCACGCCACGGGTGCGTACACACACACACACACTCTTCTCTATATCTGAACACTCTTACAGCAGCACACACTCACTACACCTGTCAGTGGCCTCAGAGAAATCTGCATTTCCCTTTCAATTAAGATAACTCCACTGGCAGAGGTGTTCTTGTTTTCAGCTCAAACTCACTTCATTTTGATCAGTTTTTCAGTAACAAATCTTAATATCTTCAGCTCTTTTGCTCCAGTAAATGTATCTTGATGTAACCCTCATCCTTCGCTCGGGGCATTTTGACCCAAAACTATTTTTTTTTTAATTGAGTGTTCATCAGAGGGTCCAAGACCCCAGGACTTTTGCTGCACTTGAACCTCGAATACACAAAAAAAAATGGATTCAAGGAGTTTTTGTGATTAAAATAAATAAAGTAACAAAGTCTTCAGTCGCGGATCAATTTGAGCCCCTTAGGAATGCGAGGAATGCTTCAGTTCACACAGAAACCTAAAAATGCTAAAACTTCCCCAATAAATGATTTTATAATGTGTACATGTGTATCTGAGTGCACACTGAGGAGAAACTGGCTTCAGGACCCAGCGGAACAGCTCATCTGCTGCATATAGAGATATAAGCACATCTAGAGTCAGGAAATATCATTATATTATTATTGTTCCACAAGCGGTCGATAAAGACACACACTGAGATATTTAGAGCGGAATTAAAAGGGTTATGCAGGAAATTGTGAGTTATTTTGAATTTAAGTTGAATGTGCGTACATTTTTATTTATTTATTTATTTGATCAAATCAGGTAAAGGTAAATACAATAAAAAAAAAAACAATCTGCGTGCGTGTGTGTGCTGGTCTAATCCTGCGTGTGCTCCTCAGACTGGACTGGTGTGTGTGTGTGTGTGTGTGTGTGTGTGTGTGTTGGTCTAATCCTGCGTGTGCTCCTCAGACTGGACTGGTGTGTGTGTGCGCGCGCGTGTGTCTGTGTGTGTGTGTGTGTGTGTGTGTGTGCTGGTCTAATCCTGCGTGTGCTCCTCAGACTGGACTGGTGTGTCTGTGTGTGTGTGTGCGTGTGTGTGTGCGTGTGCGTGTGTGTGTGTGTGTGTGTGTGTGCTGGTCTAATCCTGCGTGTGCTCCTCAGACTGGACTGGTGTGTGTGTGTGTGTGTGTGTGTGTGTTGGTCTAATCCTGCGTGTGCTCCTCAGACTGGACTGGTGTGTGTGTGTGTGTGCGTGTGCGCGCGCGTGTGTCTGTGTGTCTGTGTGTGTGTGTGTGTGTGTGTGCTGGTCTAATCCTGCGTGTGCTCCTCAGACTGGACTGGTGTGTCTGTGTGTGTGTGCGTGTGTGTGTGTGTGTGCGTGTGCGTGTGCGTGTGCGTGTGCGTGTGCGTGTGCGTGTGCGTGTGTGTGTGCGTGTGTGTGTGTGTGCGTGTGCGTGTGCGTGTGTGTGTGTGTGTGTGTGCTGGTCTAATCCTGCGTGTGCTCCTCAGACTGGACTGGTGGATTATCCAGATGATGAAGACGAGGAGGAGGAAGAGGAAGAGGAGGAGGAGCAGGCTCCACGCAAGCGGCCCCGTCTGGGCTCATAAAGCCGTGTGTGTGTGTGTGTGTGTGTGTCGGGCTGCACCGGAGGAGCGCAGCAGCCAATCACAGCAGCAGGGGCTGATGGGAGGCTAGCAGGACTAGCCGCGCTAATGAACGCTGGATTGGCTGAACTCTGACCTCTGGGACTGAAGAGCTGCTCTACGGTGGCCACTCTCTTTTTAACGAGTTCTTCTGGACGTTTGTGTTTTTTAATGATTGACAGGAGCTCTTGCCGGTGTCGGGCGAGGCCGTAATTAACCTTTATAATCGGACGTCTGTGGTCAGGCTAGATTTGCGATGTTGAGATGAAACTGCAGTGAGTGTGTGTCGGCCCACGCTCACGTACACACATTACTAGCTCTTCTAGTTTCCCCCTCATTTTTGTACAATTTCCTAACTAGCACCCTCTCCGGTAAAGAGCATTTGTATAAATTTGATATTTTTTACAATTTTCAGATTAAATTTGGTCCTGCAATTAAACAGGGTTGTTCATTATTCTGTGTTGTGTTTGAATGAGCCTTTAGTTGAATGGATATAATAACTAACCCATTCGGTCTGAAAGCTGCGTGTTCATTCAGAGCGGCTCAGCACGAGTGATGCCACACCGCCATCGGGGTCATGTGACTGAATCTCTGAAGCGAAAAGGTAAGGTAACTTACCGGTGACAGGCAGAGTGTCGCCTAGCGTGCGGTCTTTGCTAAGTGAGTATCCTGAAGTGAGTCATGTGTGTTCAGGTTATGAGGCTCGGATCTAATCCTCCGACAGCAGCGCTGGATCTCCGTGATCATTAACTGAGCGAGGTCCTCCATCTCCAGCATCAGTGCTAGCATACGCTAGTCAAACATGAGCTTCACTGAAGACGTCAAACTGACCATTCTGTGGCTTTAAAGCAAGCTAGTGTTTATATAGCAGTTCATTCATCGAACCAAATCTATGAGCTTTACAAAGAATACAAATATTTAAACATCCAAACTAATGAAAACATCATCATAATAATACAAGATACAAAAGAACACATGTAAAGAGTAAAACTGGGATGAACAGAAGCTGGAGGAGTGACAGTGTTGTTCAGTTTAATGCTCCTGATAAATGTTTTTAACCTGGACATAAGAGGAGATGTTCGGGGCACGACTGATCCTCTGGGAACCTCTCTCCGAGCGTCCTGGTGTTCTGCGTTCTCCTTCTGCAGGTTTACTCGCACACAAGGTATGAAGCACACAGAACACCGATGTCCTCCGTCTCCGAAGCGCTTCCATCTCTCTAAGCCCCGCCTCTCTGAGAGCTGCTCTGCTCTGATTGGTCAGAATCACTCATCATCACATCTGGATCTCGGCTCTTGATCACAGTGATGCGCACAGTAACGCTCGCGTGGGTTTACCGTCTCGATCTCAGACAACCGCGTCTTCTCCACATGAACAACACGAACTCTCCCAGTCTCAGATACACGAGTGTTTGGGGGCGCAGTCCTGACGTGTTCCTGAAGGTGTGTGTTGTCCAGTAGTTTCCTCACGCAGACTCCACACGAGTGTTGCTAACACACTCGCTGTCCTTCATCTCGTCAGCAACATGTGTGAGTATAATACTGGAAATCTGTTGAGCTGCAGGAAAACACAACCCGCTGCTCCTATGCGTCCCACGCCGGTCACCGGGAAGACATATGTGCGCACACACACACACACACACACACACACACTTCCATGATCCAAAGACGGCTAGTTCAGTGTGTGTCACCTCTGAGAGGAAAGGCAGAGAAAACCTTGTGCAAATTGGTGCGTCTACCATTTTTTTTACATAAGATCCTGTGCGGGAAAGAATTTAAAGTTACACTGTAGAAATTGTGTTTTTGTCGAACAGCGCCCCCTAGAGTCGCGGTGGAGTTCCTGCACTGCCGTCAATACCCACACCGGGTCCTGTTCGGTAGGATAGAGCGTCGGCATGGTGTCGGCCAGGTAATGCTTCACAATTTCATGCAAATATGAGGCTTCTGCATCCTCTACTGAACTACTGATGATGGTAATAGGATAATAATATGTTTATGTCAAGTGTTAGAATACTTAATAATAATAAAGTAGCCTACCGCGTTTGACGTGTTTACATGATTGCAGATAAATCACGAGTAATTAGCCTATAGTCTCGGCTACTGTATCATTTCATTTGTGTTTTTTGATTGTAATGTAAACATTACAAAATGCCAGATGACATCAATGAAGTTAAATGTGCATCGCATTATTTCATTACACTGGCCGTTATGATGTCATTAGACATGATTATTGCAATTTATCATAATAGTTTGCAAATTGTGCTTGTTTACACTATTTACAACCTCTAGGCTTATTTATGTCCTGATAATTATGTGAGATATCGACAACTGTTCTCGCGATAATCGCAGGAGTCAACGTCAAGTGTCGTCTGATATAATGGATGAACGGCATCGTACAAAAATGACACACTTCCAGCAAGCGCTACAACATAGAACGCAAACAAGTTTACAAATAAGAGATTTATTTACTAGTCCATCAACAAGATCGGCAGGTCAGCATCGCTGCTGCATCCAGTGCCTGACCGAGTGACTCTTCCTCGGTTCCTCACGCGGTCAGATGATCTTTTCCTTTCCCCAGTCTCCTCCGACCGCGGTTTCTTTTTCCATTGTTGAGTATCACGCCTGAAATGTGCACACGAGTCTCGAGCCTCTGGCCAAACAATCCTCCGATGACGGAAAATTATGATTTTTGCGTCATCGGAAGATTTTTTTACAGACAAAAAATACATACATCTCTCGTCTCGGGGAGATATGAGGGAGGGAAGCACGTCATTCGAAAATACTACAGGTTCTCTACTGATACAAAGTTTAATGCTAAATCCTGAAGTATCCCTTTAAGCTGGACTGCACTTCCCCAAGTGCTGCTCCCTGCAGAGCCAGATAATGGGTGGGGCTTGACCTTACCTAACTCCTCCTCTCTCTACATGTAATGGGTGGAGCTTGACCTTACCTAGCTCCTCCTCTCTCTACATGTAATGGGTGGGGCTTGACCTTACCTAGCTCCTCCTGTCTCTACATGTAATGGGTGGGGCTTGACCTTACCTAGCTCCTCCTCTCTCTACATGTAATGGGTGGAGCTTGACCTTACCTAGCTCCTCCTCTCTCTACATGTAATGGGTGGGGCTTGACCTTACCTAGCTCCTCCTCTCTCTACATGTAATGGGTGGAGCTTGACCTTACCTAACTCCTCCTCTCTCTACATGTAATGGGTGGAGCTTGACCTTACCTAGCTCCTCCTCTCTCTACATGTAATGGGTGGGGCTTGACCTTACCTAGCTCCTCCTGTCTCTACATGTAATGGGTGGGGCTTGACCTTACCTAACTCCTCCTCTCTCTACATGTAATGGGTGGAGCTTGACCTTACCTAGCTCCTCCTCTCTCTACATGTAATGGGTGGGGCTTGACCTTACCTAGCTCCTCCTGTCTCTACATGTAATGGGTGGGGCTTGACCTTACCTAGCTCCTCCTCTCTACATGTAATGGGTGGGGCTTGACCTTACCTAACTCCTCCTCTCTCTACATGTAATGGGTGGGGCTTGACCTTACCTAACTCCTCCTCTCTCTACATGTAATGGGTGGGGCTTGACCTTACCTAGCTCCTCCTCTCTCTACATGTAATGGGTGGGGCTTGACCTTACCTAACTCCTCCTCTCTCTACATGTAATGGGTGGAGCTTGACCTTACCCAGCTCCTCTCTCTACATGTAATGGGTGGGGCTTGACCTTACCTAGCTCCTCCTCTCTCTACATGTAATGGGTGGGGCTTGACCTTACCTAACTCCTCCTCTCTCTACATGTAATGGGTGGGGCTTGACCTTACCTAACTCCTCCTCTCTCTACATGTAATGGGTGGAGCTTGACCTTACCTAACTCCTCCTTTCTCTACATGTAATGGGTGGAGCTTGACCTTACCTAGCTCCTCCTCTCTCTACATGTAATGGGTGGAGCTTGACCTTACCTAGCTCCTCCTCTCTCTACATGTAATGGGTGGGGCTTGACCTTACCTAGCTCCTCCTCTCTCTACATGTAATGGGTGGGGCTTGACCTTACCTAGCTCCTCCTCTCTCTACATGTAATGGGTGGGGCTTGACCTTACCTAACTCCTCCTCTCTCTACATGTAATGGGTGGGGCTTGACCTTACCTAGCTCCTCCTCTCTCTACATGTAATGGGTGGAGCTTGACCTTACCTAACTCCTCCTCTCTCTACATGTAATGGGTGGAGCTTGACCTTACCTAGCTCCTCCTCTCTCTACATGTAATGGGTGGGGCTTGACCTTACCTAGCTCCTCCTCTCTCTACATGTAATGGGTGGGGCTTGACCTTACCTAGCTCCTCCTCTCTCTACATGTAATGGGTGGGGCTTGACCTTACCTAGCTCCTCCTCTCTCTACATGTAATGGGTGGGGCTTGACCTTACCTAGCTCCTCCTCTCTCTACATGTAATGGGTGGGGCTTGACCTTACCTAACTCCTCCTCTCTCTACATGTAATGGGTGGGGCTTGACCTTACCTAGCTCCTCCTCTCTCTACATGTAATGGGTGGGGCTTGACCTTACCTAGCTCCTCCTCTCTCTACATGTAATGGGTGGGGCTTGACCTTACCTAGCTCCTCCTCTCTCTACATGTAATGGGTGGGGCTTGACCTTACCTAGCTCCTCCTCTCTCTACATGTAATGGGTGGGGCTTGACCTTACCTAGCTCCTCCTCTCTCTACATGTAATGGGTGGGGCTTGACCTTACCTAGCTCCTCCTCTCTCTACATGTAATGGGTGGGGCTTGACCTTACCTAGCTCCTCCTCTCTCTACATGTAATGGGTGGGGCTTGACCTTACCTAACTCCTCCTCTCTCTACATGTAATGGGTGGGGCTTGACCTTACCTAGCTCCTCCTCTCTCTACATGTAATGGGTGGGGCTTGACCTTACCTAGCTCCTCCTCTCTCTACATGTAATGGGTGGGGCTTGACCTTACCTAGCTCCTCCTCTCTCTACATGTAATGGGTGGGGCTTGACCTTACCTAGCTCCTCCTCTCTCTACATGTAATGGGTGGGGCTTGACCTTACCTAGCTCCTCCTCTCTCTACATGTAATGGGTGGGGCTTGACCTTACCTAGCTCCTCCTCTCTCTACATGTAATGGGTGGGGCTTGACCTTACCTAGCTCCTCCTCTCTCTACATGTAATGGGTGGGGCTTGACCTTACCTAGCTCCTCCTCTCTCTACATGTAATGGGTGGGGCTTGACCTTACCTAGCTCCTCCTCTCTCTACATGTAATGGGTGGGGCTTGACCTTACCTAACTCCTCCTCTCTCTACATGTAATGGGTGGAGCTTGACCTTACTTAGCTCCTCCTCTCTCTACATGTAATGGGTGGGGCTTGACCTTACCTAACTCCTCCTCTCTCTACATGTAATGGGTGGAGCTTGACCTTACCTAACTCCTCCTCTCTCTACATGTAATGGGTGGGGCTTGACCTCATCTAGCTCCTCCTCTACATGTAATTGGTGGGGCTTGACCTTACCTAGCTCCTCCTCTCTCTACATGTAATGGGTGGGGCTTGACCTTACCTAGCTCCTCCTCTCTCTACATGTAATGGGTGGGGCTTGACCTTACCTAGCTCCTCCTGTCTCTACATGTAATGGGTGGAGCTTGACCTTACCTAGCTCCTCCTCTCTCTACATGTAATGGGTGGAGCTTGACCTTACCTAGCTCCTCCTCTCTCTACATGTAATGGGTGGAGCTTGACCTTACCTAACTCCTCCTCTCTCTACATGTAATGGGTGGAGCTTGACCTTACCCAGCTCCTCTCTCTACATGTAATGGGTGGAGCTTGACCTTACCTAGCTCCTCCTCTCTCTACATGTAATGGGTGGGGCTTGACCTTACCTAGCTCCTCCTCTCTCTACATGTAATGGGTGGGGCTTGACCTTACCTAACTCCTCCTCTCTCTACATGTAATGGGTGGAGCTTGACCTTACCTAACTCCTCCTCTCTCTACATGTAATGGGTGGAGCTTGACCTTACCTAGCTCCTCTCTCTACATGTAATGGGTGGAGCTTGACCTTACCTAGCTCCTCCTCTCTCTACATGTAATGGGTGGAGCTTGACCTTACTTAGCTCCTCCTCTCTCTACATGTAATGGGTGGGGCTTGACCTTACCTAACTCCTCCTCTCTCTACATGTAATGGGTGGAGCTTGACCTTACCTAACTCCTCCTCTCTCTACATGTAATGGGTGGGGCTTGACCTTACCTAACTCCTCCTCTCTCTACATGTAATGGGTGGGGCTTGACCTTACTTAGCTCCTCCTCTCTCTACATGTAATGGGTGGGGCTTGACCTTACCTAACTCCTCCTCTCTCTACATGTAATGGGTGGAGCTTGACCTTACCTAACTCCTCCTCTCTCTACATGTAATGGGTGGAGCTTGACCTTACCTAACTCCTCCTCTCTCTACATGTAATGGGTGGGGCTTGACCTTACCTAACTCCTCCTCTCTCTACATGTAATGGGTGGAGCTTGACCTTACTTAGCTCCTCCTCTCTCTACATGTAATGGGTGGGGCTTGACCTTACCTAACTCCTCCTCTCTCTACATGTAATGGGTGGAGCTTGACCTTACCTAACTCCTCCTCTCTCTACATGTAATGGGTGGGGCTTGACCTCATCTAGCTCCTCCTCTCTCTACATGTAATGGGTGGGGCTTGACCTCGTCTAGCTCCTCCTCTCTCTAGTTCCATATGGTTATGTTTTGTGTTAGGAATAAGAATATGTCCATTAAATTTAGAATATGTCCATTAAATTTAAATAATAAAAACAGTAAAACGTTCTGGCATTGCAGGATCAGGCTGTTGCGGGAGTGGCGCATGAGAGCGGCTCACACACACACACTGATGACTCTGCGCACACACACACACACCCACACACACACACATCAGCAGGACCTGCACCTGGAGAGCGACAGGTGGCCGGTTGCCCTGGGCCATCTGTCCGTCCGTAAACACACTCGCTGGCTCCGAGACGCCGCGGCCGCACACTGTCCTCAGCAGAAACCTCTGATCATGTGACAGGAGCACGCTATGATGCCCAATGATGAGCCCATGATCTTCCATAGTTATTATAACCTCTTCAAACCAATCAAGTTAAGATTTTATATTATTATTTATAAATACCCAAGATCATTTGTGTTTATTGTAACCATAACAATTCATGTCAAATTACACTGTACTTGCACTGTCAATGTGGCTGTGGACGTTTGACGCCTAATTAACCTTTTATAATCTTTGTTTGTTTCTATTGATTCATCTTAAAATGAGTAATCAAACATCTCGATCACAGTGTTAATGTTTTAATCATATACGGATTGCTCAGACAACACTGATCTGTGATCTGTGAATGCGACTGACCTGGTTCGGTTCAGCCTGTTATTGAAGTTTGCATAATTATGTTCTCCAGCTGCTTTATTAAACTGTCACTCACTCCTGCATGAAGGCCACACTGACCGTACAGGTAAACTCCTCACAGGTGAACTCCTCGCAGGCGAACTCCTCGCAGGTGAACTCCTCGCAGGCGAACTCCTCGCAGGCGAACTCCTCGCAGGTGAACTCCTCGCAGGCGAACTCCTCGCAGGCGAACTCCTCGCAGGTGAACTCCTCGCAGGCGAACTCCTCGCAGGTGAACTCCTCGCAGGTGAACCTCTATAGCGGTGAATTACATTTGTGTTCCCATTTTCTCAAATAGCAGAAGAAAAACTTAACAAGTGTTTTCACAACTTTCTAAATCAGAAAAAAAATAGAGAGATCGATACCATTCAGATAATTATAACAGTCCTATAATTCTAAGATTTACGATGATGACCGTTAAAACGCGTCATCACAGTCCGTGAAAAGTGTCCGCTAAACTCTTAACTTTTTGTAAATCATAATAATTTCTGTCATAATTGCAACTTTTACGACATAATTGACTTTAGAATTTATGATTTACCGAAGCATTGTGGCAGGATTCTTATGTGGCAGGAATGGGCTTCCATGACTCGCAAGTTAGTAAATAAAAATGTAACCCGGTTATTTGAAGCCACGAGATGTCACTAATGCTTCATTTGACAATTATGAGCTTCATACTTTCTGTCCACATGTCAATTATTCTATTTTGTTTTATTATATTAGGCTGTGTGTCGAGCGCGCGCCGCTTCGTTATTTCCTCCTTGTCGGTTTATAACGGTTCATTATTTCACAACCGCGTGTGTGTGTGTGTGTGTGTGCGTGTGTGTGTGTGTGAAACTCAGTTGCCAGACTTCCTCCCTCCGGATGTCGCCTAGTAAGGGAGCACCAGGCGCACAGTGGGCGTGTTCGCGACGGTAGTATGCAGTGTGTATCACATCTACTGTACCCGGTGCGCGCATACAGGGCTGCGGATGAACACTGCGGTGTGTGTGCGGAGATGATAACTGGACCGGTCATTCGCATACTCAAGTTTATCCGGTCCAGTCGCTGTTATTAGTGCAGTATATGCGCTGCGGGCGTGTCACATTCATTTTATACATTTTATTATATATTTATTCTTTATATTGAATTTACAGTAGAGGAATACAGAGTCAAACTGAAGCCATCTGCTGACCCCCGGTGTGTGTGGCGGAAGTGTGCAGTAAATCAGTGCCCTCGGTAGTGTGTTTGCTGTAGTACAGGCGGCGCTTTGTTTCAGACACACACACACGCGCGCGCTCGACGCGCCCCGCACAGTTCCCGCTGGAAGCTCGACACGTCACGGCGAATCTAACGGAAAACAACGGCTTTTCTCTCGGGATGAAGGGAGAGTTCGCGCCGCGGGTCTGACGGAGGATACGCGCAGGATTCCCTCTCAGAGAGCCGGGGTTCGGGCTCGGGGTTCGGGCTCGGGACGGCAGGATTCTCCCGCACTCCTGCTGCGGGATCTGGAGGAATAATACGCGATGGATGTCGACAGAATGAGCGCGTTATAAACACACACTCTTCTCAGAACTCCCCCGCTTTATCCGCACACGACGGACGCGATGGAGGAGGTCTTCGCGGCTTTGTTGGAGGATTTTCTGCAGTCTCCTCTGGTGTGCTGGGTGAGCGCGCGCTTCATCAGATCATGTGTGTGTGTGTGTGTGTGTGTGCTGCGCGTTCATGTGTATGTGTGTGTTTGCAGGTGAAGACCGTCTCTCGGCTCCCCTCGGATGGCTCTCATCTGTCGGAGTTCATGACTTTAGTGGACGGGGTTTATCTGAACGACATCATGAGTCAGATGTGAGTACAAACAGATCTGGAGACACTTCATAATCCGCATTTACCATCAGCTGATCAACCTTATATTAGTCTAATACAGTGCTTTACACACACACACACACACACACACACACACACACACACATGTGACCCATACAGTATCATCATCACAACTGTGATTGGGCCGTAGATGATCACATGACTGATGTTTGTGATTATTGGGTGTCATATTGCTTTTATACAACAGTTCAATAAGTCAGGAACACAAACAGTGCAGCCAATCAGATTTGGGGATCACAACTAGACCTATCGGTTTAGTCACCGGCTGCTTCTGATTGGTCGACCCAGCTCAACTCTGACCTGAGCATGTTTATGATGTAGTAAGTGTTCCAGTTCAGTGTGTGTGTTCACTGTATCACACCAGCCGTTACTGTACATCAACATCTGTGTATCCGCAGTGTGTGTGTGTCTGTGTGTGTGTGTGTGTTCACTGGCTGTCATCTGTGATGATTGTGTATTCAGTGACAGATTCATGTGTGTGTGATGTGTTCAGCTGCTACACACACACACACACACAAGTGCATGATTGTTCCACTCACTGACGCCTGTGTGAGCACCAGTGTGTGTGTTGTGTGAGAGTAGCTGTGTGTGTGTGTGTGTGAGAGTGTGTGTGTGTGTGTGTGTGTGTGTGTGTGAGAGAGAGTGTGTGAGAGTGTGTGTGTGTGTGTGTGTGTGTGTGTGAGCACAGTTAGTTCATTGCCCACTCTGGTCTGAAAGTGACTGTTTTCTGAACGCAGGGATGCTGGGAAATGCAGCTTTAATGATGCGGTGTTTGTAATAATCACAGCGGTGTGTGTGTGTGTGTGTGTGTGTGCTGGAGAAGTATGATAGTGATGCGTCACAGAATTCATCAGTAGAATAATGATGATTATGATAACAGTTGCCCTGATTGCTTAAAGGGATAGTTCACTCTGAAGTTAAATGTTGCTGTGTTATCTCACCTGAAGGGCATCAAGATGCCGGTGTCTTCGTCTCCGCAGTAGTTTCAACTTTGATATTTTCAGGTCAAACCGTTCTTGTCTGTCAGTCATATCATGCAGGTATAGGGAATGCGAATGTGACATCACAGATTTCACTCCACGTTGCATTTCGGGAAGGCGCCGCCATCTTTGCAGGATACGCTATCCGTTGCCATGGTTTCTTCAACAGTGAGGCCGAGAGGAATAGCGGCAGAGAGAGAGAGCCGCTTGATATTTGTTTGCATTTTGCGATACGCCGCAGTTTCTTGGGAATAAATGGAGGAGGAGGAAGGGGAAAGTGGCTCTATCAAGAGAGAATAAAAAACAACGGCAGGCAGCGATACTTAGAGGAACTGGTAGTCATCAATCAACATGGACCCGTACGACATGCCAGCTGCAGACGAAAGACCCAGAAGCACTAGCACCTTTCACACCCGGACAGAGTTGGTGTCAGTGCCTACAGTTCAAGATGCATAGCAGGAGTTCAGAAGCTTTCAGTCATTAGTCTGCTGCGGCTGGGTGCAACTTACAAACCCACAAAGTAACCTGTAAAAGTCGTAAGCTCAGTCATACTCGAGGTTTCTGGCATCATTCATATGTGGAAATTAGGGCTGTCAAACGATTAAAATATTTCATTGCGATTAATCACATTAATGTCATAGTTAACTCGCGATTAATCGCATTAATGTCATAGTTAACTCGTGATTAATCGCATTAATGTCATAGTTAACTCGCGATTAATCACATTAATGTCATAGTTAATTCGCGATTAATCGCATTAATGTCATAGTTAACTCGCGATTAATCGCATTAATGTCATAGTTAACTCGCGATTAATCGCATTAATGTCATAGTTAACTCGCGATTAATCGCATTAATGTCATAGTTAGCTCGCGATTAATCACATTAATGTCATAGTTAACTCACGATTAATCACATTAATGTCATAGTTAACTCACGATTAATCACATTAATGTCATAGTTATTAACTCACGATTAATCGCATTAATGTCATAGTTAACTCCCGATTAATCACATTAATGTCATAGTTAACTCGCGATTAATCACATTAATGCCATAGTTAACTCACGATTAATCACATTAATGTCATAGTTAACTCGCGATTAATCGCATTAATGTCATAGTTAACTCACGATTAATCACATTAATGTCATAGTTAACTCGCGATTAATCACATTAATGTCATAGGCAAGGCAAGGCAAGTTTATTTATATAGCACATTTCATACACAGTGGTAATTCAAAGTGCTTTACATAGAAGAAATTAAGATAATTACATAGATAATAAAAGAAATAAGAATAATTAAAACAGTTTAGAAAATAAAATACAGTGCAAACAGTCGGACGAACAGTGGCACAGTGCTCATTCAGTAAATGCAAAGCTAAACAGTGGTAATTTAAAGTGCTTTACATAGAAGAAATTAAAATAATCAAAAGAAATAAGAATAATTAAAACCGTGTCTGAGATGGAAGTGATTGAGCAGGTTTGCGGTGCCACTGGACCTAATCCAGGGACGTCCTCTGCTGGGGTGGTGTCTCACACCAGTATTGCCCCACTGGGCCCCCACAGAGCACGTTTCACTTTTGCTGTTTTAAACAAACAGCGAACCTCTATACTCTCCATAGTATAGATAATCTTCACTCGCCTCATCGGAGTGAAGCTCTCCCGTTCCCCTTCAAAATCTCTTCCAATCAGACAGCCTTGATAATTAATAATCACCCCTATGTCATAGTTAACTCGTGATTAATCACATTAATGTCAGTTAACTCACGATTAATCACATTAATGTCATAGTTAACTCGTGATTAATCGCATTAATGTCATAGTTAACTCGTGATTAATCGCATTAATGTCATAGTTAACTCGCGATTAATCACATTAATGTCATAGTTAACTCGCGATTAATCGCATTAATGTCATAGTTAACTCGTGATTAATCACATTAATGTCAGTTAACTCGCGATTAATCGCATTAATGTCATAGTTAACTCGTGATTAATCACATTAATGTCAGTTAACTCACGATTAATCACATTAATGTCATAGTTAACTCGCGATTAATCGCATTAATGTCATAGTTAACTCGCGATTAATCACATTAATGTCATAGTTAACTCGCGATTAATCGCATTAATGTCATAGTTAACTCGTGATTAATCACATTAATGTCAGTTAACTCGCGATTAATCGCATTAATGTCATAGTTAACTCGTGATTAATCGCATTAATGTCATAGTTAACTCGCGATTAATCGCATTAATGTCATAGTTAACTCGCGATTAATCGCATTAATGTCATAGTTAACTCGCGATAATCACATTAATGTCATAGTTAACTCGCGATTAATCGCATTAATGTCATAGTTAACTCGCGATTAATCGCATTGATGTCATAGTTAACTCGTGATTAATCACATTAATGTCATAGTTAACTCGCGATTAATCGCATTAATGTCATAGTTAACTCGCGATTAATCACATTAATGTCATAGTTAACTCGCGATTAATCACATTAATGTCATAGTTAACTCGCGATTAATCGCATTAATGTGTGTGTGTGTGTGCTTGACCATCAAGTGGTATTTAGACTGGACGATGATAGCTCAGTTCACAACGACACACACACAGATTACTTTGGTCTTGTCAATTGAACCATTTGGCAACTTTTTAAAAGTAAACTTTCCATTCAGAATCTTATTGGCCTCCATTTTGGCGTCTCGCGCTCATCATTCATCCACTCAAAACGTAACGTTAAAGGGAACGCACACCGGACGAGAACCGCAGCGCCGCGTATTTAAAATTCGAACACATTATTCTCTGAGTGTACACACACCGGTGGCACCATTCTGCGTTTTAATTGATGGCCATAAACTGAGAAGGTGCGCGTCCGATGTGCGATACGAGTTGTGCTAGACGCGGTGTGCAAACCAGTGTGTGGCGCGCCTGTTGTTCTGTGTCTGGTCTAGATCCGGTGTGTTGTAGTTTTAACAACGTTACTAGTTGCTGCAAAAGCATGTGAAAAAAACGTCAAAGTTTGCTAGGCGTTAATCTCGCGATAAAAAATTTGATGCCGTTAAAATGGGTTTGCGTTAACGCCGTTAATAGCGCGTTTAACGGACAGCCCTAGTGGAAATATATCCGATATGAATCAGATACGTGCATAGATCGTACATTCTGTCAATGTGAGTCATACGTCATTGAAAAAAGTGACTTTTTGAAACATGTCGTGGTACAGATATATCTATAACAAATGAAACCTCTAGTTGACCACCAGAGTATTCATTTAGTTTGTTTGTGTTATAAATAAAAGGCGATCTGGTGCTTTTGCAATCATGCTGTGCTCGCTGTCACTGCTGTCAGTTTATTGACTACCAGTTCCTCTAAGTATCGCTGCCTGGCGTTGTTTTTTCTTCTCTCTTGATAGAGCCACTTTCCCCTTCCTCCTCCTCCATTTATTCCCAAGAAACTGCGGCGTATCG
>JARPMJ010000223.1:30000-155000 GCA_033366665.1 Phoxinus dragarum | reverse complement strand
GTGTTCAGCTCAGGGTGTGTGTTTACTGGATCCATTAGAGGAGCTCGTCAGGTGTTCAGCTCAGGGGTGTGTGTTTACTGGATCCATTAGAGGAGCTCGTCAGGTGTTCAGCTCAGGGTGTGTGTTTACTGGATCCATTAGAGGAGCTCGTCAGGTGTTCAGCTCAGGGTGTGTGTTTACTGGATCCATTAGAGGAGCTCGTCAGGTGTTCAGCTCAGGGTGTGTGTTTACTGGATCCATTAGAGGAGCTCGTCAGGTGTTCAGCTCAGGGTGTGTGTTTACTGGATCCATTAGAGAAGCTCGTCAGGTGTTCAGCTCAGGGTGTGTGTTTACTGGATCCATTAGAGAAGCTCGTCAGGTGTTCAGCTCAGGGTGTGTGTTTACTGGATCCATTAGAGGAGCTCGTCAGGTGTTCAGCTCAGGGTGTGTGTTTACTGGATCCATTAGAGGAGCTCGTCAGGTGTTCAGCTCAGGGTGTGTGTTTACTGGATCCATTAGAGGAGCTCGTCAGGTGTTCAGCTCAGGGTGTGTGTTTACTGGATCCATTAGAGGAGCTCGTCAGGTGTTCAGCTCAGGGTGTGTGTTTACTGGATCCATTAGAGGAGCTCGTCAGGTGTTCAGCTCAGGGTGTGTGTTTACTGGATCCATTAGAGGAGCTCGTCAGGTGTTCAGCTCAGGGTGTGTGTCTACTGGATCCATTAGAGAAGCTCGTCAGGTGTTCAGCTCAGGGTGTGTGTTTACTGGATCCATTAGAGGAGCTCGTCAGGTGTTCAGCTCAGGGTGTGTGTTTACTGGATCCATTAGAGGAGCTCGTCAGGTGTTCAGCTCAGGGTGTGTGTTTACTGGATCCATTAGAGAAGCTCGTCAGGTGTTCAGCTCAGGGTGTGTGTTTACTGGATCCATTAGAGGAGCTCGTCAGGTGTTCAGCTCAGGGTGTGTGTTTACTGGATCCATTAGAGGAGCTCGTCAGGTGTTCAGCTCAGGGTGTGTGTTTACTGGATCCATTAGAGGAGCTCGTCGGGTGTTCAGCTCAGGGTGTGTGTTTACTGGATCCATTAGAGGAGCTCGTCGGGTGTTCAGCTCAGGGTGTGTGTTTACTGGATCCATTAGAGAAGCTCGTCAGGTGTTCAGCTCAGGGTGTGTGTTTACTGGATCCATTAGAGAAGCTCTTAAAGTCCTTCTGCTTCTGGTGCACTTGCTCAGGAACAGGAACCGTAGAATAACTGCAGTACAGCACAAATGCTGACATGAGAGTTTGCATGGGAATTGCAGTTATCTAATCTGCTTCTGTGACTTCCTGGCGACTCTTTAACAAAAACCCTAATCAATCATTTACATTAAGTTACTGTACTAATAAAAAGTTAAAGTTCATTTAAGTTCAACTTTAATTTATATTGCACATTTACAGCAGCCACTAGGCTGACCAAAGTGCTTTACAAAAGAACAAGATTAAAAGAAAGAAGATTAACATAACATGCATAACAACAAATAAAACCGATAAGAGCAACATTAAAACAGCAGTAGCCAAACAGAAATCAGAACTCGGATAAAAGCGTGTCTATCTAACGCAGCATAATTACACCACCTCAGAGAATAACTGTACAGGCTGAACTGAAACTGAAACTTTTTTTTTCAGTGTATCTTATATATACACTGCCCTCCAAACGTTAGATGTCAGTCATTTTCCTTCTTCTTTTTACTTGCATTTACTCAATTCATACAGTATATTTAATTGATTTAACAGCTTTAAAATTTACTAAAATGTTTTGAGTGTATAAATGTTTGCTGATTTGGTGCTCAAGAGACATTATTACTATTACAGGGTTCGTACAAGTTGCTCAAAGTGATTGAATTTGACATTTGAAATGCTAAGTCCTGGAAAACAGCCATATTTATAAAAAAGGTACTTAAAAAGTGCTTGAACTATTAAAAGACAATATATGTGAAATTAATGTTTAATTTGATTGATTAAACAATCTTTTCACACAAAATTAAAGCTGAAGTCTGTCTGATAACGATATAGAGGCATTTCGCACGGCTATGAGTGTGATATTGCTCATATAAATATCCAAGTATATATTACAGCCTTTATTCTTCAGGTCCATCATATATTCATGGAAAAAAATCAGCTTGAAAGGGGGAAAGCGATATCTTTGTCATAATATCCTGTCAATAGTTAAAGTTTCCGCAGTCATTGCTTGTGCTGCACTTTATTTGAACCTTTATTTTATTAGTATATTTTTTGTTTATCTTTTTACCGTTTTTAGAATTTGAAAGATAACTAGAATGTACATTTCCAGAAGAAAATGTGAATGGTGCTTGCAGTCGGTTTCTAGAGTGTGGTACATGATTGCATACGAGCCAAAAACCATGTCTGTACGATGGGTGGTGAGATATGGCTTATTCATGTTGTTCAGGTGGTTGCTAGGGTATCCTGGGTGGTTTCTAGGCAGTTGCTAAGGTATTCTGGGTATATTCTGATATTGTTTGTTAAGTGAGATATCTGATTAAGTCCTTGAAAACCGAAAAGTAGTGCTTGAAAAGTCCTGTAATTTGACTGTCCAGCATGTGTGCGGAGCCGGTGTCGGACTGCAGGTGTAAACCCTGGAGGAGCTCGACCACTGCTCTCCTGTTAACAGTGTTGAGCAAAGCGTGAGCAAGAAGCTGATCTTCAGATGCAGTCGTCACTCTTGTTGGAAACCAGTCAGATGTTCCTGGAAGCATTACAACACATTAATGTACAACTAACAGCAACAGTGAGAGGAGCGCTGGCACATTAGCGCACGCACACAGTGTCCCGCTACCCTGGGAACGGGTCCGTGGCTCTGCTCTTCACTGCAGGGAAAGAGGACACGCTATTTTAATCTGTGTGTGCTATAGAACAATCACACGTTCCTCCTCCCGTTCCCCACACTCATGACGAGGATGCGCTTGTTGCTGTGTGTTATCAGACGTAGTCACGGCTCTCATCAGGGCCCGTCGAGCTTCTCAAAGGGCCATGATATTTACTCCTGCTGTCAAACTGGAGTATAAAAGCGAGTTAGCAGACGTGTTAAAGCTGAGATTCGCCCTCACTCCCGCAGTTATAGGACCGCTCCAGGTCTCCAGTGGTGAGGAGCTCCAGGAGAGAATGACGTCGAGCTGTTCATCAAACCGTATCGTGTGGACAGAGCATCATCTTTCTCTGCTGGCTAATGTTGGGCTGAACCTTGATAGCATGTGTCCTCAGTTCCAGTAGTTCAGCATCAGTAGCGCTTCTTCCTCACGCCGGCGCCGGCTCTGGTGCTGCTATATCAGAATATCTATATATGGTCCGTCGACAGCACAGCGGTTTTAAAATCTGCAATTAATGCTGGAAAATGTTTATCTTTCATTTCATTGTGTATATATTCTCTTGAAAATTATTTATTGTCAAATGTGTATGGAATGGAATATAAACTCTTATGAATTACACCATTCAATGTGAATTTATCTGAGAATATTCTTAAATAAGGGAATCTGTGCAGTGATTGAGTCCTACACTCCTCACATTACGCCGGAGATGCTCGACCACTGACTCTAGAGCTGTGTCTCTTAGTCTCATCTTAGCGGTGTTCTTGAGGCGTGATGAGGACGGTCCTGGGCTCTAGCGAAGTTACTTTACTGTCCTTCTTCAGGAAATCTGTCTTGGACTCACAGCTGCATTAGTACATCACACACACCACACACACACACACACACACACATACACACACACACGCACACAAACCAAAAAGAAAGGAGTAAAAAAAAAAAGAAAAAAGAAAAGACGACTACATCTTGCTATTGAACATATTAATACAGGAATACATGTAAAAGTTAATTAGCAGATGTTTTCTCATCTTACAGTGGGATTATCACAGATTCCCTGGAGTGACATCAGAGTCATGTGACTGAGGCCTGACGAGTTAACCTTTGACCTGTGGCTGAGGGTGTGTTGATGTGTGTTTCAGAGAGGAGAAGACCGAACAGCTGCTGGACTGCAGACAGGAAGTGGACCACATGGAGCAGGAAGTGAAGAGACTGCAGCAGGAAGTGAGGCGTCACCACACCTGTCTGTGTTCCTGTGTGACTCTGAGCTACACTTAATCTCTGTCGTCGCAATAGCCAGTCCTAATGTGTCATGATTACTGTAATTCCTTTAACTACTTACAGCTTTACACATCCAGTTACAGCTCAGCCAATCCTCACATGTGTATTTATAGATGCTGTACCACTGTCTGCCTGACCGAGTGATGATCAACACACACACACTGGCTCTTAAAGGGACACTTCACACAGAAATTAACATTTTGCATTTACAACGTGCGTCAGAATATTGTGTTGTATGAGTATCTAAACATATCAGAAGAAAGAACAGACCTGCTTAAAAAAAAGCTGAGAAAAATAGCAAGACTACAGCGTGCGTCAGCAATGCTTCTACCGCTGGTTTCTGCTTCTCCTGTGTCTTGATCAGATTCTGCACTCTTTCAGGAGATGTGTAACAGCGCCCCCTACTGTAGAACTGAAAACACGGAAAGCTGGATAATTCCGTCAGTGGGGGGAAAGGGCTAATGTTAGATAATTTTGCATATGGTAAATAGAGAATATTATTGGTTAAAACCACTCTGATAAATAAGATTGATCATCAGAGACCCTGCCATATATCTCTGGCTCTTACAACCATACGAACAATGTTGTGGCACTTTTAATGAAAGTTCATTGGTATAATTACTGTGACTGAGCAACATCTGTAATGTAGTGTGTCTGGAGCAGTCGGACGTGGTAAATATAGATCTATGCATGAGACTGTCTGAATAATAGCAGTTTTCATTTTTATCTATTCCAAAAATAGTTTTGTGTATACAAAGACTGAACTTTGTTGTAAAAAGAGACGCATTTGAAGAAGTACAGAAGTGTAATTGTGTGTGTGTGTGTGTGTGTGTGTGTGTCAGAACGTGCAGCTGGTGTGTGACGCGCGCTCGCTGCGGGCGTATCGGGACGAGCTCGACGCGCTCCGAGAGAAGGCCGTCAGAGTCGACAAGCTGGAGAGTGAAGTGATGCGCTACAAGGAGAAGCTCCACGACATCGAGTTCTACAGGACCAGAGTGGAGGTGCGTTCACATCACCACATGTTCATCCGGGATTACTGTGAAGCTTATTGTGTGTGTTTCAATGTTGGGAATGCTGTGAAGGTTATTGATTGTGTTTCATGAGGGAATGTTGGGAATGCTGTGAAGGTTATTGATTGTGTTTCACGAGGGAATGTTGGGAATGCTGTGAAGGTTATTGATTGTGTTTCACGAGGGAATGTTGGGAATGCTGTGAAGGTTATTGATTGGGTTTCACGAGGGAATGTTGGGAATGCTGTGAAGGTTATTGATTGTGTTTCACGAGGGAATGTTGGGAATGCTGTGAAGGTTATTGATTGTGTTTCATGAGGGAATGTTGGGAATGCTGTGAAGGTTATTAGATTGTGTTTCATGAGGGAATGTTGGGAATGCTGTGAAGGTTATTGATTGGGTTTCACGAGGAATGTTGGGAATGCTGTGAAGGTTATTGATTGTGTTTCATGAGGGAATGTTGGGAATGCTGTGGTGGTTATTGATTGTGTTTCATGAGGGAATGTTGGGAATGCTGTGAAGGTTATTGATTGTGTTTCATGAGGGAATGTTGGGAATGCTGTGAAGGTTATTGATTGGGTTTCACGAGGGAATGTTGGGAATGCTGTGAAGGTTATTGATTGTGTTTCATGAGGGAATGTTGGGAATGCTGTGGTGGTTATTGATTGTGTTTCACGAGGGAATGTTGGGAATGCTGTGAAGGTTATTGATTGGGTTTCACGAGGGAATGTTGGGAATGCTGTGAAGGTTATTGATTGTGTTTCATGAGGGAATGTTGGGAATGCTGTGAAGGTTGTTGATTGGGTTTCACGAGGGAATGTTGGGAATGCTGTGAAGGTTATTGATTGTGTTTCATGAGGGAATGTTGGGAATGCTGTGAAGGTTATTGATTGTGTTTCATGAGGGAATGTTGGGAATGCTGTGAAGGTTATTGATTGTGTTTCATGAGGGAATGTTGGGAATGCTGTGAAGGTTGTTGATTGGGTTTCACGAGGGAATGTTGGGAATGCTGTGAAGGTTATTGATTGTGTTTCATGAGGGAATGTTGGGAATGCTGTGAAGGTTATTGATTGGGTTTCATAAGGGAATGTTGGGAATGCTGTGAAGGTTATTGATTGTGTTTTCATGAGGGAATGTTGGGAATGCTGTGAAGGTTATTGATTGTGTTTCACGAGGGAATGTTGGGAATGCTGTGAAGGTTATTGATTGTGTTTCACGAGGGGAATGTTGGGAATGCTGTGAAGGTTATTGATTGTGTTTCATGAGGGAATGTTGGGAATGCTGTGAAGGTTATTGATTGTGTTTCATGAGGGAATGTTGGGAATGCTGTGAAGGTTATTGATTGTGTTTCATAAGGGAATGTTGGGAATGCTGTGAAGGTTATTGATTGTGTTTCATGAGGGAATGTTGGGAATGCTGTGAAGGTTATTGATTGGGTTTCATAAGGGAATGTTGGGAATGCTGTGAAGGTTATTGATTGTGTTTCATGAGGGAATGTTGGGAATGCTGTGAAGGTTATTGATTGTGTTTCTCGAGGGAATGTTGGGAATGCTGTGAAGGTTATTGATTGTGTTTCATGAGGGAATGTTGGGAATGCTGTGAAGGTTATTGATTGTGTTTCATGAGGGAATGTTGGGAATGCTGTGAAGCTTATTGATTGTGTTTCTCGAGGGAATGTTGGGAATGCTGTGAAGGTTATTGATTGTGTTTCATGAGGGAATGTTGGGAATGCTGTGAAGGTTATTGATTGGGTTTCATAAGGGAATGTTGGGAATGCTGTGAAGGTTATTGATTGTGTTTCTCGAGGGAATGTTGGGAATGCTGTGAAGGTTATTGATTGTGTTTCATGAGGGAATGTTGGGAATGCTGTGAAGGTTATTGATTGGGTTTCATAAGGGAATGTTGGGAATGCTGTGAAGGTTATTGATTGTGTTTCTCGAGGGAATGTTGGGAATGCTGTGAAGGTTATTGATTGTGTTTCATGAGGGAATGTTGGGAATGCTGTGAAGGTTATTGATTGGGTTTCATAAGGGAATGTTGGGAATGCTGTGAAGGTTATTGATTGTGTTTCTCGAGGGAATGTTGGGAATGCTGTGAAGGTTATTGATTGTGTTTCATGAGGGAATGTTGGGAATGCTGTGAAGGTTATTGATTGTGTTTCATGAGGGAATGTTGGGAATGCTGTGAAGGTTATTGATTGTGTTTCATGAGGGAATGTTGGGAATGCTGTGAAGGTTATTGATTGGGTTTCATAAGGGAATGTTGGGAATGCTGTGAAGGTTATTGATTGTGTTTCTCGAGGGAATGTTGGGAATGCTGTGAAGGTTAATGATTGTGTTTCATGAGGGAATGTTGGGAATGCTGTGAAGGTTAATGATTGTGTTTCATGAGGGAATGTTGGGAATGCTGTGAAGGTTATTGATTGTGTTTCATGAGGGAATGTTGGGAATGCTGTGAAGCTTATTGATTCTGTTTCAATGTTGGGAATGCTGTGAAGCTTATTGATTGTGTTTCAATGTTGGGAATGCTGTGAAGGTTATTGATTGTGTTTCATGAGGGAATGTTGGGAATGCTGTGAAGCTTATTGATTGTGTTTCAATGTTGGGAATGCTGTGAAGCTTATTGATTGTGTTTCAATGTTGGGAATGCTGTGAAGGTTATTGATTGTGTTTCATGAGGGAATGTTGGGAATGCTGTGAAGGTTATTGATTGGGTTTCATAAGGGAATGTTGGGAATGCTGTGAAGGTTATTGATTGTGTTTCTCGAGGGAATGTTGGGAATGCTGTGAAGTTTAATGATTGTGTTTCATGAGGGAATGTTGGGAATGCTGTGAAGTTTATTGATTGTGTTTCATGAGGGAATGTTGGGAATGCTGTGAAGCTTATTGATTGTGTTTCAATGTTGGGAATGCTGTGAAGGTTATTGATTGTGTTTCATGAGGGAATGTTGGGAATGCTGTGAAGCTTATTGATTGTGTTTCAATGTTGGGAATGCTGTGAAGCTTATTGATTGTGTTTCAATGTTGGGAATGCTGTGAAGGTTATTGATTGTGTTTCATGAGGGAATGTTGGGAATGCTGTGAAGGTTATTGATTGGGTTTCATAAGGGAATGCTGTGAAGGTTAGGCTATTGATTGTGTTTCATGAGGGAATGTTGGGAATGCTGTGAAGGTTATTGATTGTGTTTCACGAGGGAATGTTGGGAATGCTGTGAAGGTTATTGATTGTGTTTCATGAGGGTGTTGGGAATGCTGTGAAGCTTAGGCCTATTGATTGTGTTTCATAAGGGAATGTTGGGAATGCTGTGAAGGTTATTGATTGGGTTTCATGAGGGAATGTTGGGAATGCTGTGAAGGTTATTGATTGTGTTTCATGAGGGAATGTTGGGAATGCTGTGAAGGTTATTGATTGGGTTTCATAAGGGAATGCTGTGAAGGTTATTGATTGTGTTTCATGAGGGAATGTTGGGAATGCTGTGAAGGTTATTGATTGTGTTTCATGAGGGAATGTTGGGAATGCTGTGAAGGTTATTGATTGTGTTTCATGAGGGAATGTTGGGAATGCTGTGAAGGTTATTGATTGTGTTTCATGAGGAAATGTTGGGAATGCTGTGAAGGTTATTGATTGTGTTTCACGAGGGAATGTTGGGAATGCTGTGAAGGTTATTGATTGTGTTTCATGAGGGTGTTGGGAATGCTGTGAAGCTTATTGATTGTGTTTCACGAGGGAATGTTGGGAATGCTGTGAAGGTTATTGATTGTGTTTCATGAGGAAATGTTGGGAATGCTGTGAAGGTTATTGATTGTGTTTCATGAGGGAATGTTGGGAATGCTGTGAAGGTTATTGATTGTGTTTCATGAGGGTGTTGGGAATGCTGTGAAGCTTATTGATTGTGTTTCACGAGGGAATGTTGGGAATGCTGTGAAGGTTATTGATTGTGTTTCATGAGGGAATGTTGGGAATGCTGTGAAGGTTATTGATTGGGTTTCATAAGGGAATGTTGGGAATGCTGTGAAGGTTATTGATTGTGTTTCATGAGGGAATGTTGGGAATGCTGTGAAGGTTATTGATTGTGTTTCATGAGGGAATGTTGGGAATGCTGTGAAGGTTATTGATTGTGTTTCATGAGGGAATGTTGGGAATGCTGTGAAGGTTATTGATTGGGTTTCATAAGGGAATGTTGGGAATGCTGTGAAGGTTATTGATTGTGTTTCTCGAGGGAATGTTGGGAATGCTGTGAAGGTTATTGATTGTGTTTCATGAGGGAATGTTGGGAATGCTGTGAAGGTTATTGATTGTGTTTCACGAGGGAATGTTGGGAATGCTGTGAAGGTTATTGATTGTGTTTCACGAGGGAATGTTGGGAATGCTGTGAAGGTTATTGATTGTGTTTCATGAGGGAATGTTGGGAATGCTGTGAAGGTTATTGATTGTGTTTCATGAGGGAATGTTGGGAATGCTGTGAAGGTTATTGATTGGGTTTCATAAGGGAATGTTGGGAATGCTGTGAAGGTTATTGATTGTGTTTCACGAGGGAATGTTGGGAATGCTGTGAAGGTTATTGATTGTGTTTCATGAGGGAATGTTGGGAATGCTGTGAAGGTTATTGATTGGGTTTCATAAGGGAATGTTGGGAATGCTGTGAAGGTTATTGATTGGGTTTCATGAGGGAATGTTGGGAATGCTGTGAAGGTTATTGATTGTGTTTCATGAGGGAATGTTGGGAATGCTGTGAAGGTTATTGATTGGGTTTCATAAGGGAATGTTGGGAATGCTGTGAAGGTTATTGATTGTGTTTCATGAGGGAATGTTGGGAATGCTGTGAAGGTTATTGATTGTGTTTCATGAGGGAATGTTGGGAATGCTGTGAAGGTTATTGATTGGGTTTCATAAGGGAATGTTGGGAATGCTGTGAAGGTTATTGATTGTGTTTCTCGAGGGAATGTTGGGAATGCTGTGAAGGTTATTGATTGTGTTTCATGAGGGAATGTTGGGAATGCTGTGAAGGTTATTGATTGTGTTTCACGAGGGAATGTTGGGAATGCTGTGAAGGTTATTGATTGTGTTTCAATGTTGGGAATGCTGTGAAGGTTATTGATTGTGTTTCACGAGGGAATGTTGGGAATGCTGTGAAGGTTATTGATTGTGTTTCATGAGGGAATGTTGGGAATGCTGTGAAGCTTATTGATTGTGTTTCAATGTTGGGAATGCTGTGAAGGTTATTGATTGTGTTTCAATGTTGGGAATGCTGTGAAGGTTATTGATTGTGTTTCACGAGGGAATGTTGGGAATGCTGTGAAGGTTATTGATTGGGTTTCATAAGGGAATGTTGGGAATGCTGTGAAGGTTATTGATTGTGTTTCATGAGCGAATGTTGGGAATGCTGTGAAGGTTATTGATTGTGTTTCATGAGGGAATGTTGGGAATGCTGTGAAGGTTATTGATTGTGTTTCACGAGGGAATGTTGGGAATGCTGTGAAGGTTATTGATTGTGTTTCACGAGGGAATGTTGGGAATGCTGTGAAGGTTATTGATTGTGTTTCACGAGGGAATGTTGGGAATGCTGTAGTGGTTATTGATTGTGTTTCATGAGGGAATGTTGGGAATGCTGTGAAGGTTATTGATTGTGTTTCACGAGGGAATGTTGGGAATGCTGTGAAGGTTATTGATTGTGTTTCATGAGGGAATGTTGGGAATGCTGTGAAGGTTATTGATTGTGTTTCATGAGGGAATGTTGGGAATGCTGTGAAGGTTATTGATTGTGTTTCACGAGGGAATGTTGGGAATGCTGTAGTGGTTATTGATTGTGTTTCACGAGGGAATGTTGGGAATGCTGTGAAGGTTATTGATTGTGTTTCACGAGGGAATGTTGGGAATGCTGTGAAGGTTATTGATTGTGTTTCACGAGGGAATGTTGGGAATGCTGTGAAGGTTATTGATTGTGTTTCACGAGGGAATGTTGGGAATGCTGTGAAGGTTATTGATTGTGTTTCACGAGGGAATGTTGGGAATGCTGTAGTGGTTATTGATTGTGTTTCATGAGGGAATGTTGGGAATGCTGTGAAGGTTATTGATTGTGTTTCACGAGGGAATGTTGGGAATGCTGTGAAGGTTATTGATTGTGTTTCACAAGGGAATGTTGGGAATGCTGTGAAGGTTATTGATTGTGTTTCATAAGGGAATGTTGGGAATGCTCTGGTGGTTATTGATTGTGTTTCACAAGGGAATGTTGGGAATGCTGTGAAGGTTATTGATTGTGTTTCATAAGGGAATGTTGGGAATGCTGTGAAGGTTATTGATTGTGTTTCATGAGGGAATGTTGGGAATGCTGTGAAGGTTATTGATTGTGTTTCACGAGGGAATGTTGGGAATGCTGTTAAGGTTATTGATTGTGTTTCATGAGGGAATGTTGGGAATGCTGTGAAGGTTATTGATTGTGTTTCATGAGGGAATGCTGTGAAGGTTATTGATTGTGTTTCATGAGGGAATGTTGGGAATGCTGTGAAGGTTATTGATTGTGTTTCATGAGGGAATGTTGGGAATGCTGTGAAGGTTATTGATTGTGTTTCATGAGGGAATGTTGGGAATGCTGTGAAGGTTATTGATTGTGTTTCATGAGGGAATGTTGGGAATGCTGTGGTGGTTATTGATTGTGTTTCACGAGGGAATGTTGGGAATGCTGTGAAGGTTATTGATTGTGTTTCACGAGGGAATGTTGGGAATGCTGTGAAGGTTATTGATTGTGTTTCACGAGGGAATGTTGGGAATGCTGTAGTGGTTATTGATTGTGTTTCATGAGGGAATGTTGGGAATGCTGTGAAGGTTATTGATTGTGTTTCATGAGGGAATGTTGGGAATGCTGTGAAGGTTATTGATTGTGTTTCACGAGGGAATGTTGGGAATGCTGTGAAGGTTATTGATTGTGTTTCACGAGGGAATGTTGGGAATGCTGTGAAGGTTATTGATTGTGTTTCACGAGGGAATGTTGGGAATGCTGTGAAGGTTATTGATTGTGTTTCATAAGGGAATGTTGGGAATGCTCTGGTGGTTATTGATTGTGTTTCATGAGGGAATGTTGGGAATGCTCTGAAGGTTATTGATTGTGTTTCACGAGGGAATGTTGGGAATGCTGTTAAGGTTATTGATTGTGTTTCATAAGGGAATGTTGGGAATGCTCTGGTGGTTATTGATTGTGTTTCACGAGGGAATGTTGGGAATGCTGTGAAGGTTATTGATTGTGTTTCATGAGGGAATGTTGGGAATGCTGTGAAGGTTATTGATTGTGTTTCACGAGGGAATGTTGGGAATGCTGTGAAGGTTATTGATTGTGTTTCACGAGGGAATGTTGGGAATGCTGTGAAGGTTATTGATTGTGTTTCATGAGGGAATGTTGGGAATGCTGTGAAGGTTATTGATTGTGTTTCATGAGGGAATGTTGGGAATGCTGTGGTGGTTATTGATTGTGTTTCACGAGGGAATGTTGGGAATGCTGTGAAGGTTATTGATTGTGTTTCACGAGGGAATGTTGGGAATGCTGTAAAGGTTATTGATTGTGTTTCACGAGGGTGATGGCTGTTATGATTATGTGTTCATGCAGGAATTGAAGGAGGACAATCAGGTTCTGCTGGAGACCAAAAGCATGCTGGAGGATCAGCTGGAGTCGTTCAGAGCTCGATCTGATAAACATCATGAGCTGGAGAAGGAAAATCTGCAGCTTAAAAACAAGATCCACGACATGGAGATGGTGAGGGAGCATATAGCGATCAAACGTATATTTAAACAGCACTGGAGAGTAGGGGTGTAATGGTATACCGGTATGGCGGTTTATCACGATATTTACATCTACGATTATCATATCGTGAACATTTACTTATTACCGGTTTTGGAAAAAATCTTAAACCAGATCTCACCGCCGCGCAACTTCTTTCCTCTTGACTGCTCTCCACCCACACATGTGCAGCGGAGACAGAGGCTGGATATTCTAATCTCTAGCCACGCAACAAAAAAGTTACAATCTGCAGTGTGGGAATATTTTGGGTATCCGAAAAACGAACGCGGGGTTTTCCTTGAAGATGGATATCAGTTGTGACCAGAAATGTGGACGAAGAGTGGCTGCAAAAGGAGTAAATGCGTTGAACATGTTCTCCCGTATTCCCGATCACCACCCCTCCCTGCAGATAACGTTTCATTTATAACTCAAGGCCGTGTTATCTCCGTGTTGCTGAGGGAATTTACGATATAACGCAGATGTCACGTAAATACGCGATTTGATAGATGGATGAATAAATCTAAAATATAGCTGTGCAATAAATCGAGTCGATATATGAGCATGTTGATTAATATACAGCGCAAAAAACTGTTATATATTATAAACCTGCTTGTTCTGCGTGTCTGTGTAGCGCCGTTTCGCCTAGCACAGTATGTGTGTGTACAAGTGTGTGTGACGCTCATAATGTTTAAAGCGTCTGCCGTCTCACTCACTGTATGAGGACGTGAACACATGGACATATCCAGAGCTTCTCTGAGAAAACTAAATGAGCATTTCATAATTTTGTTTAAAAGAATCATCGTCAAATACACTGACTGAAACTCATAGGAGTTTAGTACAACCTGTCAGAATAAAAGTTCGGTTTAGCTTAAAGAAATAATGACTGAAATATATTACTATTGTACAATAGCATGTAGCCAACTTAAAGTTATAACAACAACAATAATAATAAAGTTTATGTAAACATTATTTAAGAAATTTGTTTTTTAATTTAGTAAACCTCTGTTGTACAGAGTCTGCTGAAAAATAAAAGTTGTTACATTTTATCCGATTGCATTTTTAATCATATATTTGTATTACATCATAGAATCCAGACAAATTTATATCAGACAACCCAGAATTTCTGAGGAAATAAAATACATTTCATAAGCATTGCTCCTTTCGTGTAGCTAAGTAATCACAGTTACATCTTTCTATTTGTTGCATAAATGTACAAAGTCTGTTTTCAAACGGAGAACATAAATAAATGACAGGACAGTCTATCAACTTTGCATAAATATAATGATTTGTTTTAAACCTAAGATGTGCAGTATGCTAGTCCTGATATATGATGGTGTTGTGTTGCAGGAGCGGGACATGGACCGGAAGCGCATGGAGGAGCTGCTGGAGGAGAACCTGACGCTGGAGATGGCTCAGAAACAGAGCATGGACGAGTCTCTGCACCTGGGCTGGGAACTGGAGCAGCTCTCCAAGACCACACCTGAGCTGACTGAAGGTACAACCACACCTGAGCTGACTGAAGGTACAAACACACCTGAGCTGACTGAAGGTACAAACACACCTGAGCTGACTGAAGGTACAACCACACCTGAGCTGACTGAAGGTACAACCACACCTGAGCTGACCGAAGGTACAACCACACCTGAGCTGACTGAAGGCACAACCACACCTGAGCTGACTGAAGGTACAACCACACCTGAGCTGACCGAAGGTACAAACACACCTGAGCTGACCGAAGGTACAAACACACCTGAGCTGACCGAAGGTACACACACACCTGAGCTGACTGAAGGTACAACCACACCTGAGCTGACTGAAGGTACAACCACACCTGAGCTGACCGAAGGTACAACCACACCTGAGCTGACCGAAGGTACAACCACACCTGAGCTGACTGAAGGTACAACCACACCTGAGCTGACTGAAGGTACAACCACACCTGAGCTGACTGAAGGTACGAACACACCTGAGCTGACTGAAGGTACAACCACACCTGAGCTGACTGAAGGTACAAACAAACCTGAGCTGACTGAAGGTACAACCACACCTGAGCTGACTGAAGGTACGAACACACCTGAGCTGACTGAAGGTACAACCACACCTGAGCTGACTGAAGGTACAACCACACCTGAGCTGACCGAATGTACAACCACACCTGAGCTGACTGAAGGTTCGAACACACCTGAGCTGACTGAAGGTACAAACACACCTGAGCTGACCGAAGGTACAATCACACCTGAGCTGACTGAAGGTACAACCACACCTGAGCTGACTGAAGGTACAACCACACCTGAGCTGACTGAAGGTACAACCACACCTGAGCTGACTGAAGGTACAACCACACCTGAGCTGACTGAAGGTACAAACAAACCTGAGCTGACTGAAGGTACAACCACACCTGAGCTGACTGAAGGTACGAACACACCTGAGCTGACTGAAGGTACGAACACACCTGAGCTGACTGAAGGTACAACCACACCTGAGCTGACTGAAGGTACAAACAAACCTGAGCTGACTGAAGGTACAACCACGCCTGAGCTGACTGAAGGTACAACCACACCTGAGCTGACTGAAGGTACGAACACACCTGAGCTGACTGAAGGTACGAACACACCTGAGCTGACTGAAGGTACAACCACACCTGAGCTGACTGAAGGTACAACCACACCTGAGCTGACCGAAGGTACAAACACACCTGAGCTGACTGAAGGTACAACCACACCTGAGCTGACTGAAGGTACAACCACACCTGAGCTGACCGAAGGTACAATCACACCTGAGCTGACTGAAGGTACAAACACACCTGAGCTGACCGAAGGTACAAACACACCTGAGCTGACCGAAGGTACAATCACACCTGAGCTGACTGAAGGTACAAACACACCTGAGCTGACTGAAGGTACAACCACACCTGAGCTGACCGAAGGTACAAACACACCTGAGCTGACTGAAGGTACGAACACACCTGAGCTGACCGAAGGTACGAACACACCTGAGCTGACCGAAGGTACAACCACACCTGAGCTGACTGAAGGTACAAACACACCTGAGCTGACTGAAGGTACAAACACACCTGAGCTGACCGAAGGTACAAACACACCTGAGCTGACTGAAGGTACAAACACACCTGAGCTGACTGAAGGTACAAACACACCTGAGCTGACTGAAGGTACAAACACACCTGAGCTGACTGAAGGTACAAACACACCTGAGCTGACTGAAGGTACAAACACACCTGAGCTGACTGAAGGTACAAACACACCTGAGCTGACCGAAGGTACAACCACACCTGAGCTGACCGAAGGTACGAACACACCTGAGCTGACTGAAGGTACAAACACACCTGAGCTGACTGAAGGTACAAACACACCTGAGCTGACTGAAGGTACAAACACACCTGAGCTGACCGAAGGTACAAACACACCTGAGCTGACTGAAGGTACAAACACACCTGAGCTGACTGAAGGTACAAACACACCTGAGCTGACTGAAGGTACAAACACACCTGAGCTGACCGAAGGTACAAACACACCTGAGCTGACTGAAGGTACAAACACACCTGAGCTGACTGAAGGTACAAACACACCTGAGCTGACTGAAGGTACAAACACACCTGAGCTGACCGAAGGTACAACCACACCTGAGCTGACCGAAGGTACGAGCTGAAGCCCATCGGCCCACAGATGGCTGTGATTGTGATGCTCTGCCAAGAAGGTCAACTGACCCAAATTTGGGATGTTTTTCTGACTTTGATGAGATCTGAGAACAGAGACTTACTGCATGTGTCGTAACTCTCAGAGGTGTGTGTGTGTCGTAACTCTCAGAGGTGTGTGTGTGTCGTAACTCTCTGAGGTGTGTGTGTTGGCAGTGCCGCAGAAGTCTCTGGGTCACGAGGTGAACGACCTGACGTCCAGTCAGCTGCTGAAGCTGGAGAAGGAGAATCAGATGCTGCAGAAGAGCGTGGAGGAGCTGAAGGCGTCGAGCGAGAGCAGCACACGCCTACGCCTGGAGAAAGACAAGCACACACTCACCCAACAGGTCAGAGGTCACAGCAGCACACTCCTACGACTGGAGAAACACAAACGCACTCAGCCAGCAGGTCAGAGGTCACACCGCGAGTAGGGCTGGGCCGATAAACTCGCGTACATATCAAACTGCGATAAAAGTGATGTCGATAACGATGATAGGCTCTGGACAGTTTTACTCTATATGGATTAATCTAACAGCCAATCACACAGCAGAAATAAATGGGACAACAGCCAGTCAGCGTGCAGCTTTTAACTTGCCCATCAAAGAACACGCCCATTTCCTACTGCACATTGTAATCTATCGGCAAAGACAACTCGACACGAGGAGGAAAAATTGAGTGGAAGCGGTGACAGTGAAACTAACCTCGAGTTATCATACAAAGATGACGAATTTGCCGATTTAAAAAAAGGTAGCATGAATTCAGTTATACTCATTTGAACCGCGTCACTCGGACCATTTATCCGCTCCGCTCAAAGTTTAAGCAGCGCGAGCTCACTAGAGCAGACGTGTTTACTCGCTGAACGATCGGTCACATGACCACTGAACAGAACTGCGTTTCAGAGAGAAGCGCTTAAATTCAGCGAAAACATCTCTGGGATTTAAACTAGTTTAAAGCTAGATGAAAAACACTGCAACATTTACAATGCAGTTATTGTTGTAACACTAAATGTATTAAAGGAGTTGCCTAATGGAATATTATTACAGTATTTTTTGTGATTTTGCATTTATACTAAATGTATTTAGGCTACTGTTCCCTTTCGAGGCCCAGCCTGGCCACGGTGACCAGGGTAAAGCTAGGCCAGGCCATCACTGTAAAACACTTTCAAAAAAGAGAAAGTTAGGGCTAATGGCAGCAGCGTCCAACGTGGTTCCATTCGGCCTGCTGCACATGAGGGCCCTGCAGTGGTGGTTGGAAACCAAGGGGTTTCCCGGAGGGGGAACCCATTCCACATGATCAGGGTTACGCACAGATGCAGTCATTTCATATCTATGTTAAAGAAATCTTGGTTCCTGTCCCAAGGCCCCGTGCTGGGAGCGTCATGTTGCCGGAAAGCCGTTTGACAGACACCTCCCTCACGGGCTGGGGCGCGGTCATGGACGGCCGCTTTACGAGAGGTCTATGGAAGGTGTCATAACACTGCTCCGAGACTCGAGGGTGAGATCCAAATGCAGCTTTATTTAAACGCAATCCAATGGCGTAATCCAAAGTACAGGCAATGGTTCAAAACACAGGTAGGCAGTCCAAACAAACAAAACAAAACAGGCAGGGGTCAGAGGCAAGAGAGTAATCCACGGAACACGTAAGAAAACCAAGCGACAGGAAACCAGGGAAAATGCTCAGAGATGCAGTGTGACACAAACAAAACTTCGCAGTGAGTGAATGGGTGAACCAGGCTTATATGGGGATGAGCTAAACAAGATCATGAGACAGGTGAATGTGATCAGTGATGATGAGTCCGGGCAGTGAGTTATGGGAAATGTAGTTTGTAAGGGAGTGATAATAGTCTGATGTGGAGTGCCCTCTGGTGGCTCTCAAGGGCACTCCAGCTGGTGACCGTTACAGAAGGACCATCATTCCCCCTGGCACATAAATTGCCTGGAAATGCTGGTGGTTTTCCGAGCTCTGAGAAGTTTCCTGCCAGACGTCAAGGGTCACCACGTCTTTGTCAGAACAGACAATATGTCAGGGGTGTCCTAAATCATCGGTGGGTCTGAGATCATGCCCTCTATGCAGACTGGTGCATTAGATCCTTTAGTGGTCCCAGGGGAGACTGTTGTCTCTCTGAGCAGCATACATCCCAGGGGACCGGAATTGGGGAGCAAAGGTCCTGTCGAGGCAGGGGCTGAGGCCCGGGGAATGGAGACTCCACCCCGAGGTGGTGGAGTTAATATGCAAGAGGTTCGGCCCAGTGGAAGTGGATCTGTTCGCGTCTTAAGAGACGACACACTGTCCACTGTGGTTCTCCCTCACCCATCCAGCTCCTCTGGGGTTGATTGTCATGGTGCAGGCTTGGCCGAGGCTGCGTCTGTACGCTTTCTCCCGATCGCTCTGCTCCCGGGAGTTCTAGAGAGGGTCCGTCGCGACGGGGTCTGTCTACTGCTAGCAGCCCCGTTGTGGCCGGCCCGAGTATGGTACTCAGACATAATATCACTCCTAGAGAGCCCTCCATGGGAGATTCCTATCAGGAGGGACCTGCTGTCACAGGCAGAGGATATATTCACCCTCGGCCAGAGCTGTGGAAACTGTGGGTCTGGCCCCTGAGGGGGCACAGTACCGAGACGCTGGCCTGTCAGCAGGAGTTATCGAGACCATACTCAGCTCTCGAGCTCCGTCCACGAGGAAATTGAACGGCCTAAAGTGGAATGTTTTCACCACTTGGTGTAGAGAGCTTGGTGTAGGTTGATCCAGTTAACTGCCCAGTGGCTTCAGTGCTGGAGTTCCTCATACCAGAGTTCCCACATGGGACCTGGCAGTGGTTCTGGAAGGGCCCCCTTCAAACCTTCGAGGCCAAGAACCTTCCCTCAAGGTAGCTTTTTTATTAGCCATTACTCCTCTGAGGAGAGTAGGAGATAGGCTCTATTTCTCACGACATTAAGGCTATCTTGGTAAATGGTAAATGGATTGCATTTATATAGCGCTTTAACGGACCCATGGCCACTAAAGCGTTTTACATATTGCCTCACATTCACGCATTCATTCACTCATGCCATGCAAGGTGCCATCCAGCTCGTCGGGAGCAGCTGGGGTTAGGTGTCTTGCTCATGGACACCTCGACACTTGGTCAGGTGGAACCGGGGATATAACCACCAACCTTCCTTGTTTGTGGACAACCTACATGAGCCACTGAGCCACTGCCGCCCCAATCTTGCATCCCAGGCTTTATGTGCCTAAAGTGCCTCTAATGTGGCACGGCCTACGGTTCTGCAGGCTTTTCATTCCTCACCTCACCTGACGGCAGATGATGAAAGAATGAATTGCTCTGCCCTGTCAGAGCTCTCGAGATTTATGTCCAGAGGTCCTCTTCATGGCGGAAGGCAGACCAGTTGCTGGTGTGTTTCGGGTCGCCCAAGAAGGGGCTTCCCGCGTCCAAACAGACCATCAGTATCTGGGTCGTTCAGGCTATCTCTATGGCCCATCAGGTGCGCAGCTTGCCTTCACCTTTGGCCATCAGGGCTCATTCAACCAGAGGCATGGCGTCCTCTAGAGCCCTCCTCTCAGGGGCCCCGATCCAAGAAGTGTGCGATGCAGCCGGATGGGCCTTTTATAAGATTCTATAGCCTGGACATTCCTTCTACGCCAGGCACTCTAGTGCTCTCGTCCTCAGTGTGCCTGTGCGCAGCTTCACACTGGGCAGGGATCGTTGTGGCATAGTGGGTACTCGTTCCCCAAAGTTTGCATCGACGCAGTGCGAGTTCCCTCGAAAGGGAACGTCTCGGGTTACGACTGTAACCCTTGTTCCCTGAGAAGGGAACGAAACACTGCGTCCCTTTGCCATGCCTTCCCCTGCCTGGGAGCGACTTGCTTCATCGCAGAAGCTAACTCTGTTGTGTGCCTGTGCCGTCACACGTTACGTCATGACGTTGCGCCAATCAGGAGTTTCATTCATACTTCAGATGCGTTACGCTAAGAGCGTTCCCCAAAGTGTCGTCATCGACGCAGTGTCTCGTTACCTGTGGATATCATGATCAATATGTATGATACTATGGAAACCAATGGTTAATTTGAATTAAGCTCAATCAGTCAGAATATGACAATTTTACCATATAAAAATTTGGTTGTTATAATTTTTTACAGATGTTACCGTTTTGTTCATAAACATACATTTACATCTGCATCCTAACTCAAGCTACTACTACTGTTAACTTGCTGTCAAATGTGCATTTCTAAGAGACAAAAGAAGTCAGGCGACGCAAACCTGTTTAATGATTTGGAACGATATCAGCCGTTACATGTAGAAACTAAATAAATAAATATCTTAACAGAAAAATTTATTTATTTAAGAAAAATAACCATAAAAGTGTAAAGATTTAAAAACTGTGAAGTATTTTTCATGTTCTCACAATAAACTAGTTTAAAACCACAATTAACGGTCTGTTTTCTACAACTTTCACTTTTTTAGATAAAAAAATCTGCCTTTAAACTTGAAAGAAATAAAGATTTGACATTTATCGTGATAATTATGGATATCGAGTGATATGAAAAATGTTATCATGATAATTTCTTTGGCCACATGGCCCAGCCCTACCGCCGAGTCTCAACACAGTTCTCAGTAATGCTTCCTAAGATCTATTTGAATTCATAAGGTTCATTCTTGAGTTCATTTTATCCATGACGATTTATGAAAAGTGTCTGTATATAATAAAAACAATTTATAATCAGTGAAATGTAATTACAGAATAAGACCAGGAGTAGTAAAAAGAGTCATGTTGGCTTCAGAGGTGAAGCCCCGTTCACACCATAAATGAAGAAAGCTATATTAGCGTCCCCAACAGCAGACAGTATCATTCTGTTTATTATAAGAGTTAAAGAGTTTTGTCGTCAGCTCTTTAAAGCAGGATGGATTCTGATTGGCGGTCAAGGTTTTTATCCTTATGCTGTGGACTTACATTTAGAACGATCTTTAAAACTAAGCCTTTATCGTTATCATCCTTAGTAGATTCTGTTACTCACACAAAGAAAGGAGAGAAGTTTGAACAGAATGGGTTAAAATGTAAACGGACAGCAAGCACCCAGAGCAGGATCATATTCATCAGTGAGTAATCCCAGTTTAAATCTGATTTGGGTTTAGTTAAGCTGCTTTCAGAGGATTAACCGCTCATATGAGTTTGATTGCTCATTATGAGTGAGTGTGTGTCCATATGTCAGAGGGTGCTCGTGCTCCGTGTGATGAAGTGTGTGTGTGTGTGTGTGCACAGCTGGAGCAGCTGCAGACGGAGCTGACCGCAGACAGAGAGAGTTTGCGCAGTGCTGAGAGTCTGAGCTCAGATCTCCTGAAAGAGAAAGCTCAGCTGGAGAAAACACTGGAAACACTCCAGGAGAACTCCGACAGACAGGTAAACTTCACTCACAGCGATCCCAACACACGTTATACTGCCGTGTCATGCCGGATTGGCAACGCAATTCATTTTATTCTGAGCTTTTCTTGTCTTCCAGACAAAATCATAGATTTTTATACAGTAAAAACCAAATGTGACCCTGGACCACAAACCCAGTCTGGAGCCGCACGGGTATATCTGTGGCAATAACTATACATTGTATGGGCAAAATTATAGATTTTTCTTTTATGCCAAAAATCATAAGGATATTAAGATCATGATCCATGAAGATATTTAGTAAATGTCCTACCGTAAATATATAAAGCATGTATTTTTGTGAGTGAATGCAGCACAATCGTGAACATAAATGCACAACTTTAAAGGAGATTTTCTCAATGTTCAGATTTTTTTGCTCCTTAGAATCCAGATTTACAATAGTTGTGTAAATCTCTATCTCAAAAAATGTACCATTGTGGCTGGTTTTGTGGTCCAGGCAGGGTCACAAATGTGTCTGATGTCACAAGTGAAGAGCTTTTAATATAACTTATAATCATATGAGTTTGGCATGTCAGATTTCACTAGCTGTAATTATAGCTCAGTCATGACAGAATAAAGGGTTAGCATGGTAATGGTGATGATAGGTTCATGTATTTGGTCTTGCTGCTGCTGAGAGACACAGATGTGTGAAACGCACATGAACCCCTGCACGCACACACACACACGCACGCACACACACGCGCACACACACACACACACACACACACACACACACACACACACACTGCAGTAAATCCTCCACAGAGCTTGTGTTCTGCTCTGAGCCGCAGGTTAGGTGTAACAGTATTTAACTGGCCACTGAGTCTATCTGTGTGTGTCTGTGCTGGTTTGACCCATGTGTGCCCGAGCCGTTTGTATAAAGCTTACCCGTTTAGAAGCGTCTGCCAGTATCTAGACCTGATGTCACATAGTAATCTGGGAGAGATTAGTGAACTGCTTACTGCAACACTGAAGCCAGACTGTTTAAATGTTAGCGGAATAGAGAGCTTGAAGCTCATTGGCTGAGAGATTACCAGTAGAGGGCCTATTGGTTCATGCTGGCAGATTACACATCAGAAACTTTACATAAGAATTTCCCATATGAAATTACTCCATACAGAGTTTCGGGCATTAGTGCATTAGTACAGTAAGCCATGCATTTACATTTAATTATTTAGCAGACCCTTTTATCCAAAGCGACTTACAAATGAGTAGAGCAATAGCAGCAGTGAAACAGACAATAGAACAACATGTAAGTGCTGTGACCCTTCCCAGTTTGGTCTAACTCAGTATATGTAATTATTATTATTTTTTTCATGCTACTTTTACCTAATTTAATTAATGTTTTTTCATATTTACAGGCACAATGCACATTAATAAACATTTGTCTAAATGTGCCAGTTTAGCTGTTACAGCTCATTTTCAACGTTAGTCTCTGGCTGTGTTTTTTTTTTAAAGCATGCAGAATAATGAGAATAGTGTGCTAGATAACACACATCCCAGGGCTGGATGATGAGGATGGCCCAGAGCCAGTGCCTAATCCTCAATAAAGCTTTTCATTTACACATGTCTCACCAGTTTAAACATTAAAGCTATTTTAAACTATTCAAGCGCAAGAAGAGGCGAAATATAACTTAGTTCATTGCTCACACTTAACTTTTTTTTTTTTGTGGTGGAGCCTGTGAAAATTTTAAGTTAAAATGTCATCCGCTAGCCCAACCGGACCAGTAGGACAATCCTTAGGAATCCGCAGCCTTTTAACACACTTTAAAACTTTTCTTATGCCATTTTTCTACAGAAAAAAAATTCCAGGACCTTTAGGGCATGAAGCCAGTGAAATATACCAAATATACTGTGAACTAACATGAATAAACAATGAACAGCTGTATTTTTATTAACACATTAACAAAGATGAATAAATACAGTAACAAATGTTTTGTTCATTGTTAGTTCATGTTAGTGAGTACATTAATGTTTACTAATGAACCTTGTTGTAAACCTTTTGACTAACCCTAACCTGAATAACTACAAGATGATCTGATTTTCCTGAAATGTGGTGAATGTTGTTCATCTGTCGTGTGTGTGTTGCTGACCGATCTCTCCCCTGCCTCTCTCTGTGTGGTGTGGCGCAGGTCAAGGGCCTGGAGCAGGAGAACGCACACCTGAACCAGACCATCTCCTCTCTCAGGCAGCGCTCTCAGGTCAGCGCCGAAGCCCGTGTCAAAGACATCGAGAAGGAGAACCGCGTGCTGCACGACTCCATCAAAGAGACCAGCAGCAAACTCAACAAGATGGAGTTCGAGCGCAAGCAGCTCCGCAAAGACCTGGAGCAGCTCAAAGACACAGGCGAGCGAGCCGAAGAGCTGGAGATGGAGGTGCGCCGCCTGGAGCGGGAGAAGGAGAGTCTGCAGAAGCGTCTGGCGGCCCAGGCCATCACCTGTGAGAAGGTGGAGGTGCTGGAGAAGGAGAACGCAGAGCTGGAGGCCGAGAGCCGCAGACTGAAGAAAGCAGCCGATGCTCTGAGGAACCTGTCCTACCAGCTGGAGGTGCTGGAGAAGGAGAACCGAGAGCTGGACCAGGAGAACCTGGAGCTCAGGCGCATGGTGGAGTCTCTGCGGTCCAGCGGGGCTAAAGCCACACAGCTGGAGCTGGAGAACCGAGAGCTGGAGAACGACAGAGCGCACCTCAGGAAGACCCTCGAGCTGATGAAGGCGTCGTCCAAGAAGAACGAGCGCCTGGAGGCGAGCAACCAGAGCCTGGACGCAGAGAACCAGCGACTCCAGAAGGGCCTGGAGAGCGGCAGCCGTAAGATCCAGCAGCTGGAGGGAGAAGTGGAGGAGCTGGAGCTGGAGAACCACAGTCTGCAGAAGAGCCTGGAGCAGATGAAGATCTCCAGCAAGAGCCTGGAGCAGCTGGCGCAGGAGAACGCCTCTCTGGAGGCCGAGAACACACAGCTGGAGAAGGACAAGAAGCAGCTGGAGAAGGAGAACAAGCGGCTCAGACAACAGGCTGAGATCAAGGACTCCAAGCTGGACGAGGACAACCTGCGCATCTCTCATCTGGAGAAGGAGAACCGTGCGCTGGGCAAGGAGGTCCACACTCTCAAAGACACGTGCAGTCGCACCAAAGACCTGGAGAAGGACAACAAGGAACTGGTCAAGCTAGCAACCATCGATAAGAAGACTCTGGTCACTCTGAGAGAGGTGAGCATCTCACCCCACACATGCCTCGTCCACACACACACAAACACACACTCGCGGTCTTTGCTCTTGACCACTCGTCTACTTGCATGACGTATTTCCTCTATTTGGCTCAAGTGCTCAAGTAGGCGTAAAGACTGCAAGTGTGTGTAGAAGTTTGATTCCTCGATGGGACACACTTGCAAAAAATGCAAGTGTGTACAGAGCTTTTATTTATTACTTTTTCAATACTTTGTGTTTTAAAATAAACTTCTACATGTCTGTTCAGTAGTCGCTGTGTAGCAACAGAAGACACAAATGTAAAATTGTGGGGCTTCTAATTAAGTGATAAAAACAGTTGCAAATGTTGTACAAAATAGCCCTACACACACCATGCTCATATTTGCACCAATAAAATGTGCAACACTTTGTTTTTACTACCAAATTTTATGTATCTAATTAATTTAAATGACAGTTAAAGGTTTTCCTCAACATCTCATGATTTCGGGGCACATGAGTTCCCGAACATAATGCATGATGGGATACTCTCAGATAGTGTGGGTTGGGTGTGCATTGAGGGCACTGCACTTTGGCATGGGGAAGACTCACTGTCGCACGCGCCCTCAAGTGGCCAAGACCGCAAGTGTGTGTGTTTGACAAGGCAACAGTTTTAGATGCGGTGCATGCTTGATCGTGGATTTCTTGCGTGACCCTTGTTGTGATGTTTCCTGATGTAGGACCTAGTCAATGAAAAATTAAAGACTCAGCAGATTAACAATGACCTGGAGAAACTGACCCATGAGCTGGAGAAGATCGGTCTCGATAAAGAGGGTCTTCTGGGTGATGAAGAGAGCTCAGATGACAGGTAATTCACACACTTCATATTGCACTGTAGTTCAGGGATTCTCAGCTCTCCTGCCGAGTTCAGCTCCAGCCCTGATCAAACTCACTCCTGATCCTGAAGACCGAGACTCGCTGGTTTAAGTGTGTATGGTTAGGGTTGGAGCAGAGGTCGTGTTGGACTCATTTTGCCAGACAGGGTCGTAAAAATTCCATCATAATCTATTATTACCCGGCATTTTAACTTTCATATTTTAACGATAATAAGCCATTTAATAGGCTCTGTTTTTGTTCACATTTTCATTTTTATTCACAAAGTACAGGACAAGCATATAGGCAAGATTATGCATTCATTTGTTTATGAAGAGAAAGTTGAACAGAGACTGTGCGTCACTTTTCAGGTTTCATCATGAATGTTTATCCAATAAATTGCAATAAGCTTTGTGCTTTTGTTACTTTTGATAGGAAAAAAAGTCTCAACTTTCAAATTAAAACGTTCAAATTCTGTCCATTTTCTAAAAAAAATCCAACCATACTGTTTTGTCGGTCTTTAATATGGCATGAGAGACTGTAGCGCCTGAGTTCAAGCGAAGAGGAGCGCGAGTGAACGCAATCAGTTCCTTCCTCTTCACTACGCTACAGAGCGAAATAAACATGAATGAACATTATAAAAATATGTTACAAGATAGAGTCCAACTTACCAAAAATGTCAACGTACCTGTACCAACCAATGTAATCGCTCTATCTGTGTGTCAACCGCAGAGAGACTCAATAAAACAGCTGGTAAACAATGTCACGTGACTCAGAAAAGCCATTCGTTGACCATTAACTTGATAGTCCACTAGAGCCACTCGCCACCAAGTGGACAGGAGTGAGAATTACACTTACAAGTCACAATACATCACGCTCCGTGTAATCTTTCAAAATGACGGACCGATTTTAGATTTTTCCGCCACTTCTAATAACAAATCCGTCAATGATGGAAATTTTCCGGTTAACGCGACCTGTGGGTTGGAGCTAACCTGATCTCTGAACCCCTGCTGTAGTTACTAGGGCTGCAACAACCAATCGATGTAATTGATGAGAATCCATAATGAAACAGTCCAAACCAGTGTGGATTAATCCTGGTCTGTGTTGTGCACAGAAAACCTAATCATTCAGTACCCTGCTATTATATCTGAGACCATCACTGTACCACGGTTCATGTGGCATGAGCACTGTGTAAAAACCTTCCTCTCTCCACAGGCTTACAACTGTCCTTGATTCTAATGTTGAATGGTCTGATTTCGATGTAAACTCCCTTTATTGGTTTGCTGTCTTTCTTGTTTTTTAGATATTTATCCTGTTGTACAGCACAATGGTTAACTACTGTTGCTTTTATTGTGCTATATAAATAAAAGGTGATTGATTGATTGAGAAGGTCCAGAAATAACAGGAAAGAAAATAGCGTGTAGCATGAGTTTACATGAATGCTGCAGTCATGATTGTCCATCTTATTTCATGTTTGTCAGGTTTAAGCTTCTGGAGTGTAAACTGGAGTCCACTCTGAGATCGTCTCTGGAGATTAAAGTGGAGAAGATCTCAGCTCTCGAAGCCCGACTGCAGGAGTCCTCCAACCTCAACCAGCAGCTGCGCCAGGAGCTCAGAACGGTTCGCAGCGCCTAACGCACACGCTAGCGGTTTGTGTGTGTGTTTGCAGTAGCCCCTGACTGTAGATTGTGTGTGTTCAGGTGAAGAAGAACTACGAGGCGCTGCGCCAGCGTCAGGAGGAGGAGTGTGCGGCCCAGAGCTCGCCGGCTCGAGGGCGGGAGGAGCACAGCGTCAGGAAGTGGGAGAAGGAGAGTCAGGAGGCCACGCGAGAGCTCCTGAAGCTCAAGGACCGGCTCATCGAGGTGGAGAGGAACGTATGTACCAGCAGCTCGGCACGCTCACAATTAGGGCTGGGTCAATATATCCATGCATCACGAATCGATTCTGAGCTTAGTGTTTAACAGCAGATGGCGCTCTAGGCTAGTTTTTAACCACGCGCTCAAACGCTCACGAAGAAGAGCGCTCGTGTGTTCGGCTGAGTCTGAGAATGTACTCGCACCTCAGAATGGGATTAATGTAAACAGCCCACTGCAAACACCCTTGTTATTCGCTTCAACCTTTCTTCTGAATGCTTATATTATAGAAGGTTCCAGTGGTGTGTGTTAGGCATCGGGAGCCAGCAGAGTACGGCTGTTTCTAGAGTAGTGTCATCTGCTGTTAAAAACTAAACTCAGAATCGGTTCGAGAGAGAATCGCCATGCTTTCGGAAAAATTGGAATCAATCCAGAATCATTTCTCGATTCACGATGCATAGATTTGTTTTCCCAGCCCCGGTCAGAATGCCTTTACGTTACCAAACCAGTGTCTGATGTTGTTGCTTGTGCAGAACGCCACTCTTCAAGCGGAGAAGCAGGCTCTGCGGACGCAGGTGAAGCAGCTGGAGTCTCAGAGCACTAATCTCCAGGCTCAGATATTAGCACTGCAGAGGCAGACCGCGTCTCTACAGGAGAACAACACCACGCTGCAAACGCAGAACGCCAAACTACAGGTCAGCCATCGTCCACTCAACCGTGTGTGTCTGTCAGTGTGTGATAGACGTTTCTCCTCATGAATGTAACAGGAGTTTGCTTGTAATTAGCTTTTCAGGAGAGTTGCCCACAACGATCTAACACTAGCCGCGTTTCCATTACCCCGGAAATTGCGCAAATTGAAATTGTGAATTGAAAATACGCCCAATGGGAACACGTCAATTTCTTAAAAACTATATCTCGAAAAAAGTTTTTACGCTTGCATGAGGTGGTTTTTCAGGCAGTTCGTAAAAGGAATGTTTTGCAAAACTGCAATGGCCACAATTTATCAAGAGCTTGAAACAGATCCCTGTATAAGGGTCTCTCCTTGACATTAATGCTTGATAACAAGCCTACGTCTCCTTCCATTAATAATAATAATAGGGACTTTAAGCAACAGCTGCTGATGGAACGGCAGCCGGAAGTAAACGGTTAACTGCCGTAGCTAAAGAACGCTATAATCACTAAGCAACAGTAAAGAGTATGGCGTTGGGGATAATTTAATAATTTGACAAAATACAAAGAAAGAAAGAATTTTAAAAAGCAGGAGAGGGTTGCTTTGGGGATTTAATGATACATAGACAATTACAATGCCACATACCATAAAACATAACAGTAACTTTATTAATCTTTCACGTAGTAACGCCTACGGCAAATCAGCTGTTCTCCCGTAGTAGACGGTTACAGTAGGACCTCGTGAAGTAGCAGTTAGAGTCGCGCATGCGCTACAGAACGCCAGGATGCCGTGAGAAACACCATTAACACCATTAACACTAACCCGCTAACCTAACGTTGCTGTTCCACCAGAGGCGGTTGCCTAAAGTGCCTAACCCTACCAACATCCATCGCCATGATTTGTGGAATGACTTATGAGAGGAAAAAAATTAGTTTTAGTCGCATAACATCGGTTAATAGAAGCGGCATCATTTCGTAATAGCTTTTTATCGACATTTAGAAAATATCGCAACAGCTTTGCGCAAATCTGTAATGGAATCGTGACTACTGACGTTAGTCTTCAGGAACACTGCTGACGTCTGTCGTGTTGAGTTGAAGTGAAAGAAAGTGATGTGTTCACAGGTGGAGAACTCAACACTCAACTCTCAGAGCGCCGCTCTCATGTCCCAGAATGCCCAGCTGCAGACGCAGCAGTCCAGCACAGAGAGCGAGAGAGATGTGGCCATACGAGAGAAAGAAGACCTGCGCTCGGTGTACGATCTGCTGCTGCACGACCACGAGAAGCTGTCCGCCCTGCACGAGAGACAGGCGTCCGAGTACGAGGATCTGATCGGCAGACACGGGGAGCTGAAGAGTGGCCATAAGAGTCTGGAGGGGCAGCACCGAGGCCTGGAGAACAGGTACAAACCGCACCTCACAACCAGAGCACTCACTTTACAGGTGACACATCATGCCCCTTTTCACAAGATGTAATATCAATCTATGCTGTCCCCAGAATGTGTCTGTGACAATTCAGATCAAAATACCTGATCATTTATTATAGCTCATCAAATTTGCCCCTTTTTGGGTGCGAGCAGAAACACGCCGTTTTTGTTTTCTCTCCTTACGGAGAGACTCAGAGTTTCACTTTTAGATGTTTCTGAATGTTAGTGGAGACATTTCTGTAGTTGAGGAGTTACACTGATCATCTCATCATCATGTTGAACTCTTACACAAGTGTCCACAGTTCCTGAGGCGTTTATGAGACAGCGCTGACATGTTCTGGTCAATAGTGTCCAGTGCTCGTCTGTGCTCGACCACAGAACAGTTTCATGCTTTGCTGGATCTTTGTTTTGTTGTCGCTTGTGAAACCAAATGTCGGCTGGTGTGTGTAAACGTGCCGATTAAGGGCCGGTATTATTATAATAAGATCCTCTTCCTACATCAGAAAGAGAGCGAAATCTGATTGGCTTATTTTTTGACATGCTTGCAGAGAAAGGCTTCACAAAACAAAGTTACTGGGTTGTAACTTTTCATGTTTTCTGGGTTGGTAGAGGCTCCGGGGCCTCAGAATCAAGCCTCCTTCGAGGACAGCAAGCCAAGTTTAAGGGTCATTCTATGTCACATTAACCAAATTTCGAAAAACTTCCCCTGCACAAAATTCTGTTTTTGTTCATATTTTTTCAGAAGAAAGAAAAACATAAATTTAAACTTCAAAAACGGGAATCTGTGAAAACACTGACGGCGTGCACATGCGTATTATGTGTTTAGTCTAAATTTATGTGCGTTTGAATATATATGTGTGCAGGCGTGTAGTCTTTCTTTACAAACTGACGTCGCCAAATTACTTGTCTGGCAGCGTAATGCAGAATTTGTAGTCGCTTCCACGCGTATCCATGCGAACTGGAATCAGTTTGATAACGTTTTATCTGTACAGAGGTAAAGGGAAGTCTCAAGGCAATCAGACTGATCTAGTTTGCCATGTAGATGATTGTGCTACTGTATGAAGCGTTAGGGAGCGGCATGTGCGTTACTGTGTGTGTGTGTGTGTGTGTGTGTGTGTGTGTGTGTGTGTGTGTGTGTGTGCAGGTACAATCAGCTGTTGAAGCAGAAGACTGAGCTGGAGCAGCTGGAGAAGGAACTCAAAGCAGACCGAGAGAAGATGGTCTCCGACAACAAGAGCCATCAGGACACAGTTGCACAGTTCCACAGACTCAGCGCCGAGCACCAGACGTGAGTGTCATGATGAGGGAACCTCTCTCTCTCTCTCTCTCTCTCTCTCTCAGGTGACGCTCATGAGCGTGTGTCCTGTGTGCAGGCTGAACTCTACACACCAACAGCTCCTGAAGGACAGTGAGCTCCTGCAGGCGGATCATAAGAGTCTGAAGACTCAGCTGAACACGGCCCGACTGGAGCAGACCCGTCTGGAGGCCGAGTTCTCCAAACTCAAGGAGCAGTACCAGCAGCTGGACATAACCTCTGCCAAACTCACCAACCAGTGCGAGGTACACACTTCATAACCTCTGCCAAACTCACCAACCAGTGCGAGGTACACACTTCATAACCTCTGCCAAACTCACCAACCAGTGCGAGGTACACACTTCATAACCTCTGCCAAACTCACCAACCAGTGCGAGGTACACACTTCATAACCTCTGCCAAACTCACCAACCAGTGCGAGGTACACACTTCATGAGCTGTGTTGGACACTGATAATGTCTGCAGGGAATTAAACTTCAGCCAAATTCTTAAGCGAAAATCATATTCATGGATTATTATATTCATTAAGACTTCATCTATTCATGGATTTACCTCAGAAGGGTGTAACTTTGTGAAAACGTCACATGTTCACACTAAACCCAGAAGTGCTGAACCATCCACATAGAAGAAATTAGATCAAATAAAAGTGCAGTAAAAGTAAAAGTGCTTTGTTGCATATGTCTTGCTGGCTCGTCTTCCACTTCACATGTTGTTGCTCGTTATTTGTCATATTGTCTGTTGTGAATGGCTCTATGCTGCCCAATCTCATGTCAAAATTCTCCATGAACATGGCGAGGTACAACAAACAAAGGCATGTGGAGGGTAACTGTGTGTGTGTGAATTGTGTCCTGCAGCTGTTAAGCCAGTTGAAGGGGAATCTAGAGGAAGAGAACCGGCATTTACTGGATCAGATCCAGACCCTGATGCTGCAGAACCGGACCCTGCTGGAGCAGACCATGGAGAGCAAAGACCTGTTCCACGTCGAGCAGAGACAATACATGTATTTATACACACTTAATAGTGGGATTAAGTAGACATCTTTCTCATATTCACACTTTCATGCTACCCTCATTCTTGTTTATGTTCTAAAACTATTTCCTGTAGTTGACCTCAGCTCCTGTGTGCAGATAGTCTGATGCTACTGTCTGTCTGTCTCTCTCTCTCTCTCTCTCTCTCTCACACACACACACACACAGTGATAAACTCAATGAGCTGAGGAGACAGAAAGAGAAACTTGAGGAGAAGATTATGGATCAATATAAGTTTTATGACCCATCACCACCTCGAAGGTAAGCGTTGCCATCTCACACAGATCAGCGGATGTGTTTATAACATGGGTTTAACTTTACTACAGACCCCATGAAGCCAAGTTTTGTTGCTTTTAGTCTATTATCTTTGAGGAATTCTGTATTCTAGTGTAGTTCTAAAAACATGGACAAAATTTGCTTTTAGAAGATGCATTTAAAATGTGAAATCTTTCTCTACTGGAATTCACACTGTTAGAAACATTGATAACTCACAGCGCACTGGAGAAATGTTGTCCAATCAAATGATTTCTGGAACAAGAATGTCCCTCCCCCTTTAATTATGATACCACTGGCCTTGGCCACTCATTCACTATTCCTATATATGGGCCATTCTACAGAATTGGTGCAAACTGCTGTGCCACAAGCAAAAAACACATTCAAAAGCATTTAAGTATTCAAATTTTAGATGTTTACAAAGATCCTTCTATTATCTATTGAATCCCACAATAATATTTAAAATATCAGTAAGCTTAATATATATAAAATAATAATTTATTGGGTACTTTCATTTGGGAGGTGGCTGTCCCGAACCCTGTCCTGAACCCTAACCACTAAATTTCAATTTGTGAAAATAATACTGAAATGTTTTTTGTTTTTAAAATATATCTTTTTGATTTCTTTTAAAAAGTCAAGTCAAGTCAAGAATATTTGTATAGCGCTTTTCACAATACAGATTGTATCAAAGCAGCTTCACAGTATTACATTTTAATAATAATAAAACGTTCATGTTTGGTAATGCTAATCAATAGTATTATTCATTGATTAATTAAGTTTAAAAAAAAGTTTTATTTTTAAATCATGAAACTATGTAAAAAAAAATGTGTCCCGCATTTTCATGTCACTACCGAAACAGTGTGTGTTTTAGTCCATTGGCTGAGACTGTTTTTAACCACACCCCTAAATTTTTTATCAGGAAATATCCCTGTGTCCCTCTCTCTCATAGCCTCTCTTTCATTGCTTTTTGAGGGAAATGTGTTAAAAAATCGGAAAATCTGTGTGTAACTTTGGAACGTCACTACCAAACACCTTTTTTTCTGCAATTAAGCAAACTATTTTGGGTGTTATTCCATAAAACTTAGTTTTTATGTGTGTACAACTGTTCAGAACTGTGCTAGTTAACCATGTGCTGATTAGCATCTTTTCTTACATTTCTACTAACATTTCTTAGTAGAAAAGGATCTACCGCCAGCAGTCTATTTTGATATTCTAGGTATTATCAACTGGCCAGAGTTTTGAGATGGCAGTAGACGTGAAGGACTATAATGCGTTAAGAGCTCGCTCAAGTACTGCGGAGATAAACCATTTAGTGCTTTGTAAGTAATCAGCAATATTTTAAAAGTTATACAATGTTTAATAGGCAGCCAATGCAGTGTTGACAGAACGGGGCTAATATGGTCATACTTCCTGGTTCTGGTAAGAACTCGAGCTGCTGCGTTTTGAACTCGCTGTAGTTTGTTTGTTAAGCGTGCAGGGCAACCACCCAGTAGAGCATTACAATAATCTAGCCTTGAGCTCATAAACGCATGAACTAACTCTTCCGCATTTTTGATTGAAAGCATGTCGTAATTTAGGAATATATTTAAGATGGAAGAATGTGGTTTTACAGATGCTAGAAACGTGGCTTTCAAATTAAGTTTGAGTTGTGAGTTAAAGTATGTGAGTTAAAATTCTGTAATGTGATGTGGTCGCTACCAAAACATTACTGTCACTACAGAAAATGTGCCGTCATGACCGAAACATGGATGTTTTGTCTAAAATAAAGTATATTGAATTATCAACTAAGATGTTATTATAGTGTTTGGTTCAATGTATATTCAAACTAATGAATCCTTAACTTCGAAATCAGTATGATTAATTTAATGCCTTTTATAAGATTTGTTGTATTTTAAATCCAATCTTTCTTTGTAAATTACACTTGAAATATTGTTACAATTTTAATTGTTATTAATTTAATTTAATTAATTAATTATTTTTTTAAATGGCAAAAAATATATTTACAAGGTAGATGTAAATAGAATATGAATAGGTCAATATAAGCCTTCTTATTAAATTATTTATTATTCTGTTTCAGTAGTGACAAATTTGGGGAGAGGAAAATATTCCAAAACTTTCTGAAAATACAATATGATAGTTAACTGCACAATTACTAGAAATGTGTACCTTGGATATTATACAATTTACATACATACAGAATGTGTGGAAAAAGACGTTTCCATCAATTCTGTAGAATGGCCTATATAGTGAATGATGCATAAGGAAATATGGATTTCAGACAGAGCTGTTTTGCTTTCCATTGGGGTGAATAAAGCCTAGGTTTTCCACATCAAAGACCAGTGTGATTCAACTAGATTGAAAACTACTGCACAATTGTTTGCTGGAATAAAAAAAAAAGTGTGTTTAGGGTAATCTGTCAGAACCTGGGTTAGAGGTGTTCTCTTTAGGTCATCTCTCATGACATCTCTCTTTGAGATCTTGGCATTGCTAAGGCCACACTGTCCACTCTCAGACTTTTACCTGGAGTGTTGCACAGGTTTTTATTCTGGGTGACTGCAGATAAGATCTAATACGATCTGCAGGAACTGAAGCAGGGGTGGGGAAAGAGCGTGTTGTGAGCAGGAATACCCCTCTCCACAATGCCAGACATCCAGCCATGCTCAGGCTGGACCAGGAGTAGCTGGCAGCCACATCCTCAAGGTTAGAACCTCTGGGTGTGGCCCGTAAAAGCCCAATCTGAGTCTTATTGGTTTCCTGAGAGTAAAAAGTATTACCATTCAGAGTGCTAGAGTGGTTTCCATTAGGTCCCTGAATAACTCAGAAGTGGAAGGTACAAGGAACCCAAATGGGTAATTTCATTTATCTGTTCTCATCCAGATATTCTCTAAGGTTTTTCCCACTATTATCAGCATACCATGTGAACCGGTGGATACACATCTTATAGAGGGTAATTTGCACGGGTCATTCTTTAAAAAACCTTTTATATTTATGCATTTAACTGTTTTGTTTATCCAAAGCGGCTTATGTAGCATTTAATCTTTCTCAGTTCATGAGTTCTATGAGAGCTGAGCCCATGGCTTCATTAACATGCATTTTGCTCCATACTCCTCAATTTACTTGATCTACTGCAGTTTGCCTACCACCCAAACAGAACTATGGACAATGGTTTAACACCAATACTACATGCCCCCCTTTCCCACTTAAATCACATAAAGGGAAAAAGTATATTAGGTTGATGTAAGTTGGTTACAGGTAAGCATTCAAGACTGTAATCTCCAAGCTCTGGACTAAGTTCCTCAATCTGCCTGTGGGTCCTGGATTTCCTAATTGTTCGGCACATCCTCTCTCATCCTAAACATTGGCTCTCCCCAGGGAATGGAAACTGATCAAATCTGCTGATGGCATTATAGTGGTAGGCCTAATCATGGACAGTGATGGAGGAGATGGGGAATCTGGCATGGGGATCCTATATTCTTTCCTTTCACTAGTCTACCTCACTAACTGCACTTCCCAAAGGCATCGTAAGCCTAAGTAGCTCATAAAGACTACTGGTGCCAATGATTTTTGCAATCTACTTAGGCTTATGATGCTTTTGAAATGCGGTTCAGTCTGTTCCTGAATGATCCTGGCACATCCCTAATGCACAGTGTGGCACAGCAATACTTTTACTATCCCATATGTCAGAAGTTCAGAATGTGCCTCAGATAAAAAGCATCATCTGGGACCGCATCACTGTCTAGAACTGCTCCTCACAGACCCTTCAGAGAGGACAGGAGGGATGTACTCTCCATATGAGACATGGGCTCTAGAAAGTGCAGGATATGACCCAAGATAACCAGTTGTGCATAAGCATTTATATGGGCCGCTAATGCTGTTATGCACATGCATTTTTATAAATTGTGTACAGTGACAGCCTACACCCCAGTGAGCTGTACTGCACTGGTCATCTTTCTTTTTATATAAGACATTTGCATTGCATTGAGTTCTGGGAGGCACATCGTTGAGTTGCATGCACTCTTTGTGAACGCTGTCTCAGATTCATGCGAAATTTCTCCAGGCTGGTCTTACTCCAAAAATGTGGCTTTCCTGACTAAGTTGATTAAACTGGGATTGGTTTGTTCAAGAGTAGAAATCCCTTTGTGCCATTTTTCTCTGCAGAGGAGAACAGAAAACACTGTTTATGCCCACTGAGAGTTCGTTTAGATGGGACAAACACAACTTCAGACGAGCAGCTTTTTGTGTGTATTGCATTATCGCTCATTAACCCATGTGATGATGAGCTGATGAGTTGAATCAGGTGTGTTTGATTAGGAAGACAAAGAAAACGTGCAGTTTTGGGGGTCCTTCAGGAGCAGGTTTGGGAAACACTGTACTAGAAGAGTGGCTGCATCTCTGTTGATGACCGGGCTTCTCTGCACTGCTTGTGTGATTTGGCCGAATGTTTCTAGGTTCTCTCGCACATGTGATGTTGGAAGGTGAATCTCAGATCTTGGAGAAATTCCAGGTGTCCTGAATGCTGAGTGTTTAAGTGACCCCAGGTGTTTTGGGTTTTTGAAGTATTACATGAACGGCTCACATAATGAGGGTTGCGTGTGGTTTCTGCAGGAGAGGTAACTGGATCACACTGAAGATGAGGAAGCTCATCAAGCCGAAGAGTCGTGAGCGCATGCGCTCTCTCACACAGACCCCGTCCCGCTCGGAGTCCAGCGAAGGGTTCCTGACGCTGCCCCACCCAGACAGCCAGGACAGCTCGTCCGTGGGCTCCGGGTCCAACTCGCTGGAGGATTCGCTCGCACACCGCAGCGGCAGTGAGTATACGCACTGTACACTATACTTCACTCCTGAATCACTCTGATTGATTCAGAGATTAGAGCAGGGGTGGGGAACGTTGGTCCAGGAGGGCCATTGTCCTGCAGAGTTTAGCTCCAACCCTGAAAAAAACTCACCTGATTGTAGCCTTAGTGATCCTGAAGACATTGATTAGCTTGTTCAGGTGTGTTTGATTTTTTTTTTTTTTTTTTACTGTATTTTTATTGAAGATTTTTCAAGATTTCAACAGCAAGAAAGGCAGAAAAAACAAAAAAACAAAAAACAAAACAAAAAGAGAACAATAGAACAGAAGATATCCTAAGCATTCTGTTAAGGGGCAAGCATAGTTTAACATAATAATCATTGATTGTTTACATTACAGTACTCAATCCATTTTTTCCAGTATTTTAGAAATAAGTCCTTTTTAAGCCTCAAAATTAAAGTCATTTCTTCCATATTATATATTTCCTTAACTATTTCCATCCATTCTCCAAGTAAGGGGGTGTCAGGCTTATACCAATTCCTTGTAATACTCTTCTTACATGCTACACTCAATATATTAACAAGATACATATCTTCTTTCAACACAGATTGTGTATTATTTCCCAGATACAGTGTATTGAAATTTCTTGTTATTTTATAACCTAAAATCTTTTGGATCTCCATCAACACCATGTTCCAGAAAGGTAGTATTTTTGGGCAACTCCAGAATATGTGAAAATGGTCAACATCAGTATGCCCACATAACCTCCAGCATATTTGTGGTGTAGATAATTGTTTACTTTTGATTCTGGGGGTAATAAAATAACGCACTAAATTTTTCCATGCAAACTCTTTCCATCTCTGCGAATAGGTAATCGTATGTTGTGTCTTGCAAGCAAAATACCATTCTTCATCTGGAATTTCCTCCCCTAATTCTCTTTCCCATTTCTGCTTAATATAGCTAGATGTGTTTTTTCTATTCTCCATCATGGCCCGATAGAGAGAAGAGATTATTCTTGGATTATTCTTTGTATAGGAATCAATTATCACCTCTACCAATAAATTTGGCTCCGTACAACCCATTTTTTTAGACTCTCTTTCAAAGTAATCCCTTATTTGTAGATAGCGATAAAAATCTTTTTTTTCCAAATCGTACTTTTCTTTTAATTCAGCAAAGCTTTTAAATTTTCCGTTTGTAACAAAGGTGCACAAAGCAGTCAAACCTTTAGTTACCCATCTCCTAAATCCTACGTCGAGAAGCCCTGGTTTAAAATTTGTATCAAATGCTACCCATCTTAACAATTTTATCTGATTTTTTAGGTTATACTGCTCCACTAGTTTAAACCATATCTCAAGTGTAGTAATGGATATTTGATCTAGATTATTTTTTAATGCCAACATTTTTTCTTTATCACCTAAAAGGGACTGTATAGGTAAACTCTGGTTTGCGAGCTCTATATCTTTCCATTTCGATATGTAGGTCGGGCTACATAGGCATAAACATGGTCTAATTTGTGCAGCATAAAAATATTCCAGTAGATTTGGTAGAGCTAGTCCACCTTTGTCTTTTGCTAACTGTAGCGTTGTGTATCTTATTCTTGGTTTTTTTCCCTCCCAGATAAATCTTGAAATCATCCTATCCCAAGCCCTGAACTGGGTCTTAGGGATCGTTACTGGTAAAGCTTGGAAAAGATACAGTAATCTCGGGACAACATTCATTTTCACAACCTCTATTCGCGAGCTAAATTCCATGGGTAGAGTCGTCCATCTCTCAATGTCTTTTTGGATGTCCTTATTTATATTATTATAATTTTTACAATATAGTTCTGAGTATTCTTTTGTTAGAAGTACCCCCAGGTACTTAATGTGTTTTGCATCCCATTTTAGATTATATTTTTGTCTAATTAGTTGTGATGGGGAATAATTAAATGAAAGAACCTGAGTTTTTGAGACATTTAATTTATATCCAGATAATTTCCCATAATCTTCCAGTAGGTTCATAAGTAATGGAAGGGCAGTTTCAGGTTCCTTAAGATAGATAATGACATCGTCAGCAAACAACCCAATTACATGATAATCATTTCCAATTCTTATCCCACCCAATTCCTGGCTTTGCCTCACTGCTTGGGCCAAGGGTTCAATATAAAGAGAAAAAAGAGTGGGGCTCAGACAACAGCCCTGTCTTGTTCCCCTGCTTAAATTGAAAGTGGCTGATAAATGTCCATTAACTTTGATTCTGGCTGTTGGTTCTGAATAAATTGTTTTAATACACTGTACTGAATTTTTATTAAATCCAAATCGTTCTAGCACCTGGTACAGAAAGGTCCAATTAACACAATCAAATGCCTTTGCTGCATCAAGACTCAGAATAACGGCACATTCATGGGTGTTTTTAATATTCTCTAAAACATGTAATGTTCTCCTAATGTTATCATGTGTTTGTCGGCCCTTAATGAAACCAGTTTGATCCTCATCAATTAGATCAGGTAGAAAAGTTTCAAACCTTTTACAGATAATTGAGGTAAATATTTTATAGTCCACATTCAAAATAGAGATTGGTCTGTACGCATCACAATGTTCTTTATTTTTACCTTCTTTTGGGATTATTGTTATGATAGCCTCCCTCCATGATGGAGGGAGTCTCCCTTCTTTGAGTGTCTGATTTAATGAGCTTAGTAAAATTGGTTTCAATTCTTCCCTAAACATCTTGTACCATTCAGAAGGAAAGCCGTCGCTTCCCGCGGATTTATTATTTTTCAACCCACATATCGCTTTCTCTACTTCTTCCATTGTGATTGGTGCAGTGAGAAATTTGTTTTGTGTTGAACCAATTGTGGGTAGGTCTAGGGTGTTTAGAAATATTTTCATTTTTTCTATATTTGCAGCTGGGGGTTGGGAGTATAGTGATTTGAAATAATTCTCAAAAATGCTTTCAATCTTTTCTGGTTCGAATACCAACTGTTTCGTTGTAGGATCCTGAATTTTATAGACTGTATTTAATGCCTGCTGTTTCTTTAATCGACGAGCTAACATCTTTGTGCTTTTAGGCCCTGATTCATAATAAGACTGCTTAACATATCTCAACTTTTTCTCCAGCTCACTTTTCAAAATGTCGTTTATCTGTCCCCTTATTTCTCTCATTTGTATGAGCATCTTTGAGTCTCGATTACTTTTATGTTTATGCTCCAAATCTTGCAATTCTTTAACTAGTTTATCATACATTACTAATTTAGCTTTTTTGAAAGCAGCCGTCACGGCAATCAACTCCCCCCTTGTAACTGCCTTAGCAGCATCCCACACAAAAACAGGATTAACTTCCCCTGTATCATTCTCTTCTATATATTTCTTTATGTAGTTTTTTATTTGTTTCACAATTTCTTTATTATTTAGTATCCCTACATTAAGCCTCCATAATGTATTTTTTTTCCGAGTGTTCAGATCTATTTTTAATTGAATAATATTATGATCTGATAAGTCAGCAACACCAATTTCACATTCTTTCACTTTGTGTCGATCCTCTTTATTTATAAAAAAATAATCAATTCGCGAGTGGACTTTGTGTGGTACTGAATAGTGGGTATAATCTCTGGTTAATGGGTGTACATCTCTCCATGCGTCAATTAAGCCAAGATCTTCCATAAGGTTCCTAACACACTTTGAAATCTGTCCTTTCCTATAACGGTGGCTGGTGGTATCCAATCTTGAGTTTATTACTATATTAAAATCACCTCCTAAAACTAGAGTTCCCTCTGTCTCTTGAGCAACCATATTGAAAAGGGACTTAAAAAAACTTTTATTGCAGTCAGGAGGGGCATAAACATTAACCAGTGTGACCATTTTATTCTCAATTTTGCCCTTTACTAAAATATATCTTCCTTCCTTATCACTAATTTCCTTGCAGAATTCAAAGCAGACTGAGTTAGGTATTAGAATTGCCACACCTCTCCTATGGCCCTTTTTAAATGAGCTATAAAAAGTGTTTCTAAAACCAAATTTCTTTAGTTTTTCATGCTCTTGCTGTGAAAGATGTGTCTCCTGTAAAAATACTACCTGTGATTTTTCTTTTTTAATTTTAGCTAAGACTTTTCCCCTTTTAACTGGATTACATAATCCGTTTATATTTTGTGATACAATCTTCATTCAATAATGGGATGAAACTGAGTAAATAAAACAGTATGATGCCCCACTAAGATCTTGATCAAAGAAACATGAGCTTCTGAACATACTAAGAGACATTTTAACTTTAGTGCACTTCGAACGGACTTCCCAAACAAAACGTGATAAAATAAAAGAATAATAACAGTGATACGAAAGAAGAAAAAAACACATGAATAGGTGTACTTGTACACCCGACAAGTCCCGTTGGAGGTGTGCGGGGCTGGCCTTGAGAGAGGGGCCCGCAAACATGTGAAGTAGCGTCTCACCTACTGACAGTAAATAATGCTACTCACCAAAGTTGTAAGTCCAACGAAATGAAAAGGAACGCGTAAAGTCAATTGTTGAGTTTCTCCCTGATAGTCAAAAAAAAAAAAAAAAAAAAACTCCTGGTTCAACGCCGGTCTATGTAAAATAGAAGGGAACTCCCTGAATTATTATTGTCGTTTTTAATATCTTTAAAGGTGCTTAACACTTCTCATTTGCTCTCCTATTTTGGCGGAATGCGTTGGAATTCCTGAAGCTTTTGCCGAACTCGTAGATTTTTTTCCGGGGTTTTGTTGCCAACGCCATGCCACTCCATACAATGTTGTAGCCGTTCTTCAAGGGGATCGAATCCTGGGTCCGCCGCGATTCCACCATCGCTGTTCGATGCTGACCTCCTGATGATCCCGCGGCGCATCATATCTTGTTCCGCTTCCTCGGGGGTATTATAAGTCCGTGTCCCGTCACTCCAATGTATGCGAATTTTCGTAAATGGTGTCTGAAACCGCAACTTTTCCTCTTTCAGCACTTTCTTGATCCCATTATATGCTTTACGTTTTTGCATTATTTCTGTCGCGTAGTCATGGTCGAACGATATGGGACGACCCAGCACCTGAATCCGCTTTTGCCAGGCCAGTTTTAGAACAGACTCTTTCACCGCAAACTGGAGGAAGTTAACAATGATAGACCTTGGAGGCGAGTTGGGATTCGGCTTTTGGAGCAAGGCCCGGTGTGCACGCTGGATTTGAAGATCAGTGTCAATTCCTATGTCCTTCTTGAGAAGCTCCTCAACAAATTGGGAGACTGAACTGCCATCCTCCGCGCCCTCAGGAATTCCGTAGATTCGAATGTTGTTTCTACGTGATCTTGATTCGAGGTCAGTCAGTTTCTCTTGTATTTCTCTGTTCTTTCGAAGTGTTTTCAGCAGAGCTGCGTTTGCTTCGATTGACCATGTTTCCAGGTGTTCAATGCGTTGTTCAGCCTCGGTAAGTCTGCCTTGTTGTTTTTGAATCTCGTTGGTGTTCGTTGAGAGTTTGTCATGTATTTCTTGCTTAAATTGGGCGAATTCTTGTTTCATGTTACTCTTAAATTCTTCTTTAAATGATCTCAGGTCAGACTTCATTTCGTTTTTTAAATCACTGATTTGCCTGCTAATAGTTTCAAGTCCAACCGTGTGTTCGTCGTCGCCTGTTAGCTTAGCGTTAGCTTCCCCCTCATCGTCATCTCTTTCAGGTGAAGTGGCTGCGTTCTCGATTATACTTTGTTCAGTTCCTTTCACTTGATTACTATGAGTTTTCCGACTTTTCCCTCTTCCACCCCCGCTCATTTTTAGGCAAAGTACGAGTTTAGAATTTGAATTTCAGGGGATATATCTGACTTGACTATCGGGAGCTACAAATTATACGACCATTCACGCCGCCATTCCAACCGGAAGCCTCAGGTGTGTTTGATTAAGGTTGGAACTAAACTCTGCATGAGAGTGGCCCTCCAGGACCAACGTTCCCCACCCCTGGATTAGAGAGATACTTCACTCCTGAATCACTCTGATAGATTCAGAGATTAGAGAGATACTTCATTGTTTTACACTGCTCATAATTTACCCAGGGTTAACAATTAATCTGGGGTATTCATAAACCTATGTTTCACACACAGTACATTCCTAAATCCTGGGTTAATTTCCTTATTTGCGGTGTTAGTGTCACTGATTGGACAAATGCCGCACGTGACCTGTTTGCATAAAGGCTCAAGCATTGCACATCCTCATATTATATATTGCCGACTAAACTATCAAGTTCTTAATGAATGGACTTTTCAGATTATAATGGTAAGAATGAAACTGTCTCTTCTTCAGGCCAATTGTCATGTTTTCCGTCACCATTTGACACATGGCGTTTCTCTGACAATCCAAAGCATGTGAATGCAAGGCACAGGATTGGTTGTGTGTTGCTAAGCATCTAGACCACATCGCTTCACACGGCACACGTTTTGCACTGCAATGTGGGGTTAACAGTGCAAAAACGGCTCTAACTCTGCTCCGGAGCAGGACTTCATAACCTCGGGTAAAAAGTGCTGCTAACCTCGCTTCTAAATTACAAGTGTAAATCGTTCCTTTACCCAGGGTTAAAAAAGTGGTTTAGAACGATGATAGCCTGGTGCAGTGAGAAAAGCCTCAACGAGTGACTGAGTCATCTGACTGATTCGGATTCTTTCGACTAATTTCCTAAGGCGTTAGTGGCATTAGCTGGTTTTAAAAAAGTAATGTTCCGTCGTCACTTATGTGCCCCCAAAGCGTTTTCCAAAAGAATCAATTTGTTGTACATTTTTTCAGTCAAAGCTCTCTATGAAGTCAGTGCGATATAAATTTGGGTAACGCTTTACAATAAGGCCTCATTTGTTAACATTACTTAATGCATTAATTGTAACATGAACTAACTATAAGCAATATATTGTTATATAATTTACTAATCTTTGTTAATGTTAGTTAATAAAAATGCAAACGTTCATTGTTTCATGGTTAGCTCACATCTCAGCTAGAGTATGATAACAGGAAACATGTATGATGTATGATTGCGTAGTTCCAGCATGACGGTTTGTCTTGTTTTTTCTTGCTTTCTTGTGAAGGGAAGAGAGCTGAGAAAAGCCAAACGCAGGCTTCCTCTAACGGTACGCTGTCAGTCAGCCCATGAACACTGCATTTGTGTTCATCTCTATTAAAAGGTGCAATTCAAACAGTACGTGTGACTGTAATCCAGCGCTCGTCTCCAGTGTCATTCATACAGCTGTGTGTGAGTGATGATGTGTGGCATTGCACCCTTTAATGATCATTCCCTGTTGTGCTGTTGGCATCACATAGTAGCCGCGTTTCCATCACCCTTCAAATTGAGCAAATTGAAAATACCCCCAATGGAAACACGTCAATAACGCGAAAACTCCCATGTATCGCAAAAAAGGTTTTTATGCTCACATGAGTTGGTTTTTCAGGCAATTCGAAAACGGAATATTTCTCAGAACTGTAATGGAAACCGTTTTTTGCGCATTCACAGGTCACCTGACATACATAAAAGTCGATCATCCTTTAAAGAAGACAGTAGACAAGACAGAATTTTTAATTAAAGTCATAAAAGACAAGAATTACAGGAATACTGGATTCTAAACAACAAAGAAATGCCAAAATTTATCAAAAGCTTGAAGCAGATATGAGGTAAAACACCCAGAAACAACTCACATGTGCCGCTCACAAGTATAAGGGTCTTTCCTTGACATTAATGTTGGAGAACACTCCTACGTCTCCTTCCATTAATAATAATGGCTAGTGCGGCGGCTGATATACGTAAACCTACCAACATCCGTTGCCATGATTTTTGGAACGGTTTAGTCGCATAACATCGGTTAATAGAAACGCAGTCATTTCCCAAAAGTTTTTTATTGACGTTTAGAAAATCGCGCAAAATTTTTGCGCAAATCTGTAATGGAAACGTGGCTAGTGTGGTGTACGTTGCATCGCTCGCTCACTACATGTGTGTTCCTGTGACCTGCAGCTGTGATGGATGTTAATCACATGTGCATCAGTTTGACTGCAGTTTGACACTGTTGTCTTGCTAACACTCGTCTGTTCTCTCCTCCCACTCGTTGCGTTTGTCCGGTGACAGCGCTGAAAAAGCTTCCGTTCATGAGGAACCGATCCAAGGAGAAAGACAGAGTGAAGGCCGTCTACCGCCGCTCTATGTGTAAGGCATCCGATAGTCCACACCCATCATGCTCTTCTCTTACTGTCCGTCTCTTCTGCGGTGGCATCTCTCATCATTGATATTTCACACACATGCAGTCCTCATTCTCTTGTGATGTGATGTCATGGATGTTAGAGTTAATGTTCTTCTTTTCTGATGCAGAAACAGAGATTTATAGAACTAGTTTGTTGGTGTCCTGCTAACACATGGTTTAAGTGTCACACTTGGTCACACTGCCTGCTAGACCTCCATTATTAATATATTAGAGTGTGAACACTGTTCACATGATGGTTAATAGACTCATGAGTCAGATCTGACTGTGCTAATAGACCTTACGCTGCTTTACTAGCATTATAACCACTTGTGGAGCCGTGTTATTCTCTACATCTCATGTGCCAGTGGAGCATCCTGTGGTGTTTACTGCATCGTCACTCCATGAATCGCTTTCAGCATTTGCTCTTCATGTCTCTTTCTTTTCTCCGCTGTTTTACTCATACTTAATGCATGCGAGTCCTTCACCGTGTTAATGCTGTGTGTGTGTGTGTGTGTGTGTGTGTGTGTGTGTGTGTGTGTGTGTGTGTGTGTCAGCCATGAACGACCTGCTGCAGACGATGGCTGTGTCCGAGGGTCAGTGGTCCAGCAGCACGGATCATCTGGAAGCTCCTGATGGGAAGGAGTTCGGATCCATGGACTATTCCAGCGCTGCTGCTGATTACGCCAGCCTGAGCCTGATCCGTGGCGCTCGACACCGCACAGACGCAGGTAGAGTTCACCGCACAGACTCAGGTAGAGTTCCCCGCACAGACGCAGGTAGAGTTCCCCGCACAGACGCAGGTAGAGTTCACCGCACAGACGCAGGTAGAGTTCCCCGCACAGACGCAGGTAGAGTTCGCCGCACAGACGCAGGTAGAGTTCACCGCACAGACGCAGGTAGAGTTCCCCGCACAGACGCAGGTAGAGTTCCCCGCACAGATGCAGGTAGAGTTCCCCGCACAGACGCAGGTAGAGTTCACCGCACAGACGCAGGTAGAGTTCACCGCACAGACTCAGGTAGAGTTCCCCGCACAGACGCAGGTAGAGTTCCCCGCACAGACGCAGGTAGAGTTCACCGCACAGACGCAGGTAGAGTTCCCCGCACAGACGCAGGTAGAGTTCGCCGCACAGACGCAGGTAGAGTTCCCCGCACAGACGCAGGTAGAGTTCCCCGCACAGACGCAGGTAGAGTTCCCCGCACAGACGCAGGTAGAGTTCCCCGCACAGACGCAGGTAGAGTTCCCCGCACAGACGCAGGTAGAGTTCCCCGCACAGACGCAGGTAGAGTTCACCGCACAGACGCAGGTAGAGTTCCCCGCACAGACGCAGGTAGAGTTCCCCGCACAGACGCAGGTAGAGTTCCCCGCACAGATGCAGGTAGAGTTCCCCGCACAGACGCAGGTAGAGTTCCCCGCACAGACGCAGGTAGAGTTCCCCCACAGACGCAGGTAGAGTTCCCCGCACAGACGCAGGTAGAGTTCCCCGCACAGACGCAGGTAGAGTTCCCCGCACAGACGCAGGTAGAGTTCCCCGCACAGACGCAGGTAGAGTTCCCCGCACAGACGCAGGTAGAGTTCCCCGCACAGACGCAGGTAGAGTTCCCCGCACAGACGCAGGTAGAGTTCCCCGCACAGACGCAGGTAGAGTTCCCCGCACAGACGCAGGTAGAGTTCACCGCACAGACGCAGGTAGAGTTCCCCGCACAGACGCAGGTAGAGTTCCCCGCACAGACGCAGGTAGAGTTCCCCGCAGAGACGCAGGTAGAGTTCCCCGCACAGACGCAGGTAGAGTTCACCGCACAGACGCAGGTAGAGTTCACCGCACAGACTCAGGTAGAGTTCCCCGCACAGACGCAGGTAGAGTTCCCCGCACAGACGCAGGTAGAGTTCCCCGCACAGACGCAGGTAGAGTTCGCCGCACAGACGCAGGTAGAGTTCCCCGCACAGACGCAGGTAGAGTTCCCCGCACAGACGCAGGTAGAGTTCCCCGCACAGACGCAGGTAGAGTTCCCCGCACAGACGCAGGTAGAGTTCCCCGCACAGACGCAGGTAGAGTTCCCCGCACAGACGCAGGTAGAGTTCCCCGCACAGACGCAGGTAGAGTTCCCCGCACAGACGCAGGTAGAGTTCCCCGCACAGACGCAGGTAGAGTTCACCGCACAGACGCAGGTAGAGTTCCCCGCACAGACGCAGGTAGAGTTCGCCGCACAGACGCAGGTAGAGTTCCCCGCACAGACGCAGGTAGAGTTCCCCGCACAGACGCAGGTAGAGTTCCCCGCACAGACGCAGGTAGAGTTCCCCGCACAGACGCAGGTAGAGTTCCCCGCACAGACGCAGGTAGAGTTCCCCGCACAGACGCAGGTAGAGTTCGCCGCACAGACGCAGGTAGAGTTCACCGCACAGACGCAGGTAGAGTTCGCCGCACAGACGCAGGTAGAGTTCCCCGCACAGACGCAGGTAGAGTTCCCCGCACAGACGCAGGTAGAGTTCCCCGCACAGACGCAGGTAGAGTTCACCGCACAGACGCAGGTAGAGTTCACCGCACAGACTCAGGTAGAGTTCCCCGCACAGACGCAGGTAGAGTTCCCCGCACAGACGCAGGTAGAGTTCACCGCACAGACGCAGGTAGAGTTCCCCGCACAGACGCAGGTAGAGTTCGCCGCACAGACGCAGGTAGAGTTCCCCGCACAGACGCAGGTAGAGTTCCCCGCACAGACGCAGGTAGAGTTCCCCGCACAGACGCAGGTAGAGTTCCCCGCACAGACGCAGGTAGAGTTCCCCGCACAGACGCAGGTAGAGTTCCCCGCACAGACGCAGGTAGAGTTCGCCGCACAGACGCAGGTAGAGTTCCCCGCACAGACGCAGGTAGAGTTCGCCGCACAGACGCAGGTAGAGTTCCCCGCACAGACGCAGGTAGAGTTCCCCGCACAGACGCAGGTAGAGTTCCCCGCACAGACGCAGGTAGAGTTCCCCGCACAGACGCAGGTAGAGTTCCCCGCACAGACGCAGGTAGAGTTCCCCGCACAGACGCAGGTAGAGTTCCCCGCACAGACGCAGGTAGAGTTCCCCGCACAGACGCAGGTAGAGTTCCCCGCACAGACGCAGGTAGAGTTCCCCGCACAGACGCAGGTAGAGTTCCCCGCACAGACGCAGGTAGAGTTCCCCGCACAGACGCAGGTAGAGTTCCCCGCACAGACGCAGGTAGAGTTCCCCGCACAGACGCAGGTAGAGTTCCCCGCACAGACGCAGGTAGAGTTCCCCGCACAGACGCAGGTAGAGTTCCCCGCACAGACGCAGGTAGAGTTCCCCGCACAGACGCAGGTAGAGTTCCCCGCACAGACGCAGGTAGAGTTCCCCGCACAGACGCAGGTAGAGTTCCCCGCAGAGACGCAGGTAGAGTTCGCCGCACAGACGCAGGTAGAGTTCCCCGCACAGACGCAGGTAGAGTTCCCCGCACAGACGCAGGTAGAGTTCACCGCAGAGACGCAGGTAGAGTTCCCCGCACAGACGCAGGTAGAGTTCACCGCACAGACGCAGGTAGAGTTCCCCGCACAGACGCAGGTAGAGTTCCCCGCACAGACGCAGGTAGAGTTCCCCGCACAGACGCAGGTAGAGTTCCCCGCACAGACGCAGGTAGAGTTCCCCGCACAGACGCAGGTAGAGTTCCCCGCACAGACGCAGGTAGAGTTCCCCGCACAGACGCAGGTAGAGTTCCCCGCACAGACGCAGGTAGAGTTCCCCGCACAGACGCAGGTAGAGTTCCCCGCACAGACGCAGGTAGAGTTCCCCGCACAGACGCAGGTAGAGTTCACCGCACAGACGCAGGTAGAGTTCCCCGCACAGACGCAGGTAGAGTTCCCCGCACAGACGCAGGTAGAGTTCACCGCACAGACGCAGGTAGAGTTCCCCGCACAGACGCAGGTAGAGTTCCCCGCACAGACGCAGGTAGAGTTCCCCGCACAGACGCAGGTAGAGTTCCCCGCACAGACGCAGGTAGAGTTCCCCGCAGAGACGCAGGTAGAGTTCCCCGCACAGACGCAGGTAGAGTTCGCCGCACAGACGCAGGTAGAGTTCCCCGCACAGACGCAGGTAGAGTTCCCCGCACAGACGCAGGTAGAGTTCCCCGCACAGACGCAGGTAGAGTTCCCCGCACAGACGCAGGTAGAGTTCCCCGCACAGACGCAGGTAGAGTTCCCCGCAGAGACGCAGGTAGAGTTCCCCGCACAGACGCAGGTAGAGTTCCCCGCACAGACGCAGGTAGAGTTCGCCGCACAGACGCAGGTAGAGTTCGCCGCACAGACGCAGGTAGAGTTCGCCGCACAGACGCAGGTAGAGTTCGCCGCACAGACGCAGGTAGAGTTCCCCGCACAGACGCAGGTAGAGTTCCCCGCAGAGACGCAGGTAGAGTTCCCCGCACAGACGCAGGTAGAGTTCCCCGCACAGACGCAGGTAGAGTTCCCCGCACAGACGCAGGTAGAGTTCCCCGCAGAGACGCAGGTAGAGTTCCCCGCACAGACGCAGGTAGAGTTCCCCGCACAGACGCAGGTAGAGTTCACCGCACAGACGCAGGTAGAGTTCCCCGCACAGACGCAGGTAGAGTTCGCCGCACAGACGCAGGTAGAGTTCCCCGCACAGACGCAGGTAGAGTTCGCCGCACAGACGCAGGTAGAGTTCGCCGCACAGACGCAGGTAGAGTTCCCCGCACAGACGCAGGTAGAGTTCCCCGCAGAGACGCAGGTAGAGTTCCCCGCACAGACGCAGGTAGAGTTCCCCGCACAGACGCAGGTAGAGTTCCCCGCACAGACGCAGGTAGAGTTCCCCGCACAGACGCAGGTAGAGTTCCCCGCACAGACGCAGGTAGAGTTCCCCGCACAGACGCAGGTAGAGTTCCCCGCACAGACGCAGGTAGAGTTCCCCGCACAGACGCAGGTAGAGTTCGCCGCACAGACGCAGGTAGAGTTCCCCGCACAGACGCAGGTAGAGTTCGCCGCACAGACGCAGGTAGAGTTCGCCGCACAGACGCAGGTAGAGTTCGCCGCACAGACGCAGGTAGAGTTCGCCGCACAGACGCAGGTAGAGTTCGCCGCACAGACGCAGGTAGAGTTCCCCGCACAGACGCAGGTAGAGTTCCCCGCACAGACGCAGGTAGAGTTCCCCGCACAGACGCAGGTAGAGTTCCCCGCACAGACGCAGGTAGAGTTCCCCGCACAGACGCAGGTAGAGTTCCCCGCACAGACGCAGGTAGAGTTCCCCGCACAGACGCAGGTAGAGTTCCCCGCACAGACGCAGGTAGAGTTCCCCGCACAGACGCAGGTAGAGTTCCCCGCACAGACGCAGGTAGAGTTCCCCGCACAGACGCAGGTAGAGTTCCCCGCACAGACGCAGGTAGAGTTCCCCGCACAGACGCAGGTAGAGTTCCCCGCACAGACGCAGGTAGAGTTCGCCGCACAGACGCAGGTAGAGTTCCCCGCACAGACGCAGGTAGAGTTCGCCGCACAGACGCAGGTAGAGTTCGCCGCACAGACGCAGGTAGAGTTCCCCGCACAGACGCAGGTAGAGTTCCCCGCACAGACGCAGGTAGAGTTCCCCGCACAGACGCAGGTAGAGTTCGCCGCACAGACGCAGGTAGAGTTCGCCGCACAGACGCAGGTAGAGTTCCCCGCACAGACGCAGGTAGAGTTCCCCGCACAGACGCAGGTAGAGTTCGCCGCACAGACGCAGGTAGAGTTCCCCGCACAGACGCAGGTAGAGTTCGCCGCACAGACGCAGGTAGAGTTCCCCGCACAGACGCAGGTAGAGTTCCCCGCACAGACGCAGGTAGAGTTCCCCGCACAGACGCAGGTAGAGTTCGCCGCACAGACGCAGGTAGAGTTCGCCGCACAGACGCAGGTAGAGTTCGCCGCACAGACGCAGGTAGAGTTCGCCGCACAGACGCAGGTAGAGTTCCCCGCACAGACGCAGGTAGAGTTCCCCGCACAGACGCAGGTAGAGTTCGCCGCACAGACGCAGGTAGAGTTCCCCGCACAGACGCAGGTAGAGTTCCCCGCACAGACGCAGGTAGAGTTCCCCGCACAGACGCAGGTAGAGTTCGCCGCACAGACGCAGGTAGAGTTCGCCGCACAGACGCAGGTAGAGTTCCCCGCACAGACGCAGGTAGAGTTCCCCGCACAGACGCAGGTAGAGTTCACCGCACAGACGCAGGTAGAGTTCACCGCACAGACGCAGGTAGAGTTCGCCGCACAGACGCAGGTAGAGTTCCCCGCACAGACGCAGGTAGAGTTCACCGCACAGACGCAGGTAGAGTTCGCCGCACAGACGCAGGTAGAGTTCCCCGCACAGACGCAGGTAGAGTTCCCCGCACAGACGCAGGTAGAGTTCCCCGCACAGACGCAGGTAGAGTTCACCGCACAGACGCAGGTAGAGTTCCCCGCACAGACGCAGGAATTGTAATGAAGCTAATGTGCATTTAAAAATCTAAACCGTAAGATTATATATATGTATATATAATGAATTTAAATATAATAATTTAGCCTTTTCTTTAAAATAATGGCTAAAATGTGAGGTTTATAATTGTATGGAACTTAAATGGAGTCCAGTAGTGTTCCTCTCCCGCCCGTGTGGTATTAGCTGTATTAGTGCAGGTCAGGTGGCTCATTAACCCTGATGATTGAGTCCCCCTGCTGTGCTGTGATGACGTCATCGTGCCGCTCTGCTGTCCGCAGGTAACGCCGTGTCCAGTGATGACATCACTCAGGTGTCCTCGAGGAGTCGAGTGTGCAGCGAGCGCAGGGTGAGTGTGTCCCGGTCCATCTGTGGAGCGGTGTGAGGCGTCTCACGCTGACCCGAGCAACACTGCCAGAGCTCGTGCAGTTACACTCCTCTCGAGTGTGATCTTTACAGAGAACACATCTACACTTCATCATGATCCTGGCTTCATCATTAGGGCTGAAGTCGAGTCCGCTTTATTCCTACAGCGCTTTATACAATACAGATGGTTTCAGAGCAGCTTCACAGTGGTAAACAGGAAATTGTTAATAGAAATTAGTTCATTATATCTATAAAGCAGCTCTGGAAAAAACTAAACTACTAACATTATGCAGTGACAATGTGCAATCTAGTCCCTAGAGTTGTCAAAAAGTGCCGACTTCTGTAATAAGTCGGTACTAAAGTTTTTAAATTGTGACTCTTTGAGCGCTGTTGAGCGGAATCGTAAACGCCTCTGATTGGCCATTGTGCTCACGTGCTCATCAGATATGTCTGTGATTGGCTACAATGCGTCACAATGTTTGGTACCGGAGTCGTGATGATCTGTTCACAGACTCTAATGCTCTGGATCTCAGTCAATCTTTCAGTCACTGTCTTCATGTCCGATGTCTGTTTAATTCACCTTTGGCTAAGCCCCGCCCCCCTTAGTTACTGTTGCTACCTCCGACAACTTCATCTGGGCTCTGGTTTGGTATCAACATGGCTTATGCTGTGACGGCTCTTCCTGCTGGAATTTTATCAAACTTTTATAAAGCAGCAAATAAAGTGTCTGATAGAAGTAGGCAGAAGCGGCTCAGTGTGCGTTTGAAGGCTTTATTCAAGACATACGGTGAAACGCGAGCAACAACAAGATCCAAATACAGGCAAAAGCATAACGGTCACAGTCAAAAAATGAACCACAGCATATCCTAATCGAGACGGAGGCTGTGACTCACAATATCAGGAGAAACACTGTTCATACAAAGCTGGGTAGGTCTCTATTCACTTCTATAATCGTTATTATTTACAAAGCAAACGGACTAACGTTACGCGAGTATAAAGTTGTATTTATTAGCAGCATGTGCTAGCGTATCAACAATTAGGGCAGAGAACCGAAATCATAACCTAAACAGCATAAAACTGTCTAACTATAACTTCACAGTAAGGTTAAAAGCTAAATGTATCTTAGAACACAAAGGTGAGCTTGTTGATCTTGAGGGGTTTCGCTGACTGAGAGGACGTCCACACAGTTTAATCCAAAGACGACACTTGTCAGTATTTAACTTCGGTTTTGGGAAGGGGAAAAAACGGACACCCCCTCCAACCTCTCTGGGAAACGCGTATCTGTTTTACAAATGCCCCAGGCACAACGTTTAACCATATTTTTATAAAACGACGACGTAATAGCCTGCCGAGACCAAAAATATGAGCCTGCTGCGTTGAAGTCAATGGAGCGCCGTGAAAAAGTGTCGGACCTCTGTGGGATCTCTCGTTCTTGGCTGCGCTGTGATTGGTCAATCTACATTCTAGGGCGTGGCTTAGCCAAAGGCGAATTAAATAAATGTTGATTCATCGTTTATCACTATGGTTTTGATGTGTTATCTTGTTTTATTCATTGTGTCCCTGTAACATGGCTGTGATTTATAATATTTAACTGTATATAATATTATTAACTATGTTTATTTGAATTGCTTAGTTATTATACATTTAGTTTTATTGGAATAACTATATAATTATATGTCTTAAAGCAGCTAGCGTTTTCTTGTTAGTAGCTTGTAGTGAGTGTTTGTCAGGTTATCGGCGTGTGACGCTCTGTGTGTGTGTGTGTGTGTGTGTCAGGCGTGATGAACGGCAGTGCGAGCGCAGCTCACAGCGAGAGCAGTGGAGACGTCAGTGTGTGTTTGGACAGTCCTGTGAGGATGACCTCATCGCAGCTCAGCGCTCAGGGTGACGGCTCACACAGGACTAAAGCGGAGAGGGTTTCCCTGCAGCAGTTCCTGACCGAGAGCACAGACCCGGCAGAGGTGACGCGCACACACACACACACCATCACACACCATCACAACACTTACACACCGCAGCACTAGTCTCGCACGCTCAGACTGTAGAAACACACTCACACAGGGAGAGACGGGCAACCCGTCACAGTCTGGTTTGTTTTTCCAGTTTAACTGAAATCAGTGATGCCACATTAATAGAGCAGCTTAAGAAACCCGACCTTCTGAATCACTGTCCATCTCAGTGTAAATGACCCAATGATTTCAGACTTAAACTCCAGCTTGCAGGACACACACTCACTCTCTCTCTCTCTCTCTCACACACACACTATACACAGACGCTCACACACACACACACACACACACACACTATACACAGACTCCCTCACACACACACTACCGGTCAAAGGTTTGGAGTCGGTAAGATATTTTTTTATGTTTCTGAGAGAGTCTCTTCTGCTCACCGAGGCTGCATTTATTTGATCAGAAATACAGTAAAAACAGTGAAATATTATTATAATGTAAATCATCAGTTCTCTATGTGAATATATAGTAAAGTGTAATTTATTGCTGTGATCAAAGCTGAATTTTAGCATCATTACTCCAGTCTTCAGTGTCACATGATCCTCCAGAAAGGACAATGATTATAACGATAACAATAACAAAGATACCCTAACCCTAACATTCTACATGTAAATGAAAAGAGTCACAGCACAACTACAATGATAACAAGACAGAGGAACGATAGAAGCATTGACAGCCAATCAGAATCCATCCTGTTTTAACGAGCTCAAGCATTTAAAGCGACAGATATCGTCCGCTGGTGTGGACGCTAATATAGTTCACACCAAGAATAATTATAACCATAACTGTCACTTTTGATCAATTTAATGCATCCTTGCTGAATAACAAATAGTAGTTCCTGTTCCTCTTCCCGTGCAGGAGTCTGTCTCCGCTCCGCCGGGTCGTGTGTCGGAGCCAGAGAGCGAGTGAAGGGCCGAGGGATCCTGCGTTCAGCCAGCGGCAGGGCAGCGGCGCCAGACTCCGGTCCAGCGGGCCGCCCGAGCCTGCGTAAGGCGGAGAGCACACGGGCCAAGGGTTCGGCGCCGCCCCGAGCCGGCCTGGCGTCCCAGAGCAGAGCGGTGTCGGTGTCGGAGCGCCTGGACTCGAGCTCCTCGGGTCTGCCCCGGGCCAGCAGCGTCATCTCCACCGCTGAGGGAACCGTGCGCAGGACCAGCATCCACGACCTGCTCTCCAAGGACAGCCGGCAGCCCGTTCTGGTGGACCCGTGTCCCGCCCGGACCCAGAGCTCCAGTGAGTACGGCCCCCGCGCCCTGCCCACGTCTGCTAGCATGCCCTGCAGCGTAGCGGAGCCCGAGCTGAGCCTGCAGGCCTTTCTAGGTCCCTCCTTCACCGTAGACTCCATGTTTCTGGACTCAGTGTTTGGCGAGCCGGCGGTGACGGGCGGCGCTAGAAACCAGGCCATCCTGTCGCTCAACACGGCCCTCGTTAGCAACATTAGCGGCCCTCCCCCTAAAGCCCCCCCCGCTGACGGCGAGCCCGATGTGTGTGTGCCGGCGGAGGAGTCGCTGTGGTACGAGTACGGCTGTGTGTGACGCTCAGCATGAGTCCGGATCCTGCATGCCTTTCTGTTCCATGTCCTTATACTGATCATGATGTGGTTATTCTGCTGAAAACACATCGGAGGTCTGAACTGAGCCTCATCTGTGTGAGATTATTAACCCATGTCATGTTCGCCTGCTGTCGTGTGTTCGGCTGATCTACTTCCATATTTATGAATACGAGGCTTGTAGAACAAGTCCCATGATGCTCCTCTGAGCTCCTTGAGGAACTGCTGCATTCATTCATGTTTTATTATTTAAATGCCACGCTCCTGTCGAATGTTCACGGGACGTTTGTTTGTGATGTGTGTGTGCATGGCTTTATCCCGGCGCTCCATTCTGAAGGCTGCGATCAGAATGAGTGTTTCCCAGAGCCTGTCTTGTGTTGATCATGTGATCGGTGTCGCACGCATCACGCATATGTCCTCGAGGGAGTCGCTGATGGACGACAGATTCTCTCCACCACACGATACTCTGCAGCTCAAACTCCTCTGTTTATCATGTTGTGTGTCCTGATCATGTCCTTCACTATATTATACTGTGTAACGCCAGTTGAAGTGTACCTTGCTTGTGTTCCGCAGATGTGGAAGTGTTACAGGGAAACAGGAAGTCTAAAAGAGCTGGCACTCAGAGTCTGTCATGAGTCCACATGGTGAGTGTGTGCAGTGTGTGTCGTGAACCTGTTGTGTTTCAGCGCTGTCTGTGCTCCACTGGAAACGCTGCCATTTGCCTTCGGGACTTTAATCAGAAGAGTTACTGTTGACCTTTCAGGAGATTATCCCTGTCCAACACAAGCCCAGACCACCTGGAGCCTGCTGCATGAACACACACACAAAACAAGCTCTGAAACGAGTGTGTGGAGTTTCCCTGGGGCTGGCTATCGATTAAAACAAAAACAATTTCATCACCAAACTTCCTTCCAAGGAAAGTCTGCGCGCTTGGCGGCCATATTGTCACGTGAGGCTGTCGGGCATCCAGGGAATCCTGAAGTCTCAGAAACGGCTTGCCAAACCTCACAATCCAATAACATATTTCACAATCAGCTAGGGCTGCACGATTATGACAAAAATCATAATTTCCGATTATTCCCTTGAAATTTATTAATTACGATTATCACAATTTACATTGAATGATGTTTTGAATAGCTTTATACCAGTGGTTCTCATCTCGTTTGGCCATGGGACCTACATTTCCCCGTGGTCATCAAGGAGCGGCCCACTTTTTTAGAAATTATATAATACAATACAATACAATGTTGGTATGAGCCAGCCACCACAGTCATTTAAAAATATGCAAAATAACCCAAAGTGAAAATAAAGTGGCATTTTGGGGTTATGGAAACAACCGTTCTCATGGTGATACACAATACTAACATGAACTGTTAATAAAACATGGAAACTGCTCCTGATGAATAGACTGAACATCATACCTGCATGCAAATCCTTCTCAGCTAGCACATGACATAGCCTACCAGTAACGGGATACATGACATAGCCTACCAGTAACGGGATACATGACATAGCCTACCAGTAACGGGATACATGACATAGCCTACCAGTAACGGGATACATGACATAGCCTACCAGTAACGGGATACATGACATAGCCTACCAGTAACGGGATTTATTGGTATTTGACTTTTATTTTGTGACTTGGGCTACTAATGTACAACACAACGACGTTCAGATTGTAACACCTTCTTTCTTTTAAAGAAATAACCAAAAGTAACATTTTGTTCGTTACAAGATGTTGCATGCTTGTAGTTTCTTTTGCGCTTTATATAGTGAGCGTTGTACAGCGCGTGCAGTTGAGGTGCGCGCTACGAGCACAGTGTGAAGCGGCTGACCGGAAAGCCTGTTTTTCGGGGTGAGAGGCTTTATTTCCGCTTACACTTACGCCACTGGTAGTTCCTGTTGTGCTGGGTCCTCTGAGGTCAGATTCTCCTCTCACATCGTAAAGTGCTCTAAACACACTTCTTAAGCACGCATTCTGCGCAGAAAAATGTAAGTGGACTTTTTAATTTTTTTAATCGCGGCTTTCAGCGATTATGAAATCGTGGCCTCCATAATCGTAATCGCGATTAGAAATTCGATTAATTGTGCAGCCCTACAATCAGCAATGCAATCTGACATGAACTGTCCCATAAATGTGGTTTCTTATGCTCAAATAGCATTAAAAAGCTTATTTTTCAGGGCCAGACGAGCCAATGTACAATCACAGGCCCAGAACCCTTTCTGCAGGAACCTGAGCTTCTAACAGCAGCCAGAAAACAATATAGATGTACACGGACGGGCACTCGTATCACTTATGAATGGAGGAAACGTCTCCCGTTACCACTATAACCCTGGTTCTCGGAGAAGGGGGACGAGACTGCTCTTGGAATTGAATAACTCGTATTGACTGCATAGTGGTGCCACTCCCCAAGGAGAAGTGTGTTTAACGGTATCGTATTTTTATTTTATTATATTTTTACCTAACCCTAACCGGTATCTAGCCCTAACTCGGAGCTCAAGCCGAGCCTCAGGTTCGAGTCTCTTCCAAGGACAGCAACCAGAGTTAGTTTACTATTAACCTTGAAGCCTGAATGGGCAGGCGAACTAGTGAACCAAACAATGTGCCAATTCAGCAATGGTTGATTTTATACTGAAGCTCCAGAGGAGTGTTCTGCCTCGAAGCCGGGCCTGGAGCACTTGCACGTGTGTGTGTGTGTCTCCACAGGCCTGTCCTGACTGCGGCATCCTTGCATATCGAGATTACAAGACTCCTCCATTACCCCGACAGCTCAATGTGGAAATCTAGGAGGAATAAGGCTCCTAAACTCGTGTGCGGGGCAGTGGAGGAAGCAGATTATTGTTTTAACAACACCTGCCTCAACTCTCAGCATCTAACCCTGAGAGTTAGACATGCCACATGACCCTTCCTGAGCCAACATCAGGCAACAGAGCTAGCAGGAGTCCAGGAGAGAGAACAAACGCTATCAGGCTCCAAAGCTGATCCTACAACCTCCGAGATCGATCCCGCCTTCCCCTTCGAGAGCCGAGTAAACATTAGATTCTCGTTCCACTTTGAAAATGAACTTCTCTTTTATTTAGTGATGTGCAGTGATGACTACCAATCAGCGACAGACTGTTTATTTAAGAGGTGGGACTCGTTCATGAGTAATATGAGTGCACCCTTGGCAGCCCATGAGCTAAAGTCTGTGTTAATAACAGTAATTAAACGGGATAACCGGGATCTGGTATTAAATATCATCAATCAAACATATTTTCATCATTGAATCTTCATTCACATAACAACGTGTTTAATGGCATCATTTGCAGGCTCCAGTAAACAAATGCAAATTTTACAAAATACAAAAAGCTTTACACCACCACATTAAACGGCAACACCAAACCGTCCTCTGGGACCTTGTGCTAAACCCCAGACCTGACGATCTATACACACATTTACACACAAGCTCCATTAACACTGGCAGGGCTTCAGGTGTGTGGTGTCGCGGCTCAACACAGATATGTGAACCCCAGGGCTGTGCTGCTCTTTATTTAACCCTTTCTGGAAACAGATTCCGAGCCCTATACCAGGGATAGGCAACTCCGGTCCTGGAGGGCCACTGTCCTGCAGAGTTTAGCTCTTAGGGTTAACCCTGATTAAACACACCTGAACAAGCCAATCCATGTTTTCAGGATTGCTAGATGGATGCAGGTGAGCTGTCTCAGCGCTGAAGCTAAACTCCAGGACCGGAGCTGCCTATCCCTGCCCTATGCAATCTTAAAATCCCAATGACAATCTTAAAACACATCCAGCCAGTTGTAGAGAAGACCAAGTGTTGTAACAGCAGAAGTCAGTGTATGTCTGAGCTCAAGAGGACATGATGGACAAGCAGACGCTTCTTCAGGTACACATGAAACCAGGAAGAACTGGCCTGTACGGTCTTCCACGTCATTGGGTGTTAAAATCTTAATAATCATCTCAAGCCCCTGAAGGCTGACCGTCTCGAGCGGCAGCGGTGTGATGATCATTCTGTCGAGTCGGCGCTTTACAGTGATAATGCAAGCGTTCGTTCCCGCTGCACAAGCAGCTCTAGAAGAAAGTAGTGCCATAGTCCGTCTTCAGTTCAGTGATGGCTCATTTCTGTTGTGAAAATCACGAGTTCTTCATTCAGTTGGTCTATCTTTACAAGCCGCTCTGGGGAACCCGTGATGTCCTCGTCCAGCTCAGTGTCGTACACCGGTACCGGTGCAGTGTTGTGGAGGAGTAGACGTCTGTCATCATGCACTCGCCCTCATGTGTGCACATCTGTGGGACTTTTCTTCATCTTTAAAACAAAGGGTATTTTGGGAAATGTCTCAGGGTGTCAAGGGCTTCCCAACGCTCTTGTATTATGTTCTGTAGAAGAAATAAAGTCATGCGGCCTGTGAAGCTCCATCTTCCTATTGATTACCTAGACTTTCATAATGAAAATAATTTAAAACTAATTATGTAATTACATTACATCAAATGTCTCTAATGTTGTTTTGTACTATTTCTTTGGCAAAATATCTGTTAAATGAAACGACTGTCGAACGGCGGACAGGCTTGTGTGCCCCTATCATTGCAGAAGATTAGACGTATAGACACTGCGTGTTGAGAGCGGAGCGCACACTGGCGGCCGCTGGAGATCCGGTCCGTCTCAGTGGCTCAGTGCACAGTGAGTGAATGCAGTGATCTCCGTCTCTGAGTCAGGGTCCACCGGGAATGTGGCCAACCAGTTTCACATCTGCAGGATTTCAAACATTTTATGGGCAGATGATTACAGAATTTCACTAGATTTGTAATGAGATACGATTGTAAACCTGTGTTCACAGAAAATCTGGCTAGTTTTCCACCAAAATAAAAGCTCAACTGCAGTGTCCGTCAAAATAAAAGCTTAAGAGTTTATCTATCGCAAGTGAAGTAGTAAAGGAATGTCCTTGCTGTATCAAAGTAAAATTACATACTTATGAAATATTCATTTTCATTTATTTTAGAGTGCATTTCTTTTACAATGTAAAGGCTATTACTGTCATAGAAATAATAATAATGTAAAATTATTATTATAATCTTATTGTTTGGCTTCCTAAAACAGCAGAGTGAATATAATGTAGATTGAGACTCTATACATTTATTTATACAGCGCTTTTTACAACAGTGTTTGAAAGCCGCTTTACTGAGATAACAGGAAAATAATGCAACAAAGTTTGTTTCTGCTGTACAGTAGATCTAGAAGAAAATCATTGTCCAGTTTAAGTACGTTTTTAATTGATTCATTTCCGTTGTAAAATAAAATCTTTAGTTATTAACTTAGGGGCCGCTTACACTACACCGTTTTAACTGAAAACAGAAAACTTAATGCGTTCTGGCCGCTCATTCGCATGACAGTCACTTTACAGTGACATCGCCAGTACTGTCTGGCCTGCATAATACAGAATTTTTAGTTGTTTCTGCAAATCTGTGAACAGGAATTTGATAGCATATGAAGAATGAGGTTTTACAGATACTAGAAATGTGGCTTTCAAATGAAAGATCGGTATCACAGAGCACACCCAGCTTCCTAGCCGACGACGGCTAACCCGGTCTACATAGGCTAGTGTTCGAGTCCATGTTAAAGAGATACACCCACGATCGGATGATAAGAGCAAACCATGTGTGACTCTGACGAGAGCTGTCTCGGTACTATGGTACGCTCTTGATAATATTATCAATCTTGTAAGTAAAGAAGTTCATAAAGTCATTACTGACTGTGCTGCTTGGAAACTTCAGAATTTGAAGCTTTATTTCTTGTCAATTTTGCCACTGTATGAAACTAACAGCTAGGCTTGTGTGCGTTTTCTTCTAAAGCCTGGGACACACCAAGCCGACGCCATCGAACTAGCGCTGATGAAGGCCGACTGTTGTCGCCTCGCGTCGGGGTAAAGAGCTGCACTTGAACACTGCCGACTGTCAGCTAGCGTGTGTGTTCTGCGCATATATATATATATATTCGTCATTAACTTAAGATAGGTCACCCGACGCTGCCGGCTGCAGATACGCTAACCATAAACAAAGCAGCGAGTGCTGACCGTTTTGAATATCAATCCTGCTAAACACTTTCTTTATTGCACCCCGTAACATTAGAACCGCCTATCTGTGGCGTTCTCACTTCTCTGCTCGCTGCTGTTATCCTCGTGCACTGACTCGTTCACTAAGCTGAACAGCCAATCAGAGTTCCCTCTTTCACCGACGGCCCGACGCCCGAAACAAAGCCGACGAGGACCAATTTCAGCCGACGGTGCGGGACACACTGAGGAAACTTAGTCGGCCGGCCGTCGGCTCGTGTGTTCAGGCTTTAGAGAGATGGAAAATAAGCAGATCTAGAAGTGTGTAAGGCCTTTCTGTACGCAATCGTGCGCTCTCTCCACGAAATGCGTTTTTTCTTCCAGTTGCGGCCCACTTTTGCGCAGTATCGAGTTCTTCTAAGCTATCTGGGATGCTGAGGAGGAGACACTGATCAGGAACATTATTTATTAAGCAATCTTTAGTGTTAGAATTGATAGCCGACTCCGTGTTACAAATATAGTAGAGCTAAGTAAATCACTGCGTTATTCTTTTAAATACTCTCCTCCCATAAATACTGCGTCTGGAAGGGAATCTAATGCAATAAGGTCAGCCGCAACAAATCAAGCGGCGCGTCAGTTCCGGCGGGTCACGCCAGTCGAGCTCCATCAGTGACTGGAGGAATCCCACACTGTCACCGCACACACACATCGGCTCCGCGGATCCTCTGCCTGGAGGAACACCACACTGTCACCGCACACACACATCGGCTCCGCGGTGAAGCTGATGACCTCCTCCCTCCCCAGCTCTGTCAGGATTATGATTAATGATATCTGAACACATTCATGTTCAGTTCAGTTCGCCCTGAGTCATCGCCAGAACACAGCCATACGGCCAATCCAGACCTTATGCTAGCTGTCAGTGGACGACTGGTCCTGGCACAATACCTGTCCACACCTCGCGGAGTCTTGAGTGAATCCTGACAGTAGTTCACTGACGCCAAAAGAGGGTTTCACTGGAGCGAGCTGTTAGTACGCCGGGCCCTAGATTGTTAGGATATACATTAGGAAGGTCACAGCATTGCAGAAAGAGTGAAAAACACACTTTTATTAGTTCTCCACCATGAATCGAAGACCAGTTCTCCCACAGTTCCCAGTACAGGTGTTTTGCGGTGTCTTGAGTGCTTGTACACACAGCCGTGTGCCGCCGACGGGCCATCTCTTCTCATGTCTCTCTCTTCTCATGTCTATCTCTTCTCATGTCTATCTCTTCTCATGTCTATCTCTTCTCATGTCTATCTCTTCTCATGTCTATCTCTTCTCATGTCTATCTCTTCTCATGTCTCTCTCTTCTCATGTCTCTCTCTTCTCATGTCTATCTCTTCTCATGTCTATCTCTTCTCATGTCTATCTCTTCTCATGTCTCTCTCTTCTCATGTCTCTCTCTTCTCATGTCTATCTCTTCTCATGTCTATCTCTTCTCATGTCTCTCTCTTCTCATGTCTATCTCTTCTCATGTCTATCTCTTCTCATGTCTATCTCTTCTCATGTCTATCTCTTCTCATGTCTATCTCTTCTCATGTCTATCTCTTCTCATGTCTATCTCTTCTCATGTCTATCTCTTCTCATGTCTATCTCTTCTCATGTCTATCTCTTCTCATGTCTATCTCTTCTCATGTCTCTCTCTTCTCATGTCTATCTCTTCTCATGTCTATCTCTTCTCATGTCTATCTCTTCTCATGTCTATCTCTTCTCATGTCTATCTCTTCTCATGTCTATCTCTTCTCATGTCTCTCTCTTCTCATGTCTATCTCTTCTCATGTCTATCTCTTCTCATGTCTATCTCTTCTCATGTCTATCTCTTCTCATGTCTATCTCTTCTCATGTCTCTCTCTTCTCATGTCTATCTCTTCTCATGTCTATCTCTTCTCATGTCTATCTCTTCTCATGTCTATCTCTTCTCATGTCTATCTCTTCTCATGTCTATCTCTTCTCATGTCTATCTCTTCTCATGTCTATCTCTTCTCATGTCTCTCTCTTCTCATGTCTATCTCTTCTCATGTCTATCTCTTCTCATGTCTATCTCTTCTCATGTCTATCTCTTCTCATGTCTCTCTCTTCTCATGTCTATCTCTTCTCATGTCTATCTCTTCTCATGTCTATCTCTTCTCATGTCTATCTCTTCTCATGTCTATCTCTTCTCATGTCTATCTCTTCTCATGTCTATCTCTTCTCATGTCTATCTCTTCTCATGTCTATCTCTTCTCATGTCTATCTCTTCTCATGTCTCTCTCTTCTCATGTCTATCTCTTCTCATGTCTATCTCTTCTCATGTCTATCTCTTCTCATGTCTATCTCTTCTCATGTCTCTCTCTTCTCATGTCTCTCTTCTCATGTCTATCTCTTCTCATGTCTCTCTTCTCATGTCTATCTCTTCTCATGTCTATCTCTTCTCATGTCTATCTCTTCTCATGTCTATCTCTTCTCATGTCTATCTCTTCTCATGTCTATCTCTTCTCATGTCTATCTCTTCTCATGTCTATCTCTTCTCATGTCTCTCTCTTCTCATGTCTCTCTCTTCTCATGTCTCTCTCTTCTCATGTCTATCTCTTCTCATGTCTCTCTCTTCTCATGTCTATCTCTTCTCATGTCTATCTCTTCTCATGTCTATCTCTTCTCATGTCTATCTCTTCTCATGTCTATCTCTTCTCATGTCTATCTCTTCTCATGTCTATCTCTTCTCATGTCTATCTCTTCTCATGTCTCTCTCTTCTCATGTCTCTCTCTTCTCATGTCTATCTCTTCTCATGTCTCTCTCTTCTCATGTCTATCTCTTCTCATGTCTATCTCTTCTCATGTCTATCTCTTCTCATGTCTATCTCTTCTCATGTCTATCTCTTCTCATGTCTCTCTCTTCTCATGTCTATCTCTTCTCATGTCTTCTCATGTCTCTCTCTTCTCATGTCTCTCTCTTCTCATGTCTCTCTCTTCTCATGTCTCTCTCTTCTCCCCATCACAGGAACACCGTCTGCAGACCCGCACACTTCTCCTGCCCTCGGTTTAATCCCGGACCCTCAGAAATGACAATGCAGAAATGTCCTTCTTTTTCCTTGAATCAAGGACCCAAAGGGATTCCTTAACGAACGAGTGAGTTTTAAAGAGTGTGTTTTAACACACGGCTGCTGCTGAGCTTCACACGGACCGCACGGCACGAGATCCTCGAACACGGAGAACCCTGATCATGTGGAGCTGAACCACTGCACACACACAACCTTTTACACACACCAAACAAGACAGTGTATGTGTATGCATGAGTGTATGAACGCGCGTGTGTGTGTGTGCGCGCGAGTATGTGTGTGTGTATGACTTGTGTGTGTGCGCGCGAGTATGTGTGTGTGTATGACTGTGTGTGTGTGCGCGAGTATGTGTGTGTGTATGACTGTGTGTGTGCGCGCGAGTATGTGTGTGTGTATGACTGTGTGTGTGTGCGCGAGTATGTGTGTGTGTATGACTGTGTGTGTGCGCGCGAGTATGTGTGTGTGAGTGTGTGTGTATGACAGCGCGAGTATGTGTGAGTGTATGACTGAGCGCGCGCGTATAGCCTATGTGTGTGTATGACTGAGCACGTGTGTGTGCGCGCACGAGTATGTGTGTGTGTGTGTGTGTGTGTATGACTGAGCGCGAGTATGAGTGTATGACTGAGTGTATGTGTGTGTGTATGACTGAGCGCGAGTATGTGTGAGTGTATGACTGAGTGTATGTGTGTGTGTATGACTGAGCGCGAGTATGTGTGAGTGTATGACTGAGCGCGAGTATGTGTGTGTGTATGACTGAGCGCGAGTATGTGTGTGTGTGTATGACTGAGCGCGAGTATGTGTGTGTGTATGACTGAGCGCGAGTATGTGTGTGTGTATGACTGAGCGCGAGTATGTGTGTGTGTATGACTGAGCGCGAGTATGTGTGTGTGTGTATGACTGAGCGCGAGTATGTGTGTGTGTATGACTGAGCGCGAGTATGTGTGTGTGTATGACTGAGCGCGAGTATGTGTGTGTGTATGACTGAGCGCGAGTATGTGTGTGTGTGTATGACTGAGCGCGAGTATGTGTGTGTGTATGACTGAGCGCGAGTATGTGTGTGTGTGTATGACTGAGCGCGAGTATGTGTGTGTGTGTATGACTGAGCGCGAGTATGTGTGTGTGTATGACTGAGCGCGAGTATGTATGAGTGTGCGCGCGCGCGTGTGTGTGTATGACTGAGCGCGAGTATGTGTGAGTCAGTGATGCGCGGGTTGATCCAAAATGAGCGGGTGCCTGCGGTCACCCGCGGTTACGAGTCATCCAAAAATATTTTTAATGATATTCGGGTCGCGGTCGGTCGGTTAGTTTGAAATAAAGATGCCAATTAAACCTTTGTAATTTATATAGGCTAGTAGGCTACTAGACACAATGTTCTATGAAATACATAGGTGTACACTTTATTGGCTGAATAACTGCGCGAGGATGACGCACGAGCTCATCAGAGATGACAGTGGGAAATCCTGAATGTTGAGCGCGTTATTAACTTTTGACTAAAAGCTGACGCGGGACAAAATGCCCGATTTCCCAACACGTTGAACTGAGCAATGCCATTGTGCCATTTTAATAGGCTACTTTTAAACGCATATAGGTCAGTAATGTCAGTTTTATGTATTTGCTGAGAGGGGGCGGGGTTTTTGTTGGGAAAATCGGGGGAGAGACGCACACGTCGATTAGACTGGATAAACACATGCAGCATCTTAATTGTTAAGAAAATGAAACGAATTAAATGAATAAATCAAGCCTTTATTACAAAACACTAGGCGATATCATACAGCATTCAGAAAAATGCGCACCCCTAGTTCCTCCGTCTATGGCCCAATGACTACGATGAGCATTTACTATAGCTACTTTAAAAAACGCGGGTCAGGAAGCGGGTCGGGTACAACATTTTCTTTCTTTTTTTTTGCGGTCCGAGTTGCGGGCGGGTTATTGAAAACGTCGGTCGGGTGCGGGTTGTTTATACATTGACCCGCGCATCACTGGTGTGAGTGTATGACTGAGTGTATGTGTGTGTGTGTGTATGACTGAGCGGAGTATGTATGAGTGTGCGCGCGCGAGTGTCTGTGTGTGTGTGTGTGTGTGTATGACTGAGCGCGAGTATGTGTGTGTGTATGACTGAGTGTATGTGTGTGTGTGTGAGTGTATGACTGAGTGTGTGTGTGTGTGTGTATGACTGAGCGCGAGTATGTATGAGTGTGCGCGCGCGAGTGTCTGTGTGTGTGTGTGTGTGTGTGTATGACTGAGCGCGAGTATGTATGAGTGTGCGCGCGCGAGTGTCTGTGTGTGTGTGTGTGTGTGTATGACTGAGCGCGAGTATGTATGAGTGTGCGCGCGCGAGTGTGTGTGTGTGTATGACTGAGCACGAGTATGTATGAGTGTGCGCGCGCGAGTGTCTGTGTGTGTGTGTGTGTGTATGACTGAGCGCGAGTATGTATGAGTGTGCGCGCGCGAGTGTCTGTGTGTGTGTGTGTGTGTGTGTGTGTGTGTGTGTATGACTGAGCGCGAGTATGTGTGAGTGTATGACTGAGTGTATGTGTGTGTGTGTGAGTGTATGACTGAGTGTATGTGTGTGTGTGTGTGTGTATGACTGAGCGCGAGTATGTATGAGTGTGCGCGCGCGAGTGTCTGTGTGTGTGTGTGTGTGTGTATGACTGAGCGCGAGTATGTATGAGTGTGCGCGCGCGAGTGTCTGTGTGTGTGTGTGTGTGTGTATGACTGAGCGCGAGTATGTATGAGTGTGCGCGCGCGAGTGTCTGTGTGTGTGTGTGTATGACTGAGCGCGAGTATGTATGAGTGTGCGCGCGCGAGTGTCTGTGTGTGTGTGTGTGTATGACTGAGCGCGAGTATGTATGAGTGTGCACGCGCGAGTGTCTGTGTGTGTGTGTGTGTGTGTATGACTGAGCGCGAGTATGTATGAGTGTGCGCGCGCGCGCGCGTGTGTGTGTGTGCCACAAGAGAAAGCAGGGACAGCAGTGTGTCCTGTGTGAATGTCTGATACTGCTTCATTCCTCTGTTAATAAAGTAATTTGATGCGATAAACGTGTCGTCTGCTTGTTTCCTCTGAGAGCGTCTGGCTGATTATCAAGTGCAAACAGAAGAAGACGAGAATATGACGGAGGTGTGTGTGTGTGTGTGTGTGTGTGTGTGTGTGTGTGTCTGCTGGATAATGCACGTTTACCTTCTCTTTTCAAAACTTCTGAACCGAACTACAAAACTGAATAAGACAGAAATGTCCGTTTCTACAGTAATGCTGTATAAAATCCATTACAAATGTAAAAACCTACACAAGTGTCTTTCAGTTTCATCACCATCTATACAAAAGATGGAACTTAGTGTAAGAAACATTTATAATTTACTGTTGAATTTTAATTATTTAAAATATGGCTGAGTAAATATTATAATTAATTGACAGAACGACGGAGCAACAGTTTTTGACCGGCGTTTATTTGTTTATTTTCTATGCAAGAACTTTCACTAAACAAATGAAACGAAGACAGAGTCGATTCTTTGCCTGAAATAATAACGAAGGATTATTGCCGCTACACTTAGGAATGAGTTGCACGGTAATGTAGACATGGATCGGGTCACAAGCGGCAGTGAAGCGGTCCAGTCGTTCTTGTTTTGGGAAGAAATGTTATAAAACATTGATTTAAAAGCACTCATTATACAGCGTGTGTTTGTTGTGTGAAACTGTATGGGTTAAAGGAACAATATGTAGGATATTTCGCCGCCAGGCGTCGCTAACCTCTTACAATAACAAGGGCGTATATTGATGACGCAAAGCATTAAGCGGAATTATGGATCTGGTCGTCAAGCGGATCTTTTATGGATGAGTGAATACACTGGTGTTCTTATCATGACTGTGGTGTGAAGCGGGGCGCGAGTGCTAATGAGAGACGAAGCCTATCCCAGCGCCACACGCAACGCTAGTCCCGCGGATATAAAGGAATATGGACATCATTCTGCCGAACTACACGCACTTGTGCTGAATTACTCCCGCGGGTCGGTTTATCAGACGAGGGAAGCTTGTGAGGAAACGCAGCGCTGGTCACTCGCTCTAACGTACGCTATCACACTAAACGGCATTGGAGTGTGCTAAATGTTGTTAGTTAGGTTGTTTGTTGGCTATATGAGACTAGCAGTACGCTAGATCAACATTAAAATAACATGCAGATCATATTCTAACATTTCATCATGTTGAGCTAAATAACATTGATTAGTTGTATGTACATTTGCTGACCTGTCTAATAAAGCTCATGCAAGAGCGTCCCTGTCGAGTGGAAGTTAGTCGCGGACGCTAGCTCTCGGCATCTCGAAAGATGTTGATCTTCGTTTAGTCCTCTTTTTGTCTCAAAGTCTGCTTGCCATGGTCCATAATGTTTGAACAAAACAACAACAGCGCGAGCGTCCTGCTAGGCATAACCCAGTTGTGCACGTCTGTCGCCATGGTTACTGCGGCAGTACGAGCGGAAACCGAGGGTAACGCGGATATGACTGTTGCCTGGCGACTCCCTCACCCCCGCCCACACGCCCGCTTCCTCGGTTAAAATCACAATTTTCTCACGATTTACAAATAGTTGGAAACATTTGGGATATTGTATGTAATCAACTAAACTAAATAACATTGGCCTTGTGGTTTTGGATATTTTACTGCAAAAATCCTACATATTGCACCTTTAAGACTGCCGACTAAAGAGACGCTGTCCGCGAGAGAACTGTACACTGCTTGTCTATCACCACACACTGCCACTGACAGCAGCGACGGGGATAAGCGCAGGTACAATAGCTTAGCATGCGGTAATATAGCGTTGCTATATAAGATGAGGATATTGTATTGCAATAGGTAGCACTTCAAAGTCAATACCAAATCAAAACTAGTTAGCACATCCTTTGTAATTAATAAGTGTTTAATGTCAATATGGTTATGGTTACACTTCAAATAGTTACAAAATAGATCTATGAGATGATAAAAACTTATACCATTAATTGTACCCAGCATATATGTAAAAGGTTAGAGAGATACAAAGAAAAGAAAAGAGAGAGCGAGAGAGAGAGAGAGAGCGAGAGAGAGAGAGAGAGAGAGAGAGAGAGAGAGAGAGAGACCCAAGAGTTACAGTGAACTGAGCACTCAGATGATGGCCGCTCCCCCAGTGTCCTGAAGCTGTGCCCAGTAGAAGAGCTCTGATGTACGTCTCCGCCTGCAGGCCTTGAGCACTATCGGCCCCTGCAGGAGCTCCACACGCTCTCGGGACACACGGGTGGACAACAGTAAAAGCAAAAGTCTTTGTTCATTTCAAATATCTTGGATTATTTTCAATCCCACAGAACCTTTGGAAGAGTGGCTTGCTTTGGGGAATGGTGTGTGTTGGCAGTGGTCCTGCTGTGAAGCTGACAGATGGAGGACAGGGAAGAGCTGGAGATCGAGGAATGCGTCCTAGCGACTGTAAAAGATTTGAATGTGGGAAATACAGTACAGTTGTCCAGAATGAGACCCACGTCATGTGACCAGCAGTGGTGTTCGGATTACGGGAAGACTGGATTCTACAAAACACCATTGATCAGGAGCAGAAGCGGATATGAGGACCTCCGCCCAGTGTACGGGTGTGTCCTGCTCACTGCTGTTGGAGAACACACACACGTCTCTCACGTTAATAATAGCGGCTCGTGCGGCGGCTGAGATACGCAAACCTAACATCCGTCGCCATGATTTTAGGAATGACTTATTGTGGGAGAAAACAAATGAAGTTTTAGTCGCATAACATCGGTTAATAGAAACGCCGTCATTTCACAATCGGTTTTTATGGACATTTAGAAAATAAGGCAAAAGTTTTGCGCAAATCTGTAACGTAAACGGGCTCGTGTCGGGTCAGTCGAGGTCAGCAGGACGGCTCGTGTCGGGTCAGTCGAGGTCAGCAGGACGGGCTCGTGTCGGGTCAGTCGAGGCTCAGCAGGACGGGCTCGTGTCGGGTCAGTCGAGGCTCAGCAGGACGGGCTCGTGTCGGGTCAGTCGAGGTCAGCAGGACGGGCTCGTGTCGGGTCAGTCGAGGCTCAGCAGGACGGGCTCGTGGGCCGTCTCCCGCAGGAAGCGCAGCAGGTCGTCAGGCTTGAGCCCCATGGTGGCGCTGTTGGTCATGGGGTGGAAGTAGAGCCGCTGGTGTCCGCCGTCGGTCAGGTCTCGGTCCAGCACCACCGTCACGGCGCGGGCGGACTCGAGGAAGAGCGCGAGCGGCGTCACGCAGCCCTGCCGCACGCCCAGCGTCTCCAGCAGCGCCGCCTCGTCCGCCAGCCGCAGGTTCCCTCCGCCGAGCCCCAGCCGCCGCGACAGCTCGCCCAGGTCCAGCCGCCGGTCGTGCCGCGCGCTCAGCAGCCACAGCCCCTTCTTACGCTTGTCCTTCAGGAACAGGTTCTTCGTGGCCGCGCCGCTCAGGTGAGCCACATGGGGCATCATCTCCTCCACCGTGAACACCTGGAGACAACAGCGACTGTAAACAAGGCTTCATTTCTAGTGTGTTAGTTTCCTATATGCAGAATCAGCAGGTCCCGCCCACTGAACTGATCCGGCCAATCAGGGAAGCGGACGGATGCAAGCCGTAATGTAGGATTTATCTCTGTTTACATTGTTCTCTACTTAGCCTATGAACGTTTGAATAGCCCCTCGCGTGTAAAAGTGAATGTATGCGACAATACGAACTAGCTCGTAAAGATGTTCGTATATTTACATGTTTCCTCACGGATATCATTGTTATATTTAGAAGACATAATCTAAGTGCCTTTTACTCCTGATATGGTCTATTTAATATCTCACTTGTAGAGGTTAGGGTTAGGGCGCTAATGTCCTCCGCTCAGGGCTAATCAGTGCTAGCACACTTCTCCAGAACAGCAAATTACATTTCCTATTGTACTGTATTAATCATTGTAATATTCACTGTGGAGATTACTGTTGCTAAGTTTATTGTGACTACTATTATTTGTTATTGGTATTTGTACTTATCTATTTGTCTTATATCTGTATTTTATAGAAAACCACACACACATGCAAAGCAGGATTTATTCAGTGAGTTATTCCCGTATCCCTGATCATCTCTGGTCAAGTCTCTCACACACACTCGGTCGGTCTGTGATCAACCGTTCAGCGAACTACCAGCCTTCATTTATACAACAACAACAACAACAACAACAACAACAGAGCATTACTGTCGCTAATATCCTCATGCCTTCAGTCATCAGATCATGTGGCTATAGATGAGTCATACTTATGATGACATACCAACTCATACACTAAGTTGATTGAGATGAAAAGGTATAATTATGACATAATTATGAGATTTAAAAAATCGAAGTTTATTGTATATTATGACTTCTTCTAAATGACGAGATTAAGTCTAAATTGTGACATACCAAGCTGTAATTATGAGATCTGACAGTCGAAATGTACTTTTTATGCCTTTTTTGACTTCATGTCATAATTGTAGTATGCCATATTTTCGATTTTATTTTCTTTTTACTCAGATATATGACTTGGTATGTCATAATTATGATTTCCGAAAGCCCCCTGTGTGGCGGGTCCCTCACACACGTGTCTCTGAAACACTTCCGTGTTGATAACTGTTGTATTCCCACCTCGGGATGGTCGGTGCAGGTCGTGTCGATGTCCAGACGCTCGAGGAACTCCTCCAGCGATCTCCTCAGATCCGCCATCGCCAACAGCTGCGACTCGCGACTCGGAATACTCGATAAACGTGCAACGCTGCTCACGAACAGAAACAGAAAGTTTACATGGTTTACAGCAGACGAGGGCTGTGATTGGTCCAGCCTCACACCAAACTACTGTGATTGGTCAGGAGCCACCGGTGTTGAGCAAAGGGACATCGACTTGTTTATTAACAAGATAACGTAGGAATAACCGTTCATATTAAAACTATATTTAAAAGTAAACAAATAAAACAATTATCAAAAAGAGGAATAATTAATGTGCAGTATTTTCCTCGCAGATTTCTTCCGGGTTCAGGGCTGTTGAACAGCGCCGCCTGCCGGCCGCCAGTGAGCCTAACTCTGGAACTCATCACTGTGCGACACATCTTTATCCAACATTATCAAGCTGCAGACTCGGAGCATAGACAGTATAGACTCGGAGCATAGACAGTATAGACTCGGAGCATAGACAGTATAGACTCGGAGCCTGCTGCATCTACAGTCCCGCACCAGAGAATGTCTAATAAGGGGAGAAGGTTCACTCTCACTACACTTCCGGCTTCTGAACTGGTTGCAGTTCCACTCTGATTCCACATGAGGGCGCTCACAGGACGAGTGCAGAATGAATGGAGGTCTATGGAGCTATACCCCTCAAAATCCACTTTTCTCAAGATATAATTTTTTGTCTTGTAATTTGAATGTTGTATTCGAAAGGAGATGCAAAGAAATTGCTTATTGCTGGGTGTTAGATTTTTTAGAGTCACTTATTTGCTTTAAAAAGTCTTTCAAAATGTCAATGACGTCATACACATCATACGACCAGAGATACTGCTTTACAGCAATCCTTCAGTCACTGTGGTGCTTTCAGCTCTGCACTTTATTTTCTCTCGAGGCATCGCCAGCACAGCTGACACAGGTAAACACACAACACAGCTGACACAGGTAAACACACAACACAGCGGACACAGGTAAACACACAACACAGCTGACACAGGTAAACACACAACACAGCGGACACAGGTAAACACACAACACAGCTGACACAGGTAAACACACAACACAGCTGACACAGGTAAACACACAACACAGCGGACACAGGTAAACACACAACACAGCGGACACAGGTAAACACACAACACAGCTGACACAGGTAAACACACAACACAGCTGACACAGGTAAACACACAACACAGCGGACACAGGTAAACACACAACACAGCGGACACAGGTAAACACACAACACAGCTGACACAGGTAAACACACAACACAGCGGACACAGGTAAACACACAACACAGCTGACACAGGTAAACACACAACACAGCGGACACAGGTAAACACACAACATAGCGGACACAGGTAAACACACAACACAGCTGACACAGGTAAACACACAACACAGCGGACACAGGTAAACACACAACACAGCAGACACAGGTAAACACACAACACAGCAGACACAGGTAAACACACAACACAGCGGACACAGGTAAACACACAACACAGCTGACACAGGTAAACACACAACACAGCGGACACAGGTAAACACACAACACAGCTGACACAGGTAAACACACAACACAGCGGACACAGGTAAACACACAACACAGCTGACACAGGTAAACACACAACACAGCGGACACAGGTAAACACACAACACAGCAGACACAGGTAAACACACAACACAGCGGACACAGGTAAACACACAACACAGCTGACACAGGTAAACACACAACACAGCGGACACAGGTAAACACACAACACAGCTGACACAGGTAAACACACAACACAGCTGACACAGGTAAACACACAACACAGCGGACACAGGTAAACACAACACAGCTGACACAGGTAAACACACAACACAGCTGACACAGGTAAACACACAACACAGCGGACACAGGTAAACACACAACACAGCGGACACAGGTAAACACACAACACAGCTGACACAGGTAAACACACGACACAGCGGACACAGGTAAACACACGACACAGCTGACACAGGTAAACACACGACACAGCTGACACAGGTAAACACACGACACAGCGGACACAGGTAAACACACAACACAGCTGACACAGGTAAACACACAACACAGCGGACACAGGTAAACACAACACAGCGGACACAGGTAAACACACAACACAGCTGACACAGGTAAACACACAACACAGCTGACACAGGTAAACACAACACAGCTGACACAGGTAAACACACAACACAGCTGACACAGGTAAACACACAACACAGCTGACACAGGTAAACACACAACACAGCTGACACAGGTAAACACACAACACAGCGGACACAGGTAAACACACAACACAGCTGACACAGGTAAACACACAACACAGCTGACACAGGTAAACACACAACACAGCGGACACAGGTAAACACACAACACAGCTGACACAGGTAAACACAACACAGCTGACACAGGTAAACACACAACACAGCGGACACAGGTAAACACACAACACAGCTGACACAGGTAAACACACAACACAGCGGACACAGGTAAACACACAACACAGCGGACACAGGTAAAGACACAGCTGACACAGGTAAACACACAACACAGCGGACACAGGTAAACACACAACACAGCTGACACAGGTAAACACACAACACAGCGGACACAGGTAAACACACAACACAGCGGACACAGGTAAACACACAACACAGCGGACACAGGTAAACACACAACACAGCGGACACAGGTAAACACACAACACAGCGGACACAGGTAAACACACAACACAGCTGACACAGGTAAACACACAACACAGCGGACACAGGTAAACACACAACACAGCTGACACAGGTAAACACACAACACAGCTGACACAGGTAAACACACAACACAGCGGACACAGGTAAACACACAACACAGCTGACACAGGTAAACACACAACACAGCGGACACAGGTAAACACACAACACAGCGGACACAGGTAAAGACACAGCTGACACAGGTAAACACACAACACAGCTGACACAGGTAAACACACAACACAGCTGACACAGGTAAACACACAACACAGCGGACACAGGTAAACACACAACACAGCGGACACAGGTAAACACACAACACAGCGGACACAGGTAAACACACAACACAGCGGACACAGGTAAACACACAACACAGCGGACACAGGTAAACACACAACACAGCTGACACAGGTAAATACACAACACAGCGGACACAGGTAAACACACAACACAGTGGACACAGGTAAACACACAACACAGCGGACACAGGTAAACACACGACACAGTGGACACAGGTAAACACAACACAGCAGACACAGGTAAACACACAACACAGCGGACACAGGTAAACACACAACACAGCTGACACAGGTAAACACACAACACAGCGGACACAGGTAAACACACAACACAGCTGACACAGGTAAACACAACACAGCGGACACAGGTAAACACACAACACAGCGGACACAGGTAAACACACAACACAGCGGACACAGGTAAACACAACACAGCTGACACAGGTAAACACACAACACAGCGGACACAGGTAAACACACAACACAGCTGACACAGGTAAACACACAACACAGCGGACACAGGTAAACACACAACACAGCGGACACAGGTAAACACAACACAGCTGACACAGGTAAACACACAACACAGCGGACACAGGTAAACACACAACACAGCTGACACAGGTAAACACACAACACAGCGGACACAGGTAAACACACAACACAGCGGACACAGGTAAACACACAACACAGCAGACACAGGTAAACACACAACACAGCTGGCGCAGGTAAACACACAACACAGCGGACACAGGTAAACACACAACACAGCAGACACAGGTAAACACACAACACAGCAGACACAGGTAAACACACAACACAGCTGACACAGGTAAACACACAACACAGCGGACACAGGTAAACACACAACACAGCTGACACAGGTAAACACACAACACAGCGGACACAGGTAAACACACAACACAGCTGACACAGGTAAACACACAACACAGCTGACACAGGTAAACACACAACACAGCGGACACAGGTAAACACACAACACAGCTGACACAGGTAAACACACAACACAGCGGACACAGGTAAACACACAACACAGCGGACACAGGTAAACACACAACACAGCTGACACAGGTAAACACACAACACAGCGGACACAGGTAAACACACAACACAGCTGACACAGGTAAACACACAACACAGCGGACACAGGTAAACACACAACACAGCGGACACAGGTAAACACACAACACAGCTGACACAGGTAAACACACAACACAGCTGACACAGGTAAACACACAACACAGCGGACACAGGTAAACACACAACACAGCTGACACAGGTAAACACACAACACAGCTGACACAGGTAAACACACAACACAGCTGACACAGGTAAACACACAACACAGCAGACACAGGTAAACACACAACACAGCAGACACAGGTAAACACACAACACAGCGGACACAGGTAAACACACAACACAGCAGACACAGGTAAACACACAACACAGCAGACACAGGTAAACACACAACACAGCTGACACAGGTAAACACACAACACAGCGGACACAGGTAAACACACAACACAGCTGACACAGGTAAACACACAACACAGCGGACACAGGTAAACACACAACACAGCGGACACAGGTAAACACACAACACAGCTGACACAGGTAAACACACAACACAGCTGACACAGGTAAACACACAACACAGCTGACACAGGTAAACACACAACACAGCTGACACAGGTAAACACACAACACAGCGGACACAGGTAAACACACAACACAGCTGACACAGGTAAACACACAACACAGCGGACACAGGTAAACACACAACACAGCTGACACAGGTAAACACACAACACAGCGGACACAGGTAAACACACAACACAGCGGACACAGGTAAACACACAACACAGCTGACACAGGTAAACACACAACACAGCTGACACAGGTAAACACACAACACAGCGGACACAGGTAAACACACAACACAGCTGACACAGGTAAACACACAACACAGCGGACACAGGTAAACACACAACACAGCGGACACAGGTAAACACACAACACAGCGGACACAGGTAAACACACAACACAGCTGGCGCAGGTAAACACACAACACAGCGGACACAGGTAAACACACAACACAGCAGACACAGGTAAACACACAACACAGCTGACACAGGTAAACACACAACACAGCGGACACAGGTAAACACACAACACAGCTGACACAGGTAAACACACAACACAGCTGACACAGGTAAACACACAACACAGCGGACACAGGTAAACACACAACACAGCGGACACAGGTAAACACACAACACAGCGGACACAGGTAAACACACAACACAGCGGACACAGGTAAACACACAACACAGCGGACACAGGTAAACACACAACACAGCGGACACAGGTAAACACACAACACAGCGGACACAGGTAAACACACAACACAGCTGACACAGGTAAACACACAACACAGCTGACACAGGTAAACACACAACACAGCTGACACAGGTAAACACACAACACAGCTGACACAGGTAAACACACAACACAGCTGACACAGGTAAACACACAACACAGCGGACACAGGTAAACACACAACACAGCGGACACAGGTAAACACACAACACAGCGGACACAGGTAAACACACGACACAGCGGACACAGGTAAACACACGACACAGCTGACACAGGTAAACACACGACACAGCGGACACAGGTAAACACAACACAGCGGACACAGGTAAACACACAACACAGCTGACACAGGTAAACACACAACACAGCGGACACAGGTAAACACACAACACAGCTGACACAGGTAAACACACAACACAGCGGACACAGGTAAACACACAACACAGCGGACACAGGTAAACACACAACACAGCTGACACAGGTAAACACACAACACAGCTGACACAGGTAAACACACAACACAGCGGACACAGGTAAACACACAAACACAGCTGACACAGGTAAACACACAACACAGCGGACACAGGTAAACACAACACAGCGGACACAGGTAAACACACAACACAGCTGACACAGGTAAACACAACACAGCGGACACAGGTAAACACACAACACAGCGGACACAGGTAAACACACAACACAGCGGACACAGGTAAACACACAACACAGCTGACACAGGTAAACACACAACACAGCGGACACAGGTAAACACACAACACAGCTGACACAGGTAAACACACAACACAGCTGACACAGGTAAACACACAACACAGCGGACACAGGTAAACACACAACACAGCTGACACAGGTAAACACACAACACAGCGGACACAGGTAAACACACAACACAGCTGACACAGGTAAACACACAACACAGCTGACACAGGTAAACACACAACACAGCTGACACAGGTAAACACACAACACAGCGGACACAGGTAATCACACAACACAGCTGACACAGGTAAACACACAACACAGCTGACACAGGTAAACACACAACACAGCGGACACAGGTAAACACACAACACAGCGGACACAGGTAAACACACAACACAGCGGACACAGGTAAACACACAACACAGCGGACACAGGTAAACACACGACACAGCGGACACAGGTAAACACACGACACAGCTGACACAGGTAAACACACGACACAGCTGACACAGGTAAACACACGACACAGCGGACACAGGTAAACACACGACACAGCTGACACAGGTAAACACACAACACAGCTGACACAGGTAAACACACAACACAGCTGACACAGGTAAACACACAACACAGCGGACACAGGTAAACACACGACACAGCGGACACAGGTAAACACAACACAGCTGACACAGGTAAACACACAACACAGCGGACACAGGTAAACACACAACACAGCGGACACAGGTAAACACAACACAGCTGACACAGGTAAACACACAACACAGCGGACACAGGTAAACACACAACACAGCTGACACAGGTAAATACACAACACAGCGGACACAGGTAAACACACAACACAGCGGACACAGGTAAACACACAACACAGCGGACACAGGTAAACACACGACACAGCGGACACAGGTAAACACAACACAGCTGACACAGGTAAACACACAACACAATGGACACAGGTAAACACACAACACAGCTGACACAGGTAAACACAACACAGCTGACACAGGTAAACACACAACACAGCTGACACAGGTAAACACACAACACAGCTGACACAGGTAAACACACAACACAGCGGACACAGGTAAACACACGACACAGCGGACACAGGTAAACACAACACAGCTGACACAGGTAAACACACAACACAGCTGACACAGGTAAACACACAACACAGCTGACACAGGTAAACACACAACACAGCTGACACATGTAAACACACAACACAGCGGACACAGGTAAACACACAACACAGCGGACACAGGTAAACACACAACACAGCTGACACAGGTAAATACACAACACAGCGGACACAGGTAAACACAACACAGCTGACACAGGTAAACACACAACACAGCTGACACAGGTAAACACACAACACAGCTGACACAGGTAAACACACAACACAGCTGACACAGGTAAACACACAGCACAGCTGACACAGGTAAACACACAACACAGCTGACACAGGTAAACACACAACACAGCTGACACAGGTAAACGCACAGCACAGCTGACACAGGTAAATACACAACACAGCTGACACAGGTAAACACACAACACAGCTGACACAGGTAAACACACAACACAGCGGACACAGGTAAACACACGACACAGCGGACACAGGTAAACTCACAGCACAGCTGACACAGGTAAATACACAACACAGCTGACACAGGTAAATACACAACACAGCTGACACAGGTAAACACACAACACAGCGGACACAGGTAAACACACAACACAGCTGACACAGGTAAACACAACACAGCTGACACAGGTAAACACACAACACAGCTGACACAGGTAAACACACAACACAGCGGACACAGGTAAACACACAACACAGCTGACACAGGTAAACACACAACACAGCTGACACAGGTAAACACAACACAGCTGACACAGGTAAACACACAACACAGCGGACACAGGTAAATACACAACACAGCTGACACAGGTAAACACACAACACAGCTGACACAGGTAAACACACAACACAGCGGACACAGGTAAACACACAACACAGCGGACACAGGTAAACACACAACACAGCGGACACAGGTAAACACACAACACAGCGGACACAGGTAAACACACAACACAGCGGACACAGGTAAACACACGACACAGCTGACACAGGTAAACACACGACACAGCTGACACAGGTAAACACACAACACAGCGGACACAGGTAAACACACAACACAGCGGACACAGGTAAACACACAACACAGCGGACACAGGTAAACACACAACACAGCTGACACAGGTAAACACACAACACAGCTGACACAGGTAAACACACAACACAGCGGACACAGGTAAACACACAACACAGCGGACACAGGTAAACACACAACACAGCTGACACAGGTAAACACACGACACAGCGGACACAGGTAAACACACGACACAGCTGACACAGGTAAACACACGACACAGCGGACACAGGTAAACACACGACACAGCGGACACAGGTAAACACACGACACAGCTGACACAGGTAAACACACGACACAGCTGACACAGGTAAACACACGACACAGCGGACACAGGTAAACACACAACACAGCTGACACAGGTAAACACACAACACAGCTGACACAGGTAAACACACAACACAGCTGACACAGGTAAACACAACACAGCTGACACAGATAAACAAATTCCCTGCTTAATGCATGTACCAAAAAAAAAATCATTGTGTTCTCAAACTAACTAATTACCCAGTATTTATTTTTTGAGCGTGGGTGTAATTGAAAGGAAATTACTGATGTAACGGATACTAATACAGATTGAACTATCATCTGAAAAATATTATGTGATTATATATTGCTACAATGTTTTAGTTTGTTTTTTGTACAATGTTTCAAATTCCATGTTTTCTTTCAGTTCAACATATAATGGTCTAATTAACATTATACCATGCTAACATTACAAAACCTATTTTTTTATATTTTGAATGTGAATCAAAACTCAAATAATAGACAAAACACCAATAATAAACAATTCTGTACTTTATTTATCGATAACCTTAATCACTGTCATCTTGCTGTAAACAGGACAAAGCAAAGAGAAAAGGAAGAAAGAATTGTGTTAGTGACTTTATTTTTGTCTTCAATTGCTTTCAAAAAACCTCCTCATTTATAAGTCGCTTTGGATAAAAGAGTCTGCTAAATGAATAAATGTAAAATATAATGTAAATGCATAAGGTAAAATAATTACTTTCTGGTAGGCAAATGTTGCTTCTTTTCTCATTCTTTTTGCAATCACCCGGTCAAATTCCTCAACTTCACTAAAATAAAAGATGAATGCCTTTGAAATGAATCTGGCTTCCTTAAAATTGTGGAGGGAAAGGGGGGGGGGGGGGAGTTCTCGCGCGCTGCTCAAACAATACAGACTCTGATAAGTGAAGCAGCAGCTCCGTGTCCTGTCTTCATTTACATATATTCAATTCAATTCAATTCAATTCAAGTTTATTTGTATAGCGCTTTTCACAATACATATTGTTTCAAAGCAGCTTTACAGAAAATGCATTTCAAAAATTTACAAACAAAAATACAGTTAGTTAATCATAAATTTAGGGCATAACATATCGCCGGCGTTGGGTCGTCACTTCACAGGCGTTGGGTCGTCTCTTCACAGGCGTCGAGTCGTCTCTTCACAGGCGTTGGGTCGTCTCTTCACAGGCGTTGGGGCATCTGAAGTCTCCATGAGAGGCTGGATACATAACTGGAGCTGACGAACTCTATTTGAGTTATAGGGACAGGCGTCCCGAGATAACAACAAAAAAGGCAGATGGGAAATAATTAGCGTAGCTGCGGTTCATAATATGAATGCATTTGATCTGATTTAACTGTTGTATAAAAGGTATGAGATGCATCATGTGAATGCTTGGCTAAAGAGATGCGTCTTTAATCTAGTTTTAAACTGGGAGAGCGAGTCTGAGCCTCGGACAATATCAGGAAGGCTATTCCAGAGTTTAGGAGCTAGATGTGAAAACGCCCTCCCTCCTTTAGTGGACTTAGTTATCCTCGGTACGACCAGAAGCCTCGAATTTAGCGATCTTAAAGAGCGCGATGGATTATATGGCGATAGAAGATCTCTTAAATACACAGGAGCTAAACCATTTAGGGCTTTATAGGTCAGTAACAATACTTTGTAATTGATACGGAACTTAATAGGTAACCAGTGTAGAGATGATAAAATTGGTGTTATATGATCATATTTTCTTGACCTAGTAAGAACTCTTGCATTTTGGACTAACTGTAGCTTGTTTACGGAGGATGCAGGACAACCAGCTAATAGAGCATTACAGTAATCTAGTCTCGAGGTCATGAATGCATGAACTAACTTTTCTGCATCAGAAACTGATAGCATATTACGTAGCTTAGCAATGTTTCTAAGGTGGAAAAAGGCTGTTCTTGTGACATTTGAAATATGATTTTCAAAAGACAAGTTGCGGTCTAGTATAACACCCAGATCTTTTATTGTAGAGGATAAAGTAACAGGACGTCCATCTAGATTAAGGTTGTATTGTAAGAGGTTTTGTGGGCAGTTTTTTGGACCAATCAGTAATACCTCCGTTTTATCTGAATTTAATAGAAGAAAATTACACGTCATCCAATATTTTATATCTTTAACACACTCTGTCATTTTAGATAATTTAGTGTTATCATCTGGTCTTGATGAAATATATAATTGAGTGTCATCAGCATAACAGTGGAAACTTATTCCATGTTTTCTTATAATATTACCAAGTGGCAGCATATAAATTGAGAATAGCAGGGGGCCTAACACAGATCCCTGCGGCACTCCATAATTTACTGACGTTATCTTTGATATATCTCCCCTCATCAGGTATGAATTACATAAAAGCAATGAGAGTATGTTTTTTTGACATGTAAGAGGTTAAGAAATATGAATTACATTGTTTAAAGTGTTTAAGTTTACTGTTATTACGGACATGTAACAGTTCGCTTCAAGTCACGTCTGTGTGCTGCGTCACGCGTGCTAGTTATAAATTTCATGCTAGTGATGGAGACCATGTGGTCTCAGAGAGAAGGCGCAATATTAGAGTAAGTCCACAAATAAGATGTGTTTTGGTGAAATAATGCAATGAGTAAGTTATAAGTGCCAAATGACTTTGAAAATGAGTGTCTGTACTAAAAATGTATCAGAAAGAATATTTCTGGCAAACATGAACACATTTTTAGGATTTATTCACATGTAAGATGTTATATGTGTTATCAGTGAATATTTCATAGTACCTATGCTTAATCTGTGGACACAGTAAAAGAGAAATACTGGTACTGTATATGTAATTCTGTTATATATTGTGATTAGCCTACTTTGAAGTGATGCACTGTCATTAATTGACATAAGAGTGATTGAACTGTTTTACATTGTATAAAAAACAATACAGACTCTGATAAGTGAAGCAGCAGCAGCTCCGTGTCCTGTCTTCATTTATACATATATCTCCCCTCGTCAGGCGGTGAGGGTACTACATTTGCTAATGTTACCTTCATGTTGCACTGCTCGGTTGAAGTGTCCCTTAACATGTTTCTGAACTTTGGACAACTTTGTCATTTTGAAATATATCGGGGCACAGAATGGCCAGTGAAAATCACTGCAGCATTTATTACATTTCTGTATTTCTGGAAGTGAATTCCAGTTTGAATTGTTATATCCATCTTCAAAAAAAAAGAGAAAGTCAAACTCAAATTCAAAATTTAAGACCACCCCACAGAGCCCATACAGTCAAATTTCAGTCAATACAAATTAAAACAAGGAACCCTCAAAAAAGGCCAAATGACACATTCTAGCTCACATGTTAATAACATAGAGTGGTTAATACATAGTGAAGGCATAGCAACTTTGGTTATTAGGCAACTGTAGCCTATGAGTTGTAAATGGCTGGCAACAACTTCATATCACAGTAAAATTAATATTGATCCATTTTAATACTTACGTTTTATAATAACTAATTTAATTAGTCTACATAAATTATATAAAGTAAAATAACTACTCCGGCATTAATTAATTCAATAGTTTTAGGAGAAAAAGTTCCGATAATTAAAAAAAGGTAAATTTGATTAAATAATTAATGATGACATTCTTTGATATTAACACATATAATGTATTTAATTGGTCTACTTTAATGTCAACTAATATAATTAATGGCTTGTCTACAAAAAGTCCAAGGTTAAAGGCTAACTATCAAAATATTTTCGGGGAGGGAAAAAGGCGAAAAAACATACAACGGCTCACATTTTGTTACAAACTATCATTACAAATATTAAATAGACTGTTCATATGTTGGTGTATCGATGAGCTATAAAGTAGTTTGATTAAAAAAGAAATCTTTGAATAAAATTGAAGATACTATTCTTCGCGTGTTTATCCATGTGTTTATCCGATCTAATTTGATAGGAGGCGCTGTCTCGAAAAACGAGGGGGTCTGAGAATGCGGGACTCTGGGTGCGGGACTGTAGATGCATACTACTCTCTTTATCCTTCATTAAAGTGTTCAGAAAATAAACGTAATAGTCAATACTTATTTTATGCAAATTAGTTAAAATCACCATGTAATCAAAATGGTCATTTCTATTTTTTTAATCAAATATTGCAGTGCAGTAAATGATTTATGGGTGCACATCATTATTGTTTTTAATAATCTTGAATCAGAATAACTTCTTCTTGCAGCTTCTCTCAAGTATACGTCTCTGCGGAACAACAAGAAGGTGTTTCCCAATTATTGGGCGTTTTCAAACCATCCAATCAAAACAGTACGTATTCGGAAGCGGAAATGCGTTATTATTTCTCGTGTTTTCTTGATTTTTACTATTAGCCTATATCTATATCGCGACAACATTTATGTCAAAATATGTGTATAAAATACAGGCTACAGTACCTATTTTCTTAAAAAATAAATTTTCATAAACCAAATTTCCCGTTCTATGTCAGATATACAAGATACAGATCTTGTAATAGCCTGTGAGTGTGTATTATATTGTATAATATTCTCTCCTACCTGCATGCAATTTTTATTTAAATGTAAACCTTAAAAGACTTTATTACTCAACTATTTATAATTACATTAGTTTTATTTTCGTGTGTGTGTGTGTGTGTGTGTGTGTGTGTGTGTGTGTGTGTGTGTGTGTGTGTGTGTGTGTGTGTGTGTGTGTGTGTGTGTGTGTGTGTGCGTGCGAGATCTACACAATATAAATCAAGTTGTAACGGTGATTAACAAGGAAAATTAATAGCAATTTCCAATAAAGTTACCAAATCCTACTGTAAAGCAATGGTGCAAATTATTGTATTGGTCTTTCTCACCTGTATTTTTCAAAATATTATATTTATATGTAATGACTGATATTTAAGTGATAGGCTATTTGTAGCTTACATTAAATTAGATATAAAGTAAAACGACCTTTTTGACCTTTAAATTAAGGTAAAATGTGTTAACTTAGAATAATGACTCTGATAACTTTAAACATTAGCATCACTTTATTGGACCGTATAGATACTGTAACCAATATGATGAAAAACTTTATTGATAAATGCAGGAAGTCATCAGAGCCGAGGGAAGTCATCAGAGCCGAGGGAAGTCATCAGAGCCGAGGAAGTCATCAGAGCCGAGGAAGTCATCAGAGCCGAGGGAAGTCATCAGAGCCGAGGAAGTCATCAGAGCCGAGGGAAGTCATCAGAGCCGAGGGAAGTCATCAGAGCCGAGGGAAGTCATCAGAGCCGAGGGAAGTCATCAGAAGCCCGAGGAAGTCATCAGAGCCGAGGAAGTCAGAGCCGAGGAAGTCATCAGAGCCGAGGAAGTCATCAGAGCCGAGGAAGTCATCAGAGCCGAGGAAGTCATCAGAGCCGAGGAAGTCATCAGAGCCGAGGAAGTCATCAGAGCCGAGGAAGTCATCAGAGCCGAGGAAGTCATCAGAGCCGAGGAAGTCATCAGAGCCGAGGGAAGTCATCAGAGCCGAGGAAGTCATCAGAGCCGAGGGAAGTCATCAGAGCCGAGGGAAGTCATCAGAGCCGAGGGAAGTCATCAGAGCCGAGGAAGTCATCAGAGCCGAGGGAAGTCATCAGAGCCGAGGGAAGTCATCAGAGCCGAGGGAAGTCATCAGAGCCGAGGGAAGTCATCAGAGCCGAGGAAGTCATCAGAGCCGAGGAAGTCATCAGAGCCGAGGAAGTCATCAGAGCCGAGGAAGTCATCAGAGCCGAGGGAAGTCATCAGAGCCGAGGGAAGTCATCAGAGCCGAGGAAGTCAGAGCCGAGGAAGTCATCAGAGCCGAGGGAAGTCATCAGAGCCGAGGGAAAGTCATCAGAGCCGAGGAAGTCATCAGAGCCGAGGAAGTCAGAGCCGAGGAAGTCATCAGAGCCGAGGGAAGTCATCAGAGCCGAGGAAGTCATCAGAGCCGAGGAAGTCATCAGAGCCGAGGGAAGTCATCAGAGCCGAGGGAAGTCATCAGAGCCGAGGGAAGTCATCAGAGCCGAGGAAGTCATCAGAGCCGAGGAAGTCAGAGCCGAGGAAGTCATCAGAGCCGAGGGAAGTCATCAGAGCCGAGGAAGTCATCAGAGCCGAGGAAGTCATCAGAGCCGAGGGAAGTCATCAGAGCCGAGGAAGTCATCAGAGCCGAGGAAGTCATCAGAGCAGAGGAAGTCATCAGAGCAGAGGAAGTCATCAGAGCCGAGGAAGTCATCAGAGCCGAGGGAAGTCATCAGAGCCGAGGGAAGTCATCAGAGCCGAGGGAAGTCATCAGAGCCGAGGGAAGTCATCAGAGCCGAGGAAGTCATCAGAGCCGAGGAAGTCATCAGAGCCGAGGAAGTCATCAGAGCGAGGAAGTCATCAGAGCCGAGGGAAGTCATCAGAGCCGAGGGAAGTCATCAGAGCCGACGAAGTCATCAGAGCCGAGGAAGTCATCAGAGCCGAGGGAAGTCATCAGAGCCGAGGAAGTCATCAGAGCCGAGGGAAGTCATCAGAGCCGAGGAAGTCATCAGAGCCGAGGAAGTCACGAGGGCCAGGGAGCCAATCGCAACATCACCATCTTGAAGCACAACCTCCAGTAAGATTTCACAAAGGACCAGCGGAGGAAGCTATACATGAACAAAACAGAACAATCTGAACTTCTTGTGGTTATGATTCCCTTTTTACATTTTATAAATTGAGTAATAACGAATACATGCCTCCTGTATGTTCAGGGGTTGGTCAACAGTTGCCATGAAGGGACAAATGAAGAACATCAGTAAATGACAGTCAACATTTACCATAAATAATAGAGCACCTTAAACTAAATAAATCAAACCAGTTTTGTGTGGCTTGTCAGTCAGTTCTCTTTCTTGGCTGGATTTCCATGACCGATCTTGATCAATTTATGACATAAAAACACATTAATAATACAGTATATCAAGTTTCATTGCATGAAGATATGACAACTAAAAGTCACACTAACTGTAAAGGCATTTTGCCATCCTTGTCATTATTTTTTAGAAAAGGACAAATAAAGGACTAATAACAATAAAAAAAGAAAGAAAGAAAGAAAGAAAGAGTCAAACACCTTGGCGGGAATTTCTCCAGCATAAGGACAGACCACCATCTTCTTATGCTTGGTATGTCCTGACTATAGTTGGAAAAAGCACAAGTTTATCAAAACAATTCTTAAACGTACAGAATGTTTTTTTCATGAGCTTGGAAAACCCACCTCTGAAAAGTCAAATGTTCCCCCCAAGATGACAGAGTATTACTGCAACATGAATGATGTATTAATAACTGCACAGTTTAATTCTGACATGGCACCTGCAGAATCAATAGTAGCCATTGATCATTAGAATGAAGACTCCACAGCTGCAAGGCATCTCTTGTCGAGGTATATCCGAGATATAAGTCAATTACATATGATATCATTTTTAACTAGTACCACTAAATTCCTAATTCATTAACATTTTCAATCACATTTGGTGTAAAATGAAACAGAATAGGTCCTCAGAATAGAGTTCTGTCCATGTCTGCAAGGTGGCGCTGTGGGTTGAGGCTCTTGTCCTCTCCGCTGAATTGTGATGTGCTGAATAGACAACTAATTCATCCATTTTAATTTAAAAAAAGTTTCCTCCTCTGTACATAATCATTTGACATTTTATCATTCATCCATTATGTGTGTGTGTGCGTGCGAGATCTACACAATATAAATCAAGTTGTAACGGTGATTAACAAGGAAAATTAATAGCAATTTCCAATAAAGTTACCAAATCCTACTGTAAAGCAATGGTGCAAATTATTGTATTGGTCTTTCTCACCTGTATTTTTCAAAATATTATATTTATATGTAATGACTGATATTTAAGTGATAGGCTATTTGTAGCTTACATTAAATTAGATATAAAGTAAAACGACCTTTTTGACCTTTAAATTAAGGTAAAATGTGTTAACTTAGAATAATGACTCTGATAACTTTAAACATTAGCATCACTTTATTGACCGTATAGATACTGTAACCAATATGATGAAAAACTTTATTGATAAATGCAGGAAGTCATCAGAGCCGAGGGAAGTCATCAGAGCCGAGGAAGTCATCAGAGCCGAGGAAGTCATCAGAGCCGAGGAAGTCATCAGAGCCGAGGGAAGTCATCAGAGCCGAGGAAGTCATCAGAGCCGAGGGAAGTCATCAGAGCCGAGGGAAGTCATCAGAGCCGAGGAAGTCATCAGAGCCGAGGAAGTCATCAGAGCCGAGGAAGTCATCAGAGCCGAGGGAAGTCATCAGAGCCGAGGGAAGTCATCAGAGCCGAGGGAAGTCATCAGAGCCGAGGAAGTCATCAGAGCCGAGGGAAGTCATCAGAGCCGAGAGCGAAGTCATCAGGAGCCGAGGAAGTCATCAGAGCCGAGAAGTCATCAGAGCCGAGGAGTCATCAGAGCCGAGGGAAGTCATCAGAGCCGAGGGAAGTCATCAGAGCCGAGGAAGTCAGAGCCGAGGAAGTCATCAGAGCCGAGGGAAGTCATCAGAGCCGAGGAAGTCATCAGAGCCGAGGGAAGTCATCAGAGCCGAGGAAGTCAGAGCCGAGGAAGTCATCAGAGCCGAGGGAAGTCATCAGAGCCGAGGAAGTCATCAGAGCCGAGGAAGTCATCAGAGCCGAGGGAAGTCAATCAGAGCCGAGGGAAGTCATCAGAGCCGAGGGAAGTCATCAGAGCCGAGGAAGTCATCAGAGCCGAGGGAAGTCATCAGAGCCGAGGAAGTCATCAGAGCCGAGGGAAGTCATCAGAGCCGAGGAAGTCATCAGAGCCGAGGAAGTCATCAGAGCCGAGGAAGTCATCAGAGCCGAGGGAAGTCATCAGAGCCGAGGAAGTCATCAGAGCCGAGGGAAGTCATCAGAGCCGAGGGAAGTCATCAGAGCCGAGGGAAAGTCATCAGAGCCGAGGAAGTCATCAGAGCCGAGGAAGTCATCAGAGCCGAGGAAGTCATCAGAGCGAGGAAGTCATCAGAGCCGAGGGAAGTCATCAGAGCCGAGGGAAGTCATCAGAGCCGAGGAAGTCAGAGCCGAGGAAGTCATCAGAGCCGAGGGAAGTCATCAGAGCCGAGGAAGTCATCAGAGCCGAGGAAGTCATCAGAGCCGAGGAGTCAGAGCCGAGGAAGTCATCAGAGCCGAGAGGAAGTCATCAGAGCCGAGGAAGTCATCAGAGCCGAGGAAGTCATCAGAGCCGAGGGAAGTCATCAGAGCCGAGGGAAGTCATCAGAGCCGAGGAAGTCATCAGAGCCGAGGAAGTCAGAGCCGAGGAAGTCATCAGAGCCGAGGGAAGTCATCAGAGCCGAGGGAAGTCATCAGAGCCGAGGAAGTCATCAGAGCCGAGGGAAGTCATCAGAGCCGAGGAAGTCATCAGAGCCGAGGAAGTCATCAGAGCAGAGGAAGTCATCAGAGCAGAGGAAGTCATCAGAGCCGAGGAAGTCATCAGAGCCGAGGGAAGTCATCAGAGCCGAGGGAAGTCATCAGAGCCGAGGGAAGTCATCAGAGCCGAGGGAAGTCATCAGAGCCGAGGAAGTCATCAGAGCCGAGGAAGTCATCAGAGCCGAGGAAGTCATCAGAGCCGAGGGAAGTCATCAGAGCCGAGGGAAGTCATCAGAGCCGAGGGAAGTCATCAGAGCCGAGGAAGTCATCAGAGCCGAGGAAGTCATCAGAGCCGAGGAAGTCATCAGAGCCGAGGAAGTCATCAGAGCCCGAGGGAAGTCATCAGAGCCGAGGGAAGTCATCAGAGCCGAGGAAGTCAGAGCCGAGGAAGTCATCAGAGCCGAGGGAAGTCATCAGAGCCGAGGGAAGTCATCAGAGCCGGAAGTCATCAGAGCCGAGGGAAGTCATCAGAGCCGAGGAAGTCATCAGAGCCGAGGGAAGTCATCAGAGCCGAGGGAAGTCATCAGAGCCGAGGGAAGTCATCAGAGCCGAGGGAAGTCATCAGAGCCGAGGGAAGTCATCAGAGCCGAGGGAAGTCATCAGAGCCGAGGGAAGTCATCAGAGCCGAGGAAGTCATCAGAGCCGAGGAAGTCAGAGCCGAGGAAGTCATCAGAGCCGAGGAAGTCATCAGAGCCGTGGAAGTCATCAGAGCCGAGGAAGTCATCAGAGCCGAGGAAGTCATCAGAGCCGAGGAAGTCATCAGAGCCGAGGAAGTCATCAGAGCCGAGGAAGTCATCAGAGCCGAGGGAAGTCATCAGAGCAGAGGAAGTCATCAGAGCCGAGGAAGTCATCAGAGCCGAGGAAGTCATCAGAGCCGAGGAAGTCATCAGAGCCGAGGAAGTCATCAGAGCCGTGGAAGTCATCAGAGCCGAGGAAGTCATCAGAGCCGAGGAAGTCATCAGAGCCGTGGAAGTCATCAGAGCCGAGGAAGTCATCAGAGCCGAGGAAGTCATCAGAGCCGAGGGAAGTCATCAGAGCCGAGGAAGTCATCAGAGCCGAGGAAGTCATCAGAGCCGAGGGAAGTCATCAGAGCCGAGGAAGTCATCAGAGCCGAGGAAGTCATCAGAGCCGTGGAAGTCATCAGAGCCGAGGGAAGTCATCAGAGCCGAGAAAGTCATCAGAGCCGAGGAAGTCATCAGAGCCGAGGAAGTCATCAGAGCCGAGGAAGTCATCAGAGCCGAGGGAAGTCATCAGAGCCGAGGAAGTCATCAGAGCCGAGGGAAGTCATCAGAGCCGAGGAAGTCATCAGAGCCGAGGAAGTCATCAGAGCCGAGGAAGTCATCAGAGCCGAGGGAAGTCATCAGAGCCGAGGGAAGTCATCAGAGCCGAGGGAAGTCATCAGAGCCGAGGGAAGTCATCAGAGCCGAGGGAAGTCATCAGAGCCGAGGAAGTCATCAGAGCCGAGGAAGTCATCAGAGCCGAGGAAGTCATCAGAGCCGAGGGAAGTCATCAGAGCCGAGGAAGTCATCAGAGCCGAGGGAAGTCATCAGAGCCGAGGAAGTCATCAGAGCCGAGGAAGTCATCAGAGCCGAGGGAAGTCATCAGAGCCGAGGAAGTCATCAGAGCCGAGGGAAGTCATCAGAGCCGAGGAAGTCATCAGAGCCGAGGAAGTCATCAGAGCCGAGGAAGTCATCAGAGCCGAGGAAGTCATCAGAGCCGAGGAAGTCATCAGAGCCGTGGGAAGTCATCAGAGCCGTGGAAGTCATCAGAGCCGAGGAAGTCATCAGAGCCGAGGGGAAGTCATCAGAGCCGAGGAAGTCATCAGAGCCGAGGAAGTCATCAGAGCCGAGGGAAGTCATCAGAGCCGAGGGAAGTCATCAGAGCCGAGGAAGTCATCAGAGCCGAGGAAGTCATCCAGAGCGAGGAAGTCATCAGAGCCGAGGAAGTCATCAGAGCAGAGGAAGTCATCAGAGCGAGAGGAAGTCATCAGAGCCGAGGAAGTCATCAGAGCCGAGGGAAGTCATCAGAGCCGAGGGAAGTCATCAGAGCCGAGGGAAGTCATCAGAGCCGAGGGAAGTCATCAGAGCCGAGGAAGTCATCAGAGCCGAGGAAGTCATCAGAGCCGAGGAAGTCATCAGAGCCGAGGAAGTCATCAGAGCCGAGGAAGTCATCAGAGCCGAGGGAAGTCATCAGAGCCGTGGAAGTCATCAGAGCCGAGGAAGTCATCAGAGCCGAGGAAGTCTTCAGAGCCGAGGGAAGTCATCAGAGCGAGGGAAGTCATCAGAGCCGAGGAAGTCATCAGAGCCGAGGGAAGTCATCAGAGCCGAGGGAAGTCATCAGAGCCGAGGAAGTCATCAGAGCCGAGGAAGTCATCAGAGCCGAGGGAAGTCATCAGAGCCGAGGAAGTCATCAGAGCCGAGGAAGTCATCAGAGCCGTGGGAAGTCATCAGAGCCGTGGAAGTCATCAGAGCCGAGGGAAGTCATCAGAGCCGAGGGAAGTCATCAGAGCCGAGGAAGTCATCAGAGCCGAGGAAGTCATCAGAGCCGAGGGAAGTCATCAGAGCCGAGGGAAGTCATCAGAGCCGAGGAAGTCATCAGAGCCGAGGGAAGTCATCAGAGCCGAGGGAAGTCATCAGAGCCGAGGAAGTCATCAGAGCCGAGGGAAGTCATCAGAGCCGAGGAAGTCATCAGAGCCGAGGGAAGTCATCAGAGCCGAGCGAAGTCCATCAGAGCCGAGGAAGTCATCAGAGCCGTGGAAGTCATCAGAGCCGAGGAAGTCATCAGAGCCGAGGAAGTCATCAGAGCCGAGGAAGTCATCAGAGCCGAGGAAGTCATCAGAGCCGTGGGAAGTCATCAGAGCCGTGGAAGTCATCAGAAGCCGAGGAAGTCATCAGAGCCGAGGGAAGTCATCAGAGCCGAGGAAGTCATCAGAGCCGAGGAAGTCATCAGAGCCGAGGGAAGTCATCAGAGCCGAGGGAAGTCATCAGAGCCGAGGAAGTCATCAGAGCCGAGGGAAGTCATCAGAGCCGAGGAAGTCATCAGAGCCGAGGAAGTCATCAGAGCAGAGGAAGTCATCAGAGCAGAGGAAGTCATCAGAGCCGAGGAAGTCATCAGAGCCGAGGGAAGTCATCAGAGCCGAGGGAAGTCATCAGAGCCGAGGAAGTCATCAGAGCCGAGGGAAGTCATCAGAGCCGAGGAAGTCATCAGAGCCGAGGAAGTCATCAGAGCCGAGGAAGTCATCAGAGCCGAGGAAGTCATCAGAGCCGAGGAAGTCATCAGAGCCGTGGAAGTCATCAGAGCCGAGGAAGTCATCAGAGCCGAGGAAGTCATCAGGAGCCGAGGGAAGTCATCAGAGCCGAGGGAAGTCATCAGAGCCGAGGGAAGTCATCAGAGCCGAGGGAAGTCATCAGAGCCGAGGGAAGTCATCAGAGCCGAGGAAGTCATCAGAGCCGAGGAAGTCATCAGAGCCGAGGGAAGTCATCAGAGCCGAGGAAGTCATCAGAGGCCGAGGAAGTCATCAGAGCCGTGGGAAGTCATCAGAGCCGTGGAAGTCATCAGAGCCGAGGAAGTCATCAGAGCCGAGGGAAGTCATCAGAGCCGAGGAAGTCATCAGAGCCGAGGAAGTCATCAGAGCCGAGGGAAGTCATCAGAGCCGAGGGAAGTCATCAGAGCCGAGGAAGTCATCAGAGCCGAGGAAGTCATCAGAGCCGAGGAAGTCATCAGAGCCGAGGAAGTCATCAGAGCCGTGGAAGTCATCAGAGCCGAGGAAGTCATCAGAGCCGAGGGAAGTCATCAGAGCCGAGGAAGTCATCAGAGCCGAGGAAGTCATCAGAGCCGAGGGAAGTCATCAGAGCCAGAGGAAGTCATCAGAGCCGAGGAAGTCATCAGAGCCGAGGAAGTCATCAGAGCCGAGGAAGTCATCAGAGCCGAGGAAGTCATCAGAGCCGAGGAAGTCATCAGAGCCGAGGAAGTCATCAGAGCCGAGGAAGTCATCAGAGCCGAGGAAGTCATCAGAGCCAAGGAAGTCATCAGAGCCGAGGGAAGTCATCAGAGCCGAGGGAAGTCATCAGAGCCGAGGAAGTCATCAGAGCCGAGGGAAGTCATCAGAGCCGAGGAAGTCATCAGAGCCGAGGGAAGTCATCAGAGCCGAGGAAGTCATCAGAGCCGAGGAAGTCATCAGAGCGAGGAAGTCATCAGAGCCGAGGGAAGTCATCAGAGCCGAGGAAGTCATCAGAGCCGAGGAAGTCATCAGAGCCGAGGGAAGTCATCAGAGCCGAGGAAGTCATCAGAGCCGAGGAAGTCATCAGAGCCGAGGGAAGTCATCAGAGCCGAGGGAAGTCATCAGAGCCGAGGAAGTCATCAGAGCCGAGGAAGTCACGAGGGCCAGGGAGCCAATCGCAACATCACCATCTTGAAGCACAACCTCCAGTAAGATTTCACAAAGGACCAGCGGAGGAAGCTATACATGAACAAAACAGAACAATCTGAACTTCTTGTGGTTATGATTCCCTTTTTACATTTTATAAATTGAGTAATAACGAATACATGCCTCCTGTATGTTCAGGGGTTGGTCAACAGTTGCCATGAAGGGACAAATGAAGAACATCAGTAAATGACAGTCAACATTTACCATAAATAATAGAGCACCTTAAACTAAATAAATCAAACCAGTTTTGTGTGGCTTGTCAGTCAGTTCTCTTTCTTGGCTGGATTTCCATGACCGATCTTGATCAATTTATGACATAAAAACACATTAATAATACAGTATATCAAGTTTCATTGCATGAAGATATGATAACTAAAAGTCACACTAACTGTAAAGGCATTTTGCCATCCTTGTCATTATTTTTTAGAAAAGGACAAATAAAGGACTAATAACAATAAAAAAGAAAGAAAGAAAGAAAGAAGAGTCAAACACCTTGGCGGGAATTTCTCCAGCATAAGGACAGACCACCATCTTCTTATGCTTGGTATGTCTGACTATAGTTGGAAAAAGCACAAGTTTATCAAAACAATTCTTAAACGTACAGAATGTTTTTTCATGAGCTTGGAAAACCCACCTCTGAAAAGTCAAATGTTCCCCCCAAGATGACAGAGTATTACTGCAACATGAATGATGTATTAATAACTGCACAGTTTAATTCTGACATGGCACCTGCAGAATCAATAGTAGCCATTGATCATTAGAATGAAGACTCCACAGCTGCAAGGCATCTCTTGTCGAGGTATATCCGAGATATAAGTCAATTACATATGATATCATTTTTAACTAGTACCACTAAATTCCTAATTCATTAACATTTTCAATCACATTTGGGTGTAAAATGAAACAGAATAGGTCCTCAGAATAGAGTTCTGTCCATGTCTGCAAGGTGGCGCTGTGGTTGAGGCTCTTGTCCTCTCCGCTGAATTGTGATGTGCTGAATAGACAACTAATTCATCCATTTTAATTTAAAAAAAGTTTCCTCCTCTGTACATAATCATTTGACATTTTATCATTCATCCATTATGTTAGTCTATAGGTTTGACTACACATGTGAGGTATTAATATAATGAAGAGTGTTGAACATTGACTAGTGAGCTGATCTCATGCTAAAAAAGGTCAAATCATGTTTCTGTTTAAATCTAGTGGTCTGCAGAGGTTTCTGTCAGGGTTATGTTTAGGGGTACATAATAGGTTATGAGATATAATACAAATAACAGAAAAATTCTAAATATTACATTAAAATTGATATTATAAATAATAAAATTAACAAGCAATGCTTTTTCAGCTTTTCTGTGGAGCTTTTCTTGTTTTCTTACAGCGCACCTCACACTAAACACCATTTCATATATGAAGGAGTGGGTTCTGGACTGAATGAAAACGTCATTTATCCAAAATACTATAGTTTTTAATATTTTTTTAAATTAGGTACAATTTGCAGTTAGATTAATGTGCACAACACTTTCCTTAAACTGTATTTAGTTATTTTTGTATTTATAGTACATATTTGTAGGCTACCTATACCCCCGGTTTCACAAACAATTTTAAAGCATAGTCCTAGACTAAATGTAAGTCTGAGCTGTTCCAACTGAAATACACTTGCACTGAGTGATCTTAAAATATATCAGTGCCTTTGTTTTGTCTCAAGATGAACACCAGTAATGTTTTTTTTCTAAGCATGTTTGTGAAAATGATTTAAATGTCCTAATTGAACTATGGGACTAATCCTGGTTTAGGCTAAACCCTGTCTCTGAAACCGGGCCATAATGTCCTGGGGACATAAATGGCATCTACTCGGTGGAATAGCCTATTAACATTTGTTTACAACTATTGTTTTCTAGTCTGACAAGCTAACTATTTTGTTTATATTAGAATACGCCGACAGGAAAAAATTAAGCAAACTACCACTAAGTAACAAACGTATGCACCAAAAAGTTAGCGAATGTTGGCTAATAATGGTTAGCTAACCCTGTTCGGTGTGTTACACACTGGCGTTTGGCTAAAGCCCCTCAGAGACGCTGTTCGGTGTGTTACACACTGGCGTTTGGCTAAAGCCCCTCAGAGACCCTGTTCGGTGTGTTACACACTGGCGTTTGGCTAAAGCCCCTCAGAGACCCCTGTTCGGTGTGTTACACACTGGCGTTTGGCTAAAGCGCCTCAGAGACCCTGTTCGGTGTGTTACACACTGGCGTTTGGCTAAAGCCCCTCAGAGACCCTGTTCGGTGTGTTACACACTGGCGTTTGGCTAAAGCGCCTCAGAGACCCTGTTCGGTGTGTTACACACTGGCGTTTGGCTAAAGCCCCTCAGAGACCCTGTTCGGTGTGTTACACACTGGCGTTTGGCTAAAGCGCCTCAGAGACCCTGTTCGGTGTGTTACACACTGGCGTTTGGCTAAAGCCCCTCAGAGACCCTGTTCGGTGTGTTACACACTGGCGTTTGGCTAAAGCCCCTCAGAGACCCTGTTCGGTGTGTTACACACTGGCGTTTGGCTAAAGCCCCTCAGAGACCCTGTTCGGTGTGTTACACACTGGCGTTTGGCTAAAGCGCCTCAGAGACCCTGTTCGGTGTGTTACACACTGGCGTTTGGCTAAAGCCCCTCAGAGACCCCTGTTCGGTGTGTTACACACTGGCGTTTGGCTAAAGCCCCCTCCGAGACCCTGTTCGGTGTGTTACACACTGGAGTTTGGCTAAAGCCCCTCAGAGGACCCTGTTCGGTGTGTTACACACTGGCGTTTGGCTAAAGCGCCTCAGAGACCCTGTTCGGTGTGTTACACACTGGCGTTTGGCTAAAGCGCCTCAGAGACCCTGTTCGGTGTGTTACACACTGGCGTTTGGCTAAAGCCCCTCAGAGACCCTGTTCGGTGTGTTACACACTGGCGTTTGGCTAAAGCGCCTCAGAGACCCTGTTCGGTGTGTTACACACTGGCGTTTGGCTAAAGCCCCTCAGAGACCCTGTTCGGTGTGTTACACACTGGCGTTTGGCTAAAGCGCCTCAGAGACCCTGTTCGGTGTGTTACACACTGGCGTTTGGCTAAAGCCCCTCAGAGACCCTGTTCGGTGTGTTACACACTGGCGTTTGGCTAAAGCCCCTCCGAAACGCTGTTCGGTGTGTTACACACTGGCGTTTGGCTAAAGCGCCTCAGAGACGCTGTTCGGTGTGTTACACACTGACGTTTGGCTAAAGCGCCTCAGAGACCCTGTTCGGTGTGTTACACACTGGCGTTTGGCTAAAGCGCCTCAGAGACCCTGTTCGGTGTGTTACACACTGGCGTTTGGCTAAAGCGCCTCAGAGACCCTGTTCGGTGTGTTTACACACTGGCCGTTTGGCTAAAGCCCCTCAGAGACCCTGTTCGGTGTGTTACACACTGGCGTTTGGCTAAAGCCCCTCAGAGACCCTGTTCGGTGTGTTACACACTGGCGTTTGGCTAAAGCCCCTCAGAGACCCTGTTCGGTGTGTTACACACTGGCGTTTGGCTAAAGCCCCTCCGAAACGCTGTTCGGTGTGTTACACACTGGCGTTTGGCTAAAGCGCCTCAGAGACGCTGTTCGGTGTGTTACACACTGACGTTTGGCTAAAGCGCCTCAGAGACCCCTGTTCGGTGTGTTACACACTGGCGTTTGGCTAAAGCGCCTCAGAGACCCTGTTCGGTGTGTTACACACTGGCGTTTGGCTAAAGCGCCTCAGAGACGCTGTTCGGTGTGTTACACACTGGCGTTTGGCTAAAGCCCCTCAGAGACCCTGTTCGGTGTGTTACACACTGGCGTTTGGCTAAAGCCCCTCAGAGACCCTGTTCGGTGTGTTACACACTGGCGTTTGGCTAAAGCCCCTCAGAGACCCTGTTTGGTGTGTTACACACTGGCGTTTGGCTAAAGCCCCTCCGAGACGCTGTTCGGTGTGTTACACACTGGCGTTTGGCTAAAGCCCCTCAGAGACCCTGTTCGGTGTGTTACACACTGGCGTTTGGCTAAAGCCCCTCAGAGACGCCTGTTCGGTGTTACACACAGGCCCCTCAGAGACCCTGTTCGGTGTGTTACACACTGGCGTTTGGCTAAAGCCCCTCCGAGACCCTGTTCGGTGTGTTACACCACTGGCGTTTGGCTAAAGCCCCTCAGAGACCCCTGTTCGGTGTGTTACACACTGCCGTTTGGCTAAAGCCCCTCAGAGACCCTGTTCGGTGTGTTACACACTGGCGTTTGGCTAAAGCCCCTCCGAGACCCTGTTCGGTGTGTTACACACTGGCGTTTGGCTAAAGCCCCTCCGAGACCCTGTTCGGTGTGTTACACACTGGCGTTTGGCTAAAGCGCCTCAGAGACCCTGTTCGGTGTGTTACACACTGGCGTTTGGCTAAAGCCCCTCAGAGACCCTGTTCGGTGTGTTACACACTGGCGTTTGGGCTAAAAGCGCCTCAGAGACCCTGTTCGGTGTGTTACACACTGGCGTTTGGCTAAAGCCCCTCAGAGACGCTGTTCGGTGTGTTACACACTGGCGTTTGGCTAAAGCGCCTCAGAGACCCTGTTCGGTGTGTTACACACTGACGTTTGGCTAAAGCGCCTCAGAGACCCTGTTCGGTGTGTTACACACTGACGTTTGGCTAAAGCGCCTCAGAGACCCTGTTCGGTGTGTTACACACTGGCGTTTGGCTAAAGCCCCTCAGAGACCCTGTTCGGATGTGTGTTACACACTGGCGTTTGGCTAAAGCGCCTCAGAGACCCTGTTCGGTGTGTTACACACTGGCGTTTGGCTAAAGCCCCTCAGAGACCCTGTTCGGTGTGTTACACACTGGCGTTTGGCTAAAGCCCCTCCGAGACGCTGTTCGGTGTGTTACACACTGGCGTTTGGCTAAAGCGCCTCAGAGACGCTGTTCGGTGTGTTACACACTGGCGTTTGGCTAAAGCCCCTCAGAGACCCTGTTCGGTGTGTTACACACTGGCGTTTGGCTAAAGCCCCTCAGAGACGCTGTTCGGGTGTGTTACACACTGGCGTTTGGCTAAAGCGCCTCAGAGACCCTGTTCGGTGTGTTACACACTGGCGTTTGGCTAAAGCCCCTCAGAGACGCTGTTCGGTGTGTTACACACCTGGCGTTTGGCTAAAGCCCCTCAGAGAACGCTGTTCGGTGTGGTTACACACTGGCGTTTGGGCTAAAGCGCCTCAGAGACCCTGTTCGGTGTGTTACACACTGGCGTTTGGCTAAAGCCCCTCAGAGACCCTGTTCGGTGTGTTACACACTGGCGTTTGGCTAAAGCCCCTCAGAGACGCTGTTCGGTGTGTTACACACTGGCGTTTGGCTAAAGCCCCTCAGAGACCCTGTTCGGTGTGTTACACACTGGCGTTTGGCTAAAGCCCCTCAGAGACCCTGTTCGGTGTGTTACACACTGGCGTTTTGGCTAAAGCCCCTCCGAGACCCTGTTCGGTGTGTTACACACTGGCGTTTGGCTAAAGCCCCTCAGAGACCCTGTTCGGTGTGTTACACACTGGCGTTTGGCTAAAGCCCCTCCGAGACCCTGTTTCGGTGTGTTACACACTGGCGTTTGGCTAAAGCCCCTCAGAGACCCTGTTTGGTGTGTTACACACTGGCGTTTGGCTAAAGCCCCCTCAGAGACGCTGTTCGGTGTGTTACACACTGGCGTTTGGCTAAAGCGCCTCAGAGACCCTGTTCGGTGTGTTACACACTGACGTTTGGCTAAAGCGCCTCAGAGACCCTGTTCGGTGTGTTACACACTGACGTTTGGCTAAAGCGCCTCAGAGACCCTGTTCGGTGTGTTACACACTGGCGTTTGGCTAAAGCCCCTCAGAGACCCTGTTCGGTGTGTTACACACTGGCGTTTGGCTAAAGCGCCTCAGAGACCCTGTTCGGGTGTGTTACACACTGGCGTTTGGCTAAAGCCCCTCAGAGACCCTGTTCGGTGTGTTACACACTGGCGTTTGGCTAAAGCCCCTCCGAGACGCTGTTCGGTGTGTTACACACTGGCGTTTGGCTAAAGCCCCTCAGAGACCCTGTTCGGTGTGTTACACACTGGCGTTTGGCTAAAGCCCCTCAGAGACGCTGTTCGGTGTGTTACACACTGGCGTTTGGCTAAAGCGCCTCAGAGACCCTGTTCGGTGTGTTACACACTGGCGTTTGGCTAAAGCCCCTCAGAGACGCTGTTCGGTGTGTTACACACTGGCGTTTGGCTAAAGCCCCCTCAGAGACGCTGTTCGGTTGTGTTACACACTGGCGTTTGGCTAAAGCGCCTCAGAGACCCTGTTCGGTGTGTTACACACTGGCGTTTGGCTAAAGCCCCTCAGAGACCCTGTTCGGTGTGTTACACACTGGCGTTTGGCTAAAGCCCCCTCAGAGACGCTGTTCGGTGTGTTACACACTGGCGTTTGGCTAAAGCCCCTCAGAGACCCTGTTCGGTGTGTTACACACTGGCGTTTGGCTAAAGCCCCTCAGAGGACCCTGTTCGGTGTGTTACACACGGCGTTTGGCTAAAGCCCCTCAGAGACCCTGTTCGGTGTGTTACACACTGGCGTTTGGCTAAAGCCCCTCAGAGACCCTGTTCGGTGTGTTACACACTGGCGTTTGGGCTAAAGCCCCTCAGAGACCCTGTTCGGTGTGTTACACACTGGCGTTTGGCTAAAGCCCCTCCGAGACCCTGTTCGGTGTGTTACACACTGGCGTTTGGCTAAAGCCCCTCCGAGACCCTGTTCGGTGTGTTACACACTGGCGTTTGGCTAAAGCCCCTCAGAGACCCTGTTCGGTGTGTTACACACTGGCGTTTGGCTAAAGCCCCTCAGAGACCCTGTTCGGTGTGTTACACACTGGCGTTTTGGCTAAAGCCCCTCCGAGGACCCTGTTCGGTGTGTTACACACTGGCGTTTTGGCTAAAGCCCCTCAGAGACCGTGTTCGGTGTGTTACACACTGGCGTTTGGCTAAAGCCCCCTCCGAGACCCTGTTCGGTGTGTTACACACTGCGTTTGGCTAAAGCCCCTCAGAGACCCTGTTCGGGTGTGTTACACACTGGCGTTTGGCTAAAGCCCCTCAGAGACCCTGTTCGGTGTGTTACACACTGGCGTTTGGCTAAAGCCCCTCAGAGACCCTGTTCGGGTGTGTTACACACTGGCCGTTTGGCTAAAGCGCCTCCAGAGACCCTGTTCGGTGTGTTACACACTGGCGTTTGGCTAAAGCCCCTCAGAGACCCTGTTCGGTGGTGTTACACACTGTCTGTTTGGCTAAAGCCCCTCAGAGACCGCTGTTCGGTGTGTTACACACTGGCGTTTGGCTAAAGCCCCTCAGAGACCCTGTTCGGTGTGTTACACACTGGCGTTTGGCTAAAGCCCCTCCGAGACCCTGTTCGGTGTGTTACACACTGTCGTTTGGCTAAAGCCCCTCAGAGACCCTGTTCGGTGTGTTACACACTGGCGTTTGGCTAAAGCCCCTCAGAGACCCTGTTCGGTGTGTTACACACTGGCGTTTGGCTAAAGCGCCCTCAGAGAACCTGTCGGTGTGGTTACACACTGGCGTTTGGCTAAAGCCCTCAGAGACGCCTGTTCGGTGTGTTACACACTGGGCGTTTGGCTAAAGCCCCTCAGAGACCCTGTTCGGTGTGTTACACACTGGCGTTTGGCTAAAGCCCCTCAGAGACCCTGTTCGGTGTGTTACACACTGGCGTTTGGCTAAAGCCCCTCAGAGACCCTGTTCGGTGTGTTACACACTGGCTGTTTGGCTAAAGCCCCTCAGAGACCCTGTTCGGTGTGTTACACACTGGCGTTTGGCTAAAGCGCCTCAGAGACCCTGTTCGGGTGTGTTACACACTGGCGTTTGGGCTAAAGCCCCTCAGAGACCCTGTTCGGTGTGTTACACACTGGCGTTTGGCTTAAAGCCCCTCAGAGACCCTGTTCGGTGTGTTACACACTGGCGTTTGGCTAAAGCCCCTCAGAGACCCTGTTCGGTGTGTTACACACTGGCGTTTGGCTAAAGCCCCTCAGAGACCCTGTTCGGTGTGTTACACACTGGCGGTTTGGCTAAAGCCCCTCCGAGACCCTGTTCGGTGTCGTTACACACTGGCGTTTGGCTAAAGCCCCTCAGAGACGCTGTTCGGTGTGTTACACACTGGCGTTTGGCTAAAGCCCCTCAGAGACCCCTGTTCGGTGTGTTACACTACTGGCGTTTGGCTAAAGCCCCTCGAGACCCTGTTCGGTGTGTTACACACTGTCGTTTTGGCTAAAGCCCCTCAGAGACCCTGTTCGGTGTGTTACACACTGGCGTTTGGCTAAAGCCCCTCAGAGACCCTGTTCGGTGTGTTACACACTGGCGTTTGGCTAAAGCGCCCTCAGAGACCCTGTTCGGGTGTGTTACACACTGGCGTTTGGGCTAAAGGCCCCTCAGAGACCGCTGTTCGGTGTGTTACACACTGGCGTTTGGGCTAAAGCCCTCCGAGACCCTGTTCGGTGTGTTACACACTGGCGTTTGGCTAAAGCCCCTCAGAGACCCTGTTCGGTGTGTTACACACTGTTGTTTGGCTAAAGCCCCTCAGAGACCCTGTTCGGTGTGTTACACACTGGCGTTTGGCTAAAGCGCCTCAGAGACCCCTGTTCGGTGTGTTACACACTGGCGTTTGGCTAAAGCCCCTCAGAGACCCTGTTCGGTGTGTTACACACTGGCGTTTGGCTAAAGCGCCCTCCGAGACCCTGTTCGGTGTGTTACACACTGGCGTTTGGCTAAAGCGCCCTCAGAGACCCTGTTCGGTGTGTTACACCACTGGCGTTTGGCTAAAGCCCCCTCAGAGACCCCTGTTCGGTGTGTTACACACTGGCGTTTGGCTAAAGCCCTCAGAGACCCTGTTCGGTGTGTTACACCCTGGCGTTTGGCTAAAGCGCCCTCAGAGACCCTGTTCGGTGTGTTACACACTGGCGTTTGGCTAAAGCCCCTCAGAGACCCCTGTTCGGTGTCGTGTTACACACTGGCGTTTGGCTAAAGCCCCTCAGAGACCCTGTTCGGTGTGTTACACACTGGCGTTTGGCTAAAGCCCCTCAGAGACCCTGTTCGGTGTGTTACACACTGGCGTTTGGCTAAAGCGCCTCAGAGACCCTGTTCGGTGTGTTACACACTGGCGTTTGGCTAAAGCGCCTCAGAGACCCTGTTCGGTGTGTTACACACTGGCGTTTGGCTAAAGCCCCTCAGAGACCGCCTGTTCGGTGTGTTACACACTGGCGTTTGGCTAAAGCGCCTCAGAGACCCTGTTCGGTGTGTTACACACTGCGTTTGGCTAAAGCCGCCTCAGAGACCCTGTTCGGTGTGTTACACACTGCGTTTGGCTAAAGCGCCTCAGAGACCCCTGTTCGGTGTGTTACACACTGGCGTTTGGCTAAAGCCCCTCAGAGACCTGTTCGGTGTGTTACACACTGGCGTTTGGCTAAAGCCCCTCAGAGACCCTGTTCGGTGTGTTACACACTGACGTTTGGCTAAAGCCTCTCAGAGACCCTGTTCGGTGTGTTACACACTGAAGTTTGGCTAAAGCCCCTCAGAGACCCTGTTCGGTGTGTTACACACTGGCGTTTGGCTAAAGCCCCTCAGAGACCCTGTTCGGTGTGTTACACACTGGCGTTTGGCTAAAGCCCCTCAGAGACCCTGTTCGGTGTGTTACACACTGGCGTTTGGCTAAAGCGCCTCAGAGACCCTGTTCGGTGTGTTACACACTGGCGTTTGGCTAAAGCGCCTCAGAGACCCTGTTCGGTGTGTTACACACTGGCGTTTGGCTAAAGCCCCTCAGAGACCCTGTTCGGTGTGTTACACACTGGCGTTTGGCTAAAGCGCCTCAGAGACCGCTGTTCGGTGTGTTACACACTGGCGTTTGGCTAAAGCGCCCTCAGAGACCCTGTTCGGTGTGTTACACACTGGCGTTTGGCTAAAGCCCCTCAGAGACCCTGTTCGGTGTGTTACACACTGGCGTTTGGCTAAAGCCCCTCAGAGACCCTGTTCGGTGTGTTACACACTGGCGTTTGGCTAAAGCCCCTCAGAGACCCTGTTCGGTGTGTTACACACTGGCGTTTGGCTAAAGCCCCTCAGAGACCCTGTTCGGTGTGTTACACACTGGCGTTTGGCTAAAGCGCCTCAGAGACGCTGTTCGGTGTGTTACACACTGGCGTTTGGCTAAAGCCCCTCAGAGACCCTGTTCGGTGTGTTACACACTGACGTTTGGCTAAAGCCCCTCAGAGACCCTGTTCGGGTGTGTTACACACTGGCGTTTGGGCTAAAGCGCCTCAGAGACCCTGTTCGGTGTGTTACACACTGGCGTTTGGCTAAAGCCGCCTCAGAGACCCTGTTCGGGTGTGTTACACACTGGACGTTTGGCTAAAGCCCCTCAGAGACCCTGTTCGGTGTGTTACACACTGGCGTTTGGCTAAAGCCCCTCAGAGACCCTGTTCGGTGTGTTACACACTGGCGTTTGGCTAAAGCGCCTCAGAGACCCTGTTCGGTGTGTTACACACTGGCGTTTGGCTAAAGCGCCCTCAGAGACCCTGTTCGGTGTGTTACACCACTGGCGTTTGGCTAAAGCCCCTCAGAGGACCCTGTTCGGTGTGTTACACACTGGCGTTTGGCTAAAGCCCTCAGAGACCGCTGTTCGGTGTGTTACACACTGACGTTTGGCTAAAGCGCCTCAGAGACCCTGTTCGGTGTGTTACACACTGGCGTTTGGCTAAAGCCCCTCAGAGACCCTGTTCGGTGTGTTACACACTGGCGTTTGGCTAAAGCGCCTCAGAGACCCTGTTCGGTGTGTTACACACTGGCGTTTGGCTAAGCCCCTCAGAGACCCTGTTCGGTGTGTTACACACTGGCGTTTGGCTAAAGGCCCTCAGAGACCCTGTTCGGTGTGTTACACACTGGCGTTTGGCTAAAGCCCCTCAGAGACCCTGTTCGGTGTGTTACACACTGGCGTTTGGCTAAAGCGCCTCAGAGACCCTGTTCGGTGTGTTACACACTGGGCGTTTGGCTAAAGCCCCTCAGAGACCCTGTTCGGTGTGTTACACACTGGCGTTTGGCTAAAGCCCCTCAGAGACCGCTGTTCGGTGTGTTACACACTGGCGTTTGGCTAAAGCCCCTCGAGACGCTGTTCGGTGTGTTACACACTGGCGTTTGGCTAAAGCCCCTCAGAGACGCTGTTCGGTGTGTTACACACTGGCGTTTGGCTAAAGCGCCCTCAGAGACCCTGTTCGGTGTGTTACACACTGGCGTTTGGCTAAAGCCCCTCAGAGACCGCTGTTCGGTGTGTTACACACTGGCGTTTGGCTAAAGCCCCTCAGAGACCCTGTTCGGTGTGTTACACACTGGCGTTTGGCTAAAGCCCCTCAGAGACGCTGTTCGGTGTGTTACACACTGGCGTTTGGCTAAAGCCCCTCAGAGACCCTGTTCGGTGTGTTACACACTGGCGTTTGGCTAAAGCCCCTCAGAGACGCTGTTCGGTGTGTTACACACTGACGTTTGGCTAAAGCGCCTCAGAGACCCTGTTCGGTGTGTTACACACTGGCGTTTGGCTAAAGCCCCTCAGAGGACCCTGTTCGGTGTGTTACACACTGGCGTTTGGCTAAAGCCCCTCAGAGACCCTGTTCGGTGTGTTACACACTGGCGTTTGGCTAAAGCGCCCTCAGAGACCCTGTTCGGTGTGTTACACACTGGCGTTTGGCTAAAGCCCGCCACAGAGAACGGGCCTGTTCGGTGTGTTACACACTGGCGTTTGGCTAAAGCCCCTCAGAGACGCCTGTTCGGTGTGTTACACACTGGCGTTTGGCTAAAGCCCCTCCGAGACGCTGTTCGGTGTGTTACACACTGGCGTTTGGCTAAAGCCCCTCAGAGACGCTGTTCGGTGTGTTACACACTGGCGTTTGGCTAAAGGCCCCTCAGAGACCCTGTTCGGTGTGTTACACACTGGCGTTTGGCTAAAGCCCCTCAGAGACCCGGTTCGGTGTGTTACACACTGGCGTTTGGCTAAAGCCCCTCAGAGACCCTGTTCGGTGTGTTACACACTGGCGTTTGGCTAAAGCCCCTCAGAGACCCTGTTCGGGTGTGTTACACACTGGGCGTTTGGCTAAAGCCCCTCCGAGACGCTGTTCGGGTGTGTTACACACTGGCGTTTGGCTAAAGCCCCTCAGAGACCCTGTTCGGTGTGTTACACACTGGCGTTTGGCTAAAGCCCCTCAGAGACCCTGTTCGGTGTGTTACACACTGGCGTTTGGCTAAGCCCTCAGAGACCCTGTTCGGTGTGTTACACACTGGCGTTTGGCTAAAGCCCCTCAGAGACCCTGTTCGGTGTGTTACACACTGGCGTTTGGCTAAAGCCCCTCCGAGACCGCTGTTCGGTGTGTTACACACTGGCGTTTGGCTAAAGCCCCTCAGAGACGCTGTTCGGTGTGTTACACACTGGCGTTTGGCTAAAGCCCCTCAGAGACCCTGTTCGGTGTGTTACACACTGGCGTTTGGCTAAAGCCCCTCAGAGACCCTGTTCGGTGTGTTACACACTGGCGTTTGGCTAAAGCCCCCTCAGAGACCCTGTTCGGTGTGTTACACACTGGTCGTTGGCTAAAGCCCCTCAGAGACCCTGTTCGGTGTGTTACACACTGGCGTTTGGCTAAAGCGCCCTCAGAGACGCCTGTTCGGTGTGCTTACACACTGGCGTTTGGCTAAAGCCCCTCAGAGACGCTGTTCGGTGTGTTACACACTGGCGTTTGGCTAAAGCCCCTCAGAGACCCTGTTCGGTGTGTTACACACTGGCGTTTGGCTAAAGCCCCTCAGAGACCCTGTTCGGTGTGTTACACACTGGCGTTTGGCTAAAGCCCCTCAGAGACCGCTGTTCGGTGTGTTACACACTGGCGTTTGGCTAAAGCCCCTCAGAGACCCTGTTCGGTGTGTTACACACTGGCGTTTGGCTAAAGCCCCTCAGAGACCCTGTTCGGTGTGTTACACACTGGCGTTTGGCTAAAGCCCCTCAGAGACCCTGTTCGGTGTGTTACACACTGGCGTTTGGCTAAAGCGCCTCAGAGACGCTGTTCGGTGTGTTACACACTGGCGTTTGGCTAAAGCCCCTCAGAGACCTGTTCGGTGTGTTACACACTGGCGTTTGGCTAAAGCCCCTCAGAGACCCTGTTCGGTGTGTTACACACTGGCGTTTGGCTAAAGCCCCTCAGAGACCCTGTTCGGTGTGTTACACACTGGCGTTTGGCTAAAGCCCCTCAGAGGACCCTGTTCGGTGTGTTACACACTGGCGTTTGGCTAAAGCCCCTCCGAGACCCTGTTCGGTGTGTTACACACTGGCGTTTGGCTAAAGCCCCTCAGAGACCCTGTTCGGTGTGTTACACACTGGCGTTTGGCTAAAGCCCCTCAGAGACCCTGTTCGGTGTGTTACACACTGGCGTTTGGCTAAAGCCCCTCAGAGACCCTGTTCGGTGTGTTACACACTGGCGTTTGGCTAAAGCCCCTCAGAGACCCTGTTCGGTGTGTTACACACTGGCGTTTGGCTAAAGCCCCTCAGAGACCCTGTTCGGTGTGTTACACACTGGCGTTTGGCTAAAGCCCCTCAGAGACCGCTGTTCGGTGTGTTACACACTGGCGTTTGGCTAAAGCCCCTCAGAGACGCTGTTCGGTGTGTTACACACTGGCGTTTGGCTAAAGCCCCTCCGAGACCCTGTTCGGTGTGTTACACACTGGCGTTTGGCTAAAGCCCCTCAGAGACCCTGTTCGGTGTGTTACACACTGGCGTTTGGCTAAAGCCCCCTCAGAGACCCTGTTCGGTGTGTTACACCTGGCGTTTGGCTAAAGCCCCTCAGAGACCCTGTTCGGTGTGTTACACACTGGCGTTTGGCTAAAGCGCCCTCAGAGACCCTGTTCGGTGTGTTACACACTGGCGTTTGGCTAAAGCCCCTCAGAGACGCTGTTCGGTGTGTTACACACTGGCGTTTGGCTAAAGCGCCTCAGAGACCCTGTTCGGTGTGTGTTACACACTGCGTTTGGCTAAAGCCCCTCAGAGACCTGTTCGGTGTGTTACACACTGGCGTTTGGCTAAAGCCCCTCAGAGACGCTGTTCGGTGTGTTACACACTGGCGTTTGGCTAAAGCCCCCTCAGAGACCCTGTTCGGTGTGTTACACACTGGCGTTTGGCTAAAGCCCCTCCGAGACCCTGTTCGGTGTGTTACACACTGTGTTTGGCTAAAGCCCCTCAGAGACCCTGTTCGGTGTGTTACACACTGGCGTTTGGCTAAAGCCCCTCAGAGACCCTGTTCGGTGTGTTACACACTGGCGTTTGGCTAAAGCGCCCTCAGAGACCCTGTTCGGTGTGTTACACACTGGCGTTTGGCTAAAGCCCCTCAGAGACCCTGTTCGGTGTGTTACACACTGGCGTTTGGCTAAAGCCCCTCAGAGACCCTGTTCGGTGTGTTACACACTGGCGTTTGGCTAAAGCCCCTCAGAGACCCTGTTCGGTGTGTTACACACTGTGCGTTTGGCTAAAGCCCCTCAGAGACCCTGTTCGGTGTGTTACACACTGGCGTTTGGCTAAAGCGCCTCAGAGACCCTGTTCGGTGTGTTACACACTGGCGTTTGGCTAAAGCCCCTCAGAGACCCTGTTCGGTGTGTTACACACTGGCGTTTGGCTAAAGCGCCCTCAGAGACCCTGTTCGGTGTGTTACACACTGGCGTTTGGCTAAAGCGCCTCAGAGACCCTGTTCGGTGTGTTACACACTGGCGTTTGGCTAAAGCCCCTCAGAGACCCTGTTCGGTGTGTTACACACTGGCGTTTGGCTAAAGCCCCTCAGAGACCCTGTTCGGTGTGTTACACACTGGCGTTTGGCTAAAGCGCCCTCCGAGACCCCTGTTCGGTGTGTTACACACTGGCGTTTGGCCTAAAGCCCCTCAGAGACCCTGTTCGGTGTGTTACACACTGGCGTTTGGCTAAAGCCCTCAGAGACCCTGTTCGGGTGTGTTACACACTGGCGTTTGGCTAAAGCCCCTCAGAGACCCTGTTCGGTGTGTTACACACTGGCGTTTGGCTAAAGCGCCTCAGAGACCCTGTTCGGTGTGTTACACACTGGCGTTTGGCTAAAGCGCCTCAGAGACCCTGTTCGGTGTGTTACACACTGGCGTTTGGCTAAAGCCCCTCAGAGACGCTGTTCGGTGTGTTACACACTGGCGTTTGGCTAAAGCGCCTCAGAGACCCTGTTCGGTGTGTTACACACTGCCGTTTGGCTAAAGCGCCTCAGAGACCCTGTTCGGTGTGTTACACACTGGCGTTTGGCTAAAGCGCCTCAGAGACCCTGTTCGGTGTGTTACACACTGGCGTTTGGCTAAAGCCCCTCAGAGACCCTGTTCGGTGTGTACACACTGGCGTTTGGCTAAAGCCCCTCAGAGACCCTGTTCGGTGTGTTACACACTGTCGTTTGGCTAAAGCCTCTCAGAGACCCTGTTCGGTGTGTTACACTGACGTTTGGCTAAAGCCCCTCAGAGACCCTGTTCGGTGTGTTACACACTGGCGTTGGCTAAAGCCCCTCAGAGACCCTGTTCGGTGTGTTACACACTGGCGTTTGGCTAAAGCCCCTCAGAGACCCTGTTCGGTGTGTTACACACTGGCGTTTGGCTAAAGCGCCTCAGAGACCCTGTTCGGTGTGTTACACACTGGCGTTTGGCTAAAGCGCCTCAGAGACCCTGTTCGGTGTGTTACACACTGGCGTTTGGCTAAAGCCCCTCAGAGACCCTGTTCGGTGTGTTACACACTGGCGTTTGGCTAAAGCGCCTCAGAGACGCCTGTTCGGTGTGTTACACACTGGCGTTTGGCTAAAGCGCCTCAGAGACCCTGTTCGGTGTGTTACACACTGGCGTTTGGCTAAAGCCCCTCAGAGACCCTGTTCGGTGTGTTACACACTGGCGTTTGGCTAAAGCCCCTCAGAGACCCTGTTCGGTGTGTTACACACTGGCGTTTGGCTAAAGCCCCTCAGAGACCCTGTTCGGTGTGTTACACACTGGCGTTTGGCTAAAGCCCCTCAGAGACCCTGTTCGGTGTGTTACACACTGGCGTTTGGCTAAAGCGCCTCAGAGACGCTGTTCGGTGTGTTACACACTGGCGTTTGGCTAAAGCCCCTCAGAGACCCTGTTCGGTGTGTTACACACTGACGTTTGGCTAAAGCCCCTCAGAGACCCTGTTCGGTGTGTTACACACTGGCGTTTGGCTAAAGCGCCTCAGAGACCCTGTTCGGTGTGTTACACACTGGCGTTTGGCTAAAGCGCCCTCAGAGACCCTGTTCGGTGTGTTACACACTGACGTTTGGCTAAAGCCCCTCAGAGACCCTGTTCGGTGTGTTACACACTGGCGTTTGGCTAAAGGCCCCTCAGAGACCCTGTTCGGTGTGTTACACACTGGCGTTTGGCTAAAGCGCCTCAGAGACCCTGTTCGGTGTGTTACACACTGGCGTTTGGCTAAAGCGCCTCAGAGACCCTGTTCGGTGTGTTACACACTGGCGTTTGGCTAAAGCCCCTCAGAGACCCTGTTCGGTGTGTTACACACTGGCGTTTGGCTAAAGCCCCTCAGAGACGCTGTTCGGTGTGTTACACACTGGCGTTTGGCTAAAGCGCCTCAGAGACCCTGTTCGGTGTGTTACACACTGGCGTTTGGCTAAAGCCCCTCAGAGACCCTGTTCGGTGTGTTACACACTGGCGTTTGGCTAAAGCGCCTCAGAGACCCTGTTCGGTGTGTTACACACTGGCGTTTGGCTAAAGCCCCTCAGAGACCCTGTTCGGTGTGTTACACACTGGCGTTTGGCTAAAGCGCCTCAGAGACCCTGTTCGGTGTGTTCACACACTGGCGTTTGGCTAAAGCCCCTCAGAGACCCTGTTCGGTGTGTTACACACTGGCGTTTGGCTAAAGCGCCTCAGAGACCCTGTTCGGTGTGGTGTTACACACTGGCGTTTGGCTAAAGCCCCTCAGAGACCCCTGTTCGGTGTGTTACACACTGGCGTTTGGCTAAAGCCCCTCCGAGACCGCTGTTCGGTGTGTTACACACTGGCGTTTGGCTAAAGCCCCTCCGAGACGCTGTTCGGTGTGTTACACACTGGCGTTTGGCTAAAGCCCCTCAGAGACGCTGGTTCGGTGTGTTACACACTGGCGTTTGGCTAAAGCGCCTCAGAGACCCTGTTCGGTGTGTTACACACTGGCGTTTGGCTAAAGCCCCTCAGAGACGCTGTTCGGTGTGTTACACACTGGCGTTTGGCTAAAGCCCCTCAGAGACCCTGTTCGGTGTGTTACACACTGGGCGTTTGGCTAACGCCCCTCAGAGACGCTGTTCGGTGTGTTACACACTGGCGTTTGGCTAAAGCCCCTCAGAGGACCCTGTTCGGTGTGTTACACACTGGCGTTTGGCTAAAGCCCCTCAGAGACGCTGTTCGGTGTGTTACACACTGACGTTTGGCTAAAGCGCCTCAGAGACCCTGTTCGGTGTGTTACACACTGGCGTTTGGCTAAAGCCCCTCAGAGACCCTGTTCGGTGTGTTACACACTGGCGTTTGGCTAAAGCCCCTCAGAGACCCTGTTCGGTGTGTTACACACTGGCGTTTGGCTAAAGCGCCTCAGAGACCCTGTTCGGTGTGTTACACACTGGCGTTTGGCTAAAGCCCCTCAGAGACCCTGTTCGGTGTGTTACACACTGGCGTTTGGCTAAAGCCCCTCCGAGACGCTGTTCGGTGTGTTACACACTGGCGTTTGGCTAAAGCCCCTCCGAGACGCTGTTCGGTGTGTTACACACTGGCGTTTGGCTAAAGCCCCTCAGAGACGCTGTTCGGTGTGTTACACACTGGCGTTTGGCTAAAGCGCCTCAGAGACCCTGTTCGGTGTGTTACACACTGGCGTTTGGCTAAAGCCCCTCAGAGACCCTGTTCGGTGTGTTACACACTGGCGTTTGGCTAAAGCCCCTCAGAGACCCTGTTCGGTGTGTTACACACTGGCGTTTGGCTAAAGCCCCTCAGAGACCCTGTTCGGTGTGTTACACACTGGCGTTTGGCTAAAGCCCCTCCGAGACGCTGTTCGGTGTGTTACACACTGGCGTTTGGCTAAAGCCCCTCAGAGACCCTGTTCGGTGTGTTACACACTGGCGTTTGGCTAAAGCCCCTCAGAGACCCTGTTCGGTGTGTTACACACTGGCGTTTGGCTAAAGCCCCTCAGAGACCCTGTTCGGTGTGTTACACACTGGCGTTTGGCTAAAGCCCCTCAGAGACCCTGTTCGGTGTCTTACACACTGGCGTTTGGCTAAAGCCCCTCCGAGACGCTGTTCGGTGTGTTACACACTGGCGTTTGGCTAAAGCCCCTCAGAGACGCTGTTCGGTGTGTTACACACTGGAGTTTGGCTAAAGCCCCTCCGAGACCCTGTTCGGTGTGTTACACACTGGCGTTTGGCTAAAGCCCCTCAGAGACCCTGTTCGGTGTGTTACACACTGGCGTTTGGCTAAAGCCCCTCAGAGACCCTGTTCGGTGTGTTACACACTGGTGTTGGCTAAAGCCCCTCAGAGACCCTGTTCGGTGTGTTACACACTGGCGTTTGGCTAAAGCGCCTCAGAGACGCTGTTCGGTGTGTTACACACTGGCGTTTGGCTAAAGCCCCTCAGAGACGCTGTTCGGTGTGTTACACACTGGCGTTTGGCTAAAGCCCCTCAGAGACCCTGTTCGGTGTGTTACACACTGGCGTTTGGCTAAAGCCCCTCAGAGACCCTGTTCGGTGTGTTACACACTGGCGTTTGGCTAAAGCCCCTCAGAGACGCTGTTCGGTGTGTTACACACTGGCGTTTGGCTAAAGCCCCTCCGAGACCCTGTTCGGTGTGTTACACACTGGCGTTTGGCTAAAGCCCCTCAGAGACCCTGTTCGGTGTGTTACACACTGACGTTTGGCTAAAGCCCCTCAGAGACCCTGTTCGGTGTGTTACACACTGGCGTTTGGCTAAAGCGCCTCAGAGACGCTGTTCGGTGTGTTACACACTGGCGTTTGGCTAAAGCCCCTCAGAGACCCTGTTCGGTGTGTTACACACTGGCGTTTGGCTAAAGCCCCTCAGAGACCCTGTTCGGTGTGTTACACACTGGCGTTTGGCTAAAGCCCCTCAGAGACCCTGTTCGGTGTGTTACACACTGGCGTTTGGCTAAAGCCCCTCAGAGACCCTGTTCGGTGTGTTACACACTGGCGTTTGGCTAAAGCCCCTCCGAGACCCTGTTCGGTGTGTTACACACTGGCGTTTGGCTAAAGCCCCTCAGAGACCCTGTTCGGTGTGTTACACACTGGCGTTTGGCTAAAGCCCCTCAGAGACCCTGTTCGGTGTGTTACACACTGGCGTTTGGCTAAAGCCCCTCCGAGACCCTGTTCGGTGTGTTACACACTGGCGTTTGGCTAAAGCCCCTCCGAGACCCTGTTCGGTGTGTTACACACTGGCGTTTGGCTAAAGCCCCTCAGAGACCCTGTTCGGTGTGTTACACACTGGCGTTTGGCTAAAGCCCCTCAGAGACGCTGTTCGGTGTGTTACACACTGGCGTTTGGCTAAAGCCCCTCAGAGACGCTGTTCGGTGTGTTACACACTGGCGTTTGGCTAAAGCCCCTCAGAGACGCTGTTCGGTGTGTTACACACTGGCGTTTGGCTAAAGCCCCTCCGAGACCCTGTTCGGTGTGTTACACACTGGCGTTTGGCTAAAGCCCCTCAGAGACCCTGTTCGGTGTGTTACACACTGGCGTTTGGCTAAAGCCCCTCAGAGACCCTGTTCGGTGTGTTACACACTGGCGTTTGGCTAAAGCGCCTCAGAGACCCTGTTCGGTGTGTTACACACTGGCGTTTGGCTAAAGCCCCTCAGAGACGCTGTTCGGTGTGTTACACACTGGCGTTTGGCTAAAGCGCCTCAGAGACCCTGTTCGGTGTGTTACACACTGCCGTTTGGCTAAAGCCCCTCAGAGACCCTGTTCGGTGTGTTACACACTGGCGTTTGGCTAAAGCCCCTCAGAGACGCTGTTCGGTGTGTTACACACTGGCGTTTGGCTAAAGCGCCTCAGAGACCCTGTTCGGTGTGTTACACACTGGCGTTTGGCTAAAGCGCCTCAGAGACCCTGTTCGGTGTGTTACACACTGGCGTTTGGCTAAAGCGCCTCAGAGACGCTGTTCGGTGTGTTACACACTGGCGTTTGGCTAAAGCCCCTCAGAGACCCTGTTCGGTGTGTTACACACTGGCGTTTGGCTAAAGCCCCTCAGAGACCCTGTTCGGTGTGTTACACACTGGCGTTTGGCTAAAGCGCCTCAGAGACGCTGTTCGGTGTGTTACACACTGGCGTTTGGCTAAAGCCCCTCAGAGACCCTGTTCGGTGTGTTACACACTGGCGTTTGGCTAAAGCCCCTCAGAGACCCTGTTCGGTGTGTTACACACTGGCGTTTGGCTAAAGCGCCTCAGAGACCCTGTTCGGTGTGTTACACACTGGCGTTTGGCTAAAGCCCCTCAGAGACCCTGTTCGGTGTGTTACACACTGGCGTTTGGCTAAAGCGCCTCAGAGACGCTGTTCGGTGTGTTACACACTGGCGTTTGGCTAAAGCCCCTCAGAGACGCTGTTCGGTGTGTTACACACTGGCGTTTGGCTAAAGCGCCTCAGAGACCCTGTTCGGTGTGTTACACACTGGCGTTTGGCTAAAGCGCCTCAGAGACCCTGTTCGGTGTGTTACACACTGGCGTTTGGCTAAAGCGCCTCAGAGACGCTGTTCGGTGTGTTACACACTGGCGTTTGGCTAAAGCCCCTCAGAGACCCTGTTCGGTGTGTTACACACTGGCGTTTGGCTAAAGCCCCTCAGAGACGCTGTTCGGTGTGTTACACACTGGCGTTTGGCTAAAGCGCCTCAGAGACCCTGTTCGGTGTGTTACACACTGGCGTTTGGCTAAAGTAGAGACCCTGTTTGAGCCCCAGTCAACACACTTGAACTCAGACAGATGCTCATGCTTTTTCTGGTCTTTTATCTTAGTGAGCGTGAGGCTCTGAGCTCAGATCAGTCTGAATCACACACACACACACACACACACGCGCGCGCACACGTCAGTGAGTCCTTCAGCTGAAGACTTTTACAGTGGAAATCTGTAATGTTCGACTGTGACTATCACGCCATTGCATTGTCTTTTGTCGCTCAGGTTTGAACAGCATGAAGGTGCAGATGATGACAGAATTTGAATTCTCCCTTTAATAATGTATTACTAGGTTTCATGAATAGCTGTTTCGTGATGGACTTTAACACACAATGAGCCCTTTAACAACCCTCATAACCCAGACATTTGTCTCTTATATGCCTGAAGCACACTCACAGTCCCTTTCAACCTCAAACATCTGCTGGAGAATACACTTCAAGCAGTTTATTAGGCTAAATTAAGCAGGTAGCCTACTTGCTTAATTCCACAAATTGCTTGTAATATATCCTCCAGTGGATATTTGTGAGGGATTGTGTGTCTGCTCTTATGGATGTGAGACGGTGTGTGTGTGTTTGAGTGACAGGAACAGCAGCGCTCAGTTACTCTGCTATATCTGATGCAGAGCAGATGTTGACAGGGAGGTCATCATCACTATAGTGGACTATAAAAGAGTATAAACTGCTCAACACCAATCCAACGTTCACAGAACACACGTACATTCACTATAGCAGGCTACATGGATGGCATGCGCACAAATTTGAAACATGATCTGTGAGATAGGCTATACATATAGCACATGTGGGATATACTTACATGTATATATAGCACTGTTTACTCAGCACAACATAGGCTACTACACCAACTGCATATAACTTTACAGCATTTCCTTTCTTTCTTTATTTCTTTCCACAAAAGATCAACAAATAATACAATACCACAAATAATGAATAATATCAGTGCTGGTTTTAGTCGAATGCTTTGAGAGAGTAAATGATTTTAGTTCGTGTGTAAAACCCTGATCTAAAGCACAAAGAGAGAGAGAGCTTGAGAAAAGAAGTGTAGGCGGGGCTTAGCGCACTTTTGCTTCTCGATTGGTCATTGGTTACATCATTCAACCACGGTGTTTAGTGATTGGACACACGATTGTAGTCGGTGATATCAATAATATTCCGCTTAGTCACTTTCGAGGAGTCTGATAACTTTCAGCAGTGTCGAGCCTCGGCGTCTTCTCCTTCTGCGGGTTACTGTCTCCTCTCACCTCCAGCCCCACACACTCGCATATCAGCACAGCTTCCACATGGAAGAAGCAGACAAAGTTTCATCATCCAGTGCACCTGAAGCTCCGCGCGATACTGCGATCATGAATGAAGCCGGTCAGACACGGGACGCGGAGGAGGAGAGGACCGAGAAAACTAGTTCTCCACAAACAACCGAGAAAACTAGTTCTCTACAAATAACTGAGGTAACTAGTTCTCCACAAACAACCGAGGTAACTAGTTCTCCGCAGATTACTGAAGAAATTAGTGCTTCACAGACGACTGAAGAAACTAGTTCTCCGCAGCCAGCAGAAGTGATCGTTACTCCAGAGATGGCGGAGGAAAGCGTTACTCCTGTAACGTTAAGTGAAGTTCCAGTGAAGCAGACCAGCACAGAGGCAGAAGTAACGTCTACTTCACAGACATATCCAGTGATCACTGAAGCTGCCGTTACTCCTGAGACAGCGGAGGAAAGCGTTACTCCACCTGTACCTGAAGCCGTTACTAACGCGGAGGAAAGCGTTACTCCACCTGTACCTGAAGCCGTTACTAACGCGGAGGAAAGCGTTACTACGCCTGTAACCGAAGCCGTTACTAACGCGGAGGAAAGCGGTACTCCGCCTGTAACCGAAGCCGTTACTAACGCGGAGGAAAGCGGTACTCCGCCTGTAACTGCCGTTACTAACGCGGAGGAAAGCGGTACTCCGCCTGTAACCGAAGCCCTTACTCCAGAAGTAACATCCTCTCAGCAGACAGTGATGAGAGAGGAGCGCGTCACTCCGGTGAAGTCCGCGGAAAGTCCCGCACCGGAGATCAGCAGCTCGTGTGCGGCTCACACACACTCTCTCTCATCCGAAGCCCGTGAGGAGAAGGAGAAACCCCCGCACACTCTTCATCCATCATCATCCAGTGAGTATAACACTGATTTCGGCGGCATTAGTGTTGAGATCGATGGGGGCTGCGGCGATTTCTGATGTTGAATTTGTCGTCGGAATTTTGAAGCGATCAGATGCATGTGTGAGTGAGACCGGAGGGAATGAGCAGTTCATCGGCATTATGTGAAATGCTGCAGTGTTGCAGTGATATTTGTTTCCCGCTGGGGAAATGTGGCATGATGAGGCATTATTGTGTGAATATGTGGTCGATGCGGCCCACCCGCTCCACGAACAAAGACCCGCAGCGCGCCCGATGCTGTAGGGTTCCGCCGTCAATATAGAGGAGGCTATTTGTGGTTTTGTGTGACGTGAGTTTTTTTTAATACATTAATATAAACGTGTGTATGTATACACGTTTAAATGTAGCCTATACAAATCATTTAAACGTGTGTGTGTGTAGTCTGTGTAGCCTACTGTGACATACAGATGTATGTATGTATGTATGTGTGTATATATATATATATATATATATATATATATATATATATATATATATATATATATATATATGTATATATGTGTGTGTGTATGTTGTTTATGATGTGTTTTTTAAATACATTTATAGGTGTGTGTGTGTCTTATACAGCATGAGTACTGCACATTGCTCCCTCATCAGTCACACCCAGTCTGTGCTTGTGCTGGTGAGCTGTGTTTAGATGAGGAAGATGTCCAGAATGTGTAGTTGTGGGGTACTTCAGGAAAGGGTTAGGAAGCACTGAGCTAGAAAATGCATTAAAGGGATAGTTCACCCAAAAAGGAAAATTGTCATCATCTACTCAGTCCCATGTCCTTCCAAACCCATAAGACTTTTGTCCATCTTCCGAACACAAAAGGAAATCTTCTTGATGAAATCTGAGACTTTTCTTTCCCTCCATTGACAGTTACGCAACTACCACTTTGACACTTCAAAAAGTTCAGATCGTAAAATTAGTCAATGTGAATTAAGCCGTTTAGTCCAAATTTTCTGAAGAGACTTTATCGCATTGTATGGTGAACTATGATGAGGTTCATTCTGGTGTTACGCAGCACGTTTGAGCTTCTCAAGAACCAATGAGATTCATTCTGGTGTTTTGGCGCTTTTCCCCTGCATGGTACGGCTCGGTACGGTTCGACTCGGTACGGTTCGACTCGGTTCGCTTTAGCTCGGTTGCTTTTCCACTGCAGTTAGTACCGCTTCAAAGTGGGTGGGACTGATCGTTAATAGTTGCCGCCTCTACTGGCTCGGTAGTCACTTTTTAGTTTTTTTAATTTGTCCCTACACTGTTTGTAGGTCTAGTGGTAGCCGTGTGCTGCTAAGAGCTGTGCTACTTCTGGGAACACTTTTTCATTCCGTGTTGCCCCATCAGCTCTCGCCGGATCCGCTCCTCGGCAACCAACGAGAGGAACGTCTGCACCTCGTCCACTGACCACGATTCAGCCATTTCTTGTTTGATTTCTTTTTACTTCTTTTGTCAAGTAAATACTCTAAACACAGGGGCTACCGCGTTGGCTGTTGTCTGGCTATTTAAATCTAGCGGGTTTAGTGTCTCGTGTCGCAAATACAATGACGCTGAAGTGACGATTCTGTCTGACCAATCAGTGAACTGCAGTGTTTTCACGTCACATTTAGTATCGGTACGGTACGCTTGGAACCTCAACAGAGGCGGTACCATTTATAGCGAGCCGAAGCGAGCCGTGCCGTACCGTACCATGCAGTGGAAAAGCGCCATTACACAGCACGTTTGAGCTTCTCGTTAGCTGATAAATTTTTATATGTTGATAAATGCCTAAATTCAATCTGTTCATCATATAAAGCGATGAGTCTTTTCAGGAAATTTGGATTAAACTGCTCAATTCATATGGATTAGTTTTAAGATCCCTTTATGAATTTAAACGCCAACGTGGTAGTTGCATAGCTGTCAATGAAGGGGCAGAAAATCTCTCTGATTTCATGAAAAAGATCTTAAGACTTTTGTTCATCTTCCGAACAAAAATGAAGTGTTTGGAACATGAGAGTGAGGAAATGACAGAATTTTAATTTTGGGGTTTTGTTCTCCTGAATTTTCGGTTTCAGCCCAGAAATGTAATTTTGGTGCATCTCTTGTTCATGCTGAATGCATTTTGTTCTCCAAAGAAAAGTAATTGACTCCGTTACAGCGGATCTCAGTCCTGGTTTAGGCAATCTCTCCCTGCTTTACCCGTGGTGTTTGAGTCTTAAGTGCGATTTATCGACTCCTTGACCAACAGAAGTTTGCTCGTGTGATGATCCTCTGATCTAGGCGATCATCTCTCAGCGTACGTGTTATTTAGGACCGCAATAGTCTAAATAAAGACTGAGACGTCTTCATGCTCATTTTCATTTGGAGTGGAACAATGTTAAGTGAGTGTTGAGTGACACTGTGCTTCTGTTATCTTATCTGATCCAGAGCTCCAGACCAACCTAAGAGAGCTATGAACCAATAACATCACAATATTACTGTTTTATTAAGAAGTGCAGTTACCAATAATCTCATGGAAATGCACAGCGAGTTTGAGTTAAATGCAGATGTGAATTTACTTCTATGAGCAACAGCACTCACGATCTGTGACACATTTTCTGTAAGCTCTCGCTGTCCAAAGCCAAGCTGGTGAGCGGCCCGGACGAGCATTCGTTCTCTCTGCCGTTTGACGTCTCTCATACGCAACAGGAACAGCGCTGTGCAATAATCACAGATAGTCAAACTTGATTGCATGCTTGATAAGAATTTCAGTGTTATTGTTCAGGTGTGGTTGAATAACCTTTGGATTGTGTGACTCTTACAGCAACTTCTGCACATCAAGTAACGCCCGATAGAAAGCTGCTGCTTATTTGATTTATAAACTGCAGAATAACCTATGGTGCCTCTGGGAAAAATGCCAATGCTGCCATTGTATATTTATTAATTTTTTAACATGATGATTCATTTTTAATATCTACAACAAAAGCGGCTCCTGATTACCACGTGGCCCTGGCGGTTTTCACATAAACATGGGTTTCTTAGCCTGGCTTGTTCTCTTTTTTTGAGAGAAAACTGATATTTTGTGATCCTATTGGCTTGAACACATAGCTGACTTAATGAAAATGATCTCGTCCCCTTCTATAAACCTCTTGCCCTCTGACTCGGGCTTTCGTGAGTGAAACGCCTTCATGTGGTTGTTTTCCAGATGATCCCGAACCTGCTCCGGCTCCTGGCGTCGCTCCTGCGCTCTTCCAGCCTCAGTTTCCTTCAGGTACGTTTCTCGAATGCTGATGTTGTTTTCATCTTTGTGCTGCCGTTTGTTTAGTGCTTGCATTTAGGGTAATGTTTGACCTGATATAATTTAACATCATGGAAGAATGATTTTCACTGATCTGGACTAGGGTTGTCATGATGCCAGTAATCCGTACTCATACCAGTGAAGTTTTTGATTTTCAGTCCTTTTAATACCACCACATAAACTTAAATGCCGTTAAACATATCCCATCATTTAAAACTCCACTTATTTAAAATATTGTATGAATATTGAACAATTAATTTAAATTGAGTTTTCCGTTGAGCCCATGAGCATTTCCGGGTTCGGTCAGATCTCATCCGTGGGCAAATTATGAAATTTCTACGTGTGCAGGAGCAGGTCTTGAATATTAATGAGGTTATGTGACTGCACATCCGTATGAAGTAAAGCCTTCTCTAAATACCATTAGTAATTGAACTGTACTGCCGATACTATTAAGATAATTTTCTGTCGTGTTATAATTGATTGGTATGCAAACACTGGTACTATTGATAGCCCTAATGCAGCCTCAGGCTCACAGAATGTGTCCTGGAACGGGTGAAATGATTGACATTACTCTTGATTTGTGCAATTTTGCTCCGTCTGCTTAAGCACTCAGATGGTTGATTGTTCTGCCTCTCTTCTGCCGTTCACAAGTCTCTGAATAAGGAGAGAAGCTTGGTCTCCTACAAGTCTGTAATGCTTTGCATCAGTTAGGCTAATCTTTAAAGCAAAACTGTTAACATCCTCATATATTGCATTTTTTCAGAACAGATATGTATTAATTGCATGACCACCTGATTTTAGAGAGAAAAGTGGATGCTTTCATTGAAGGACAAACTCTTGGAAAGTCTGAAAGGTGAAGTGTTGTATCTGCAGTAGCCATGAGGGGATTTAGCTTGAAGATTGTGAAACCCTGACAGGGTCGTCCACAGGGCCAGACTCCAGCTAACCGCAGTTCATGTCTCGTTCTGATCCCGCAGACTGCTGGGATTCTCCGTCCGTAGCTTCACAGGCCTCTGAGCTAACTATGGATTCATTGGGACACAAGGACTCGGCAGGATTCGACCCGGATGTGCTAAGCCAGTCAGATGACGACTTCATGTTTGAAACGAAGAAGAGTCCCTTTCAGGCGTTTTCCCCTCTAAACGACGGTCTCGAGGAAACGCTGGCCAATAGTCCGTCTCCAGACCTGGTCCAAGATGCGTATGATGGAGAAGAAGCTCACGCGCAGTCAGAGTCAAGAGAAGCCAAACATGAGCTTTCCCTTTCGTATGCTCCCGATGTCAACACGGCGTCCGATGACCAGCCGATGTCTCTCCAGATATTTTGAAATCTTCTCCGATGAACCCTGAAAAAATGGACTCTGGCTCATCAGAAGGAAGCCCTGAGTTCAGCCCGGCTCATAGAAGAGGGAACGATTCCCCCAAACCCGCGTTCGCGGCGTCTGCTAACAGTCTGGACTCCAAGATCTTGCTTCTGAAGGAGATGGCCGAGGTCACGGAGGCGAGAGCGGCTGCAGAGAAGGCCAAGCTGGACAACTCGGAGCAGAGTTTTGCAGCTTTCGATCTTGTGAAAGAGGCGGACGTGCCTCAAAAAGCGGACAGTCTTTTGAAGGACAAGGTTGAGGTGTTAAGCCAGACTTCTGTTCCAGTGGCGCACAAATTTGATTGTCTGAACTTCCCATTGGGAAAGGCTCAGGAACAGTGGGATTCTGAGAGCCCTTCTGCGGACTCCTTCTCCCCGGTGTTGGACGCGGTGACCCAGAAACCCTCGAGCTTCTCCGCGGAGCAGGAGCGCCGAGACGAGGCGTCCGAGCCTGAGCCGTCCTCTGAAGAGTTCGAGTTTATCGAGAGGCCGACACGAGGAGCTGCCGAGGACTTTCTGGAGATGCAGGATAGCCTGACGTTCATGAAACCGGCATCAGGAGTGTTGCTGGATGAAGACAGATCTCCTGAACTGGAGTCTGTAGCCGAAGAGGACGATCAGATCTCCTACCATCTTCCCCCCCCGGCGTCAGGCCTGGAACCTGATGTACACGAGCTTTCCCCAACTCCAGTAACCCGTCCTCCAGCGGATAAACCTGGATCCGGGATCAGGGAAGCTGAAGGAATCCCGATGTCAGATCCGAGCGCAGCGGCAGGTAAATCCATCACGGGCCGTCATCAGTGTCATCACCACAGCCCTCTCCCTTCACTGGACCTTTCATTTACCCATCGTGTTCTGTCTGTACGGTCATCATTTGTGTTTTCCCCTCATCTCTCATGCATCTCACCTTCGGCACGGCATGATGTCGCATTATGAGTCCGTTTGCATGATCACCTTTCTGTTTGATTCGCTCACTGTGGAACAACTTGCTTTGATCCCTATTCTGAAAAATATGTTTTCAGATTTGTAAAATGAATCACTGAAGAGAGCAATGCGCTGAAACGTTTTCTCCTGTCCATTTGTTCGGAATTCACTTTGCACTTTTTGTACGATGCAATCCATAAAATATATATATATTTTTATAGACTTTTGTAGTCTGGGCTGAATCCAGTGTGCGTCCAGCCAACTTCTTGCTCGTTTTCCAGATTTGTGAAATGACCACTTTGGCTCAATCTACATATGATTGCCTACTTGCTTGGGATTAGGATAGTTTTCTAGAATAATGTGTAGTGTTAGTGCTGCTCATTGCAGCACTGGCTCTTCATGCCCAGCAGTGGTGAAGCAGTCGATGGACTGTGTGCACAGAGCTTTGAAACTGCTCATCGGTCTATCCGGAGGCAGACTGGACTTTATGCCCTGGCTTGCAGTAAGTGAGAGACTCGGCTGTTACGGTCAAGGAATTTCCCTTGCGGTAATTGAGTGGCTCAATAGCGCGATATGCTGTATTATCGCCATTTATTTATCCTTAACATATTGTTAAATAGCTCTCTTTATTTGATTATTACTTAAGTTACACATATTGTATATGCATTTGCAGGGCCGTTTCTAGGTTGTAAAGCATTAGGGGCTGAGCCTGAATCATCAGGGCCTGGGGGTGTGTACTGAGATAACATTAATCTGATACAGAGAGTGTGTATTGTAGGCTTATACGCAGGGGCAGACTGGGTCAAAGATTGCACTGCACTGGAGCCACACCAGCCTACAGCAATTGGCTGCATGAGCCCAGAAAATGTGGATTTCTCTGACCTACATTTGTGCATTATAAGGTGTTTGAAGGCCAAAAAATTTGGATAACAAAAGCTTTAAAAGCATCTCAGTTGAGTAGCATCAATTATTTGCCAAGCAGAGAACAGATTCTCTGTAGA
>JARPMJ010000223.1:0-27500 GCA_033366665.1 Phoxinus dragarum | reverse complement strand
CATGCGAGGGACATTGGTTATGATCATCTTTGCTCGCTCCTTTTAAGTTATCTTGAGTAAAACAGTAAAAAAATGCATGAAGCACATACAAAAGACCTGAACCGGAAGCGATGCCTTCTGTTTTCCGGTTTCGTAATGCGACGTTCGACATATAGCCTATAAATGAACATATGAACAACAATTATATTAAACATATTAACAACAATTATATTAAACATATTAACAACAATTATATTAAACATATGAACAACAATTATATTAAACATATGAACAACAATTATATTAAACATATGAACAACAAACATATTGATGATATTTTGTGGCCCCCTATTTGACAAAGTTTAATGTTAGTGCGGCCCGCACGTTGTTCTGAAGCGCACTTTTTTTTTTTGCTGAGTCGTTGCGTGCGGCGCGTTTTTTTTTATCACTTATGGGCTATCATAGATAGTCTCGTCACAGCTTCCCGGGGCGTTTGTTGACAATAGTTGTCATAGCCAACCGCGAACGGAAAATATATGCCATCACCCAGTTCCAGTCATGTCTCTCTCAAAACGTGCCGTGAAGAGAAAGGTTGCCGACGAGCACAGGCAATTTCAGGAAAAGTGGGAGACGGAATATTTTTTTTGTCGAGCACAGGGGCACCCCTACGTGTCTCATATGCACAGAGAAAGTTGCGGTGTACAAGGAATACAACATCAGACGTCATTACTCAACTAGACATGCTGAGGAGTATATAAAATACCAGGGAGATGAGAGAAAGAACCGGGTCGCCAATCTTAAAAAATGTCTATTGAGGCAACAAGATTTATTTAAGAAAGCAAAGAAAGAGAATGAAGCAGCAGTCGAATATAGCTACGTGGTGAGTGAAATGATTGCGAAAGCCGGTAAGCCGTTCAAGGATGGCGAGTTCATCAAAAAGTGCCTTTTACTAGCTACAAGTAAAGTCTGTCCAGAAAAGAAGGGTCAGTTTAGCAACATCAGCCTTTCAGCTAACACAGTGGCAGAGCGCATTTCTGACCTGTCAGAAAACATATATGATCAACTGCGTGAGAAAGCCAAATGTTTTTGGCATACTCAGTCGCTCTTGATGAGAGCACAGATAACACTGATACCGCGCAGCTCGCAGTATATGTCCGTGGTGTTGACGACAATTTTGAAGTGATCGAGGAGTTACTCGCTGTGATTCCAATGCGTGGTCAAACCACCGCGCAGGAGATATTCCGCCAGCTGTGTGGTGCTATTGAGGATCCAGGTTTGTCATGCACTGTGACAGCTGCAGTGCGTGCGTCAGGAAAAAAAAATGGTTTTTTTTTTTTTTTCATGTATCGATACTGATAAATTTAGGTATCGTGACGTTTTTAATTTCCGAGTATCGCGATACTTTTGAAGTATCGGTACACCGTGCAACACTAGTGCTACTGCTACATGCGACTGCTACATGCGACTGCTACTGCTACATGCGACTGCTACATGCGACTGCTACTGCTACATGCGACTGCTACATGCGACTGCTACATGCGACTGCTACATGCGACTGCGACTGCTACATGCGACTGCTACTGCTACATGCGACTGCTACATGCGACTGCTACTGCTACATGCGACTGCTACTGCTACATGCGACTGCTACTGCTACATGCGACTGCTACATGCGACTGCTACATGCGACTGCTACATGCGACTGCTACATGCGACTGCTACTGCTACATGTGACTGCTTCTGCTACTGCTAGTGCGACTGCTACTGCTACATGCGACTGCTACTGCTACATGCGACTGCTACTGCTACATGCGACTGCTACATGTGACTGCTACTGCTAGTGCTACTGCTACATGCGACTGCTACTGCTACTGCTACATGCGACTGCTACTGCTACATGCGACTGCTACATGCGACTGCTACATGCTACATGCGACTGCTACTGCTACATGCGACTGCTACTGCTACATGCGACTGCTACATGCGACTGCTACATGCGACTGCTACATGCGACTGCTACATGCGACTGCTACTGCTACATGCGACTGCTACATGCGACTGCTACTGCTACATGCGACTGCTACATGCGACTGCTACTGCTACATGCGACTGCTACATGCGACTGCTACTGCTACATGCGACTGCTACTGCTACATGCGACTGCTACTGCTACATGCGACTGCTACTGCTACATGCGACTGCTACATGCGACTGCTACATGCGACTGCTACATGCGACTGCTACTGCTACATGTGACTGCTTCTGCTACTGCTAGTGCGACTGCTACTGCTACATGCGACTGCTACTGCTACATGCGACTGCTACTGCTACATGCGACTGCTACATGTGACTGCTACTGCTAGTGCTACTGCTACATGCGACTGCTACTGCTACATGCGACTGCTACTGCTACATGCGACTGCTACATGCGACTGCTACATGCTACATGCGACTGCTACTGCTACATGCGACTGCTACATGCGACTGCTACATGCTACTGCTACATGCGACTGCTACATGCGACTGCTACATGCTACTGCTACATGCGACTGCTACATGCGACTGCTACATGCGACTGCTACTGCTACATGCGACTGCTACTGCGACTGCGACTGCTACTGCTACATGCGACTGCTACATGCTACTGCTACATGCGACTGCGACTGCTACATGCGACTGCTACATGCTACATGTGACTGCTACATGCTACTGCTACTGCTACATGCGACTGCTACATGCGACTGCTACTGCTACATGCGACTGCTACATGCGACTGCTACATGCGACTGCGACTGCTACTGCTACATGCGACTGCTACATGCGACTGCTACATGCGACTGCTACTGCTAGTCGACTTGGAAAATTCTAGACGTTTACATTTTTTTTTAGTACATTTAATGTTTTGCTTTATATTTTTACAAAGGCTATGTTTAAATTACCGTCATGTTAATGTTACATATTGAAATTTATTATTTTGAAAAGTGTATATCTGCTGCAAAACAAAATCATTTAATTTGACCTCATATTTTGCATGTGTTCGTTATAACTCGCGGGTCCAGAAGATGAAGCTTGTACACAACTTTCCGTTTTCTTCTGTGTGATGTCACACTAGTGTAAGAATTAAGCTTGCTCATTGGCTTGTTATACTACCGGCTGTGAGGGACAATACGGTATGAAAGGAGTTAAAGGAGAAACATTATAAATGAAACTTACTTGACACTTGAACAGTTGCTATCTCAACATCCGTTCCTAACGATAAGAAATGCGGTTTAATAGTGTACAGTTGTCAGTACAGGTCTGGCTTTTCCGTCATGTACAGACTAATACAATTCCAATAATTCAAACCTATTAACGAACAAGAATACTTTAATCTGCTGACTCGTGTCGACTAACTTTTATCTGAGGAAATCTGTTTAAGGTTTAAACGTATTGGTCCTGTGCTGCTTATGAATTCAGTTAATTTCAATAAACATGTCTATAATGGCTAACTTTGCTTAACCGTCTGGGGTCAGAGGTGATCATCCTGGTCACTCATCAAATCAATATATTGATTTAAAATTTGTAAGACATGTTTTGTGGGGAGGGGTGTGAATGATCATGAATATTGATGTAGCTGTGAAGACAGAACTAGATTTGCTGGATTTAGATGGGTTGGGCTAGTCGACGGTAACGTTAGTCGCTGCGCACATCCCGAGTCTATAGTGCTTCTCTACACATGCTGTCATAGCAGCTTTATAGAGTCGTACTGTTTTGTCTCAGTGTTTTACCATTTAAGGATTTAGATGATGGTCGGTTTTGTTCTAGGCGAGCGTAAACAATTCTCAAATCATTAATGAAGATACGATTGGTTGTTAAAGTGAAACTAGCCGGTTGTCAAAGAGTCTGGTGTGGGTTTAACATTTTCTAAATGTAATCAGCTGCCATTTAACGACAGCGTTGAGAAATACAGGGTCTGGATTTATTTTGAGTCGTCGGGTCTCTGGTTTCAGGCAGAATTGCTATATCATGATGGTGTTACTTACTGTGATTGGGAAGTGCTTGTCATGTTAAAGGAGTTGGTCATATCTGCATGAAGGATGCAGGAGGATCACTGGCCAGCTGAAATCACTGGTAACACACTTGTTTTCTTAGTAGCCTGTTTACATGTCGCGTTGTATTCCGATTATAACCAGTTTAAAAGTCCAATCAGAAGGAAAATGCTCCATGTCAACACCTCAATCGGAATAAAAATGCACAAACCGGTTGAAATTTCAGTTGGATTGAGGGGGTGGAATAACCCTTTTCAGGAACCGATCAAACTAAAAATGACACATGTAAACGAGCTGATCCGACTGAGTGTACGTCTTTCTGCGCATGACTGGTTTTGCGCCGGATAATTCTGTCAGCTAACATCAGCTTTAAAGATTGGTTCCAGAGAGGCGTGTTCTAGTGAAGCGCTGTGGAGCTTCTGGCCCGACAGTGGAAGCGCAGCAGATTTTGGGTCCAGTGGTACTGGCCCGAGGCTATTAGCCCGGCACGGCCCGTTTAAAGCCCTGGCTCGCACTGGCCCGAGGCTGTTAGCCCGGCACGGCCCGTTTAAAGCCCTGGCTCGCACTGGCCCGAGGCTATTAGCCCGGCACGGCCCGTTTAAAGCCCTGGCTCGCACTGGCCCGAGGCTATTAGCCCGGCACGGCCCGTTTTAAGCCCTGGCTCGCACTGGCCCGAGGCTGTTAGCCCGGCACGGCCCGTTTAAAGCCCTGGCTCACACTGGCCCGAGGCTGTTAGCCCGGCACGGCCCGTTTAAAGCCCTGGCTCACACTGGCCCGAGGCTATTAGCCCGGCACGGCCCGTTTAAAGCCCTGGCTCACACTGGCCCGAGGCTATTAGCCCGGCACGGCCCGTTTAAAGCCCTGGCTCACACTGGCCCGAGGCTATTAGCCCGGCACGGCCCGTTTAAAGCCCTGGCTCGCACTGGCCCGAGGCTATTAGCCCGGCACGGCCCGTTTAAAGCCCTGGCTCACACTGGCCCGAGGCTATTAGCCCGGCACGGCCCGTTTAAAGCCCTGGCTCGCACTGGCCCGAGGCTATTAGCCCGGCACGGCCCGTTTAAAGCCCTGGCTCGCACTGGCCCGAGGCTGTTAGCCCGGCACGGCCCGTTTAAAGCCCTGGCTCGCACTGGCCCGAGGCTATTAGCCCGGCACGGCCCGTTTTAAGCCCTGGCTCGCACTAGCCCGAGGCTATTAGCCCGGCACGGCCCGTTTAAAGCCCTGGCTCGCACTAGCCCGAGGCTATTAGCCCGGCACGGCCCGTTTAAAGCCCTGGCTCGCACTGGCCCGAGGCTATTAGCCCGGCACGGCCCGTTTAAAGCCCTGGCTCACACTGGCCCGAGGCTATTAGCCCGGCACGGCCCGTTTAAAGCCCTGGCTCACACTGGCCCGAGGCTATTAGCCCGGCACGGCCCGTTTTAAGCCCTGGCTCGCACTGGCCCGAGGCTATTAGCCCGGCACGGCCCGTTTAAAGCCCTGGCTCGCACTGGCCCGAGGCTGTTAGCCCGGCACGGCCCGTTTAAAGCCCTGGCTCGCACTAGCCCGAGGCTATTAGCCCGGCACGGCCCGTTTAAAGCCCTGGCTCGCACTGGCCCGAGGCTGTTAGCCCGGCACGGCCCGTTTTAAGCCCTGGCTCGCACTAGCCCGAGGCTATTAGCCCGGCACGGCCCGTTTAAAGCCCTGGCTCGCACTGGCCCGAGGCTATTAGCCCGGCACGGCCCGTTTAAAGCCCTGGCTCGCACTGGCCCGAGGCTGTTAGCCCGGCACGGCCCGTTTAAAGCCCTGGCTCACACTGGCCCGAGGCTATTAGCCCGGCACGGCCCGTTTAAAGCCCTGGCTCGCACTGGCCCGACAGTGGAAACGCGGAGAATGCCTAAAGCTAGCGCGATGATTAAGTGATTCCGATTGAAAGCGTCAGCAGCACATGTAAACACCAGATCGGTTTAGATAACATCCCATGTAAACCGTCAACCAGAACGATCTCAATCAGGACAGCAAAAGTGTGCATGTAAACGCGGCTAGTGTTAATCAGGAGACACAGCACGTGTGCCGTGACACAAGGATATGGAACATTAAATTGGTAAACCAAGTAAAATCTAATTCATACAGGTAATCACTCAAAAGATAGCCAAGCACTCTCCATTGGACCACTTGAGATGGATTGACCCTGTGAAACTTTTTCTTTTTAATAAATTTGCAGAGTCATCACTAATCAGTTTTTTGCTTCGTCGTGTGTTGAGGAGAAAAGCCCCCAAAACAGTTTAAAGCATAATGCTGCATTAAAAATGTGAAAGTCTGACGGAAGATAAACTCGCGCTCGTTTCTGTGTTCGGTGAAGTCTGTCAGCCAGTCGTGACTGGTTTGTGAGTCTAATTGTAGATAAACATCTGCTGAGAAACATGAGTGTGTGAGAGTTCAGAAACGCGCGTATCATGAGCTCTTCCCGTAGTTGATTTATAAACATATGCCGATGAAGGAAACATGCTGGTTTTAAAGGAGCTTGTGCATGTTGACCCTAAACCGTCATGAACCCCATCCTTCATCCCTGCTGCTGTCCGAGACTGAGCGTGTGTGTGTGTGTGTGTGTTTCAGTGCTGCAGCTGCTGCGCTGGCGGGACGTGCGGGCGAGCGCGCTGCTCTTCGGCTCCAGCCTCTCCATCCTCCTCTTCCTCACTTGCTACAGCATCATCAGTATTCTCTCCTACTCCGCTCTCGCTCTGCTCTCCGGCACGGTCTCCTTCAGGGTGTACAGGGGAGTCCTGCAGGCCGTCCAGAAGTCTGATGAAGGACACCCGTTCAGGTGAGCCAGAGTGTGTGTGTGTGTGTGTGTGTGTGTGTGTGTGTGTGTGTGTGTGTGTGTGTGTGTGTGTGTGTGTGTGTGTGTGTGTGTGTGTGTGTGTGTGTGTGTGTGTGTGTGTGTGTGTGTGTGTGTGTGTGTGTGTGTGTGTGTGTGTGTGTGTGTGTGTGTGTGTGAGTGTGTGAGAGTCTGATGAAGGACACCCGTTCAGGTGAGCCAGAGGGGTGTGTGTGTGAGTCTGATGAAGGACACCCGTTCAGGTGAGCCAGAGGGGTGTGTGTGAGAGAAGTCTGAGTCTGATGAAGGACACCCGTTCAGGTGAGCCAGAGGGGTGTGTGTGTGAGTCTGATGAAGGACACCCGTTCAGGTGAGCCAGAGGGGTGTGTGTGAGAGAAGTCTGAGTCTGATGAAGGACACCCGTTCAGGTGAGCCAGTGGGGTGTGTGTGTGAGTCTGATGAAGGACACCCGTTCAGGTGAGCCAGTGGGGTGTGTGTGTGAGTCTGATGAAGGACACCCGTTCAGGTGAGCCAGAGGGGTGTGTGTGTGAGTCTGAAGGAGGACACCCGTTCAGGTGAGCCAGAGGGGTGTGTGTGTGAGTCTGATGAAGGACACCCGTTCAGGTGAGCCACTGAGATCTGTGTGTGATGACCTCTTGACCTTTCACCAGCTGCTTTAACCCTCTGGGGACCAAGGTGTTTTTTGGGTCCTTGAGATGTTCTGACATTTGTGCTTTTTTCAGTTGCTTATAAACATATTAATGGCAAAGGTGTAATTACACTCTATTTATTGAGCAACATGCATGTACATGTTTGTATTTTTGAGAGAATGTTTATGCATGGTTATTAAAAAAACAAAAAATTAAAGTGTCTGAAATAACGCCACAAAACACATAGTAAATATGTGTTCACAATACGTTTGAGTAATGGATGTTGTCGCCTAGAGTTTTTCCTTCAAAATGATCTGAAAATCATCCTGCCTAATCATTCACATAAAACAATACATTTAAATTTTGTAAAACACTTTTTGTTTGGAAAGGCAATATGCGCAGGGGCGTGGACCATCATGAATAGTGAGTGGTTCACACCTGAGAAGACAATGGCCCGCATAATGAGCCTTTCATTCAGGTGTGTCACACAAGAAAGAATGTGAGGACAAAATAAATAAATATATATATTTACACCACAGCATCTCACTCTTTACACCACTGCACCCCACGCTTTACACCACTGCATCCCACTCTTTACACCACTGCATCTCACTCTTTACACAAATGCATCTCACACTTTACACCACCGCATCTCACTCTTTACACCACTGCACCCCACGCTTTACACCACTGCATCTCACTCTTTACACCACTGCATCTCACTCTTTACACCACTGCATCTCACGCTTTACACCACTGCATCTCACTCTTTACACCACTGCATCCCACTCTTTACGCCACTGCATCCCACGCTTTACACCACTGCACCCCACGCTTTACACCACCGCATCTCACTCTTTACACCACTGCATCCCACGCTTTACACCACTGCACCCCACGCTTTACACCACTGCACCCCACACTTTACACCACTGCACCCCACGCTTTACACCACTGCACCCCACGCTTTACACCACTGCATCTCACTCTTTACACCACTGCATCTCACTCTTTACACCACTGCACCCCACGCTTTACACCACTGCATCTCACTCTTTACACCACTGCATCCCACGCTTTACACCACTGCACCCCACGCTTTACACCACTGCATCTCACTCTTTACACCACTGCATCTCACTCTTTACACCACTGCACCCCACGCTTTACACCACTGCACCCCACGCTTTACACCACTGCACCCCACGCTTTACACCACTGCATCCCACGCTTTACACCACTGCACCCCACGCTTTACACCACTGCACCCCACGCTTTACACCACTGCATCTCACTCTTTACACCACTGCATCTCACTCTTTACACCACTGCATCTCACTCTTTACACCACTGCATCTCACTCTTTACACCACTGCATCTCACTCTTTACACCACTGCATCCCACTCTTTACACCACTGCATCTCACTCTTTACACCACTGCATCTCACTCTTTACACCACCGCATCCCACGCTTTACACCACTGCATCCCACTCTTTACACCACTGCATCCCATTCTTTACACCACTGCATCCCACTCTTTACACCACTGCACCCCACGCTTTACACCACTGCACCCCACGCTTTACACCACTGCATCTCACTCTTTACACCACTGCATCTCACTCTTTACACCACTGCATCTCACTCTTTACACCACTGCATCTCACTCTTTACACCACTGCATCTCACTCTTTACACCACTGCATCCCACTCTTTACACCACTGCATCTCACTCTTTACACCACTGCATCTCACTCTTTACACCACCGCATCCCACGCTTTACACCACTGCATCCCACTCTTTACACCACTGCATCCCATTCTTTACACCACTGCATCCCACTCTTTACACCACTGCATCCCACTCTTTACACCACTGCATCCCACTCTTTACACCACTGCATCCCACTCTTTACACCACTGCATCTCACTCTTTACGCCACTGCATCTCACTCTTTACGCCACTGCATCCCACACTTTACGCCACTGCATCCCACACTTTACGCCACTGCATCCCACTCTTTACACCACTGCATCCCACGCTTTACACCACTGCATCTCACTCTTTACACCACCGCATCTCAATCTTTACACCACTGCACCCCACGCTTTACACCACTGCATCTCACTCTTTACACCACTGCATCTCACTCTTTACGCCACTGCATCCCACACTTTACGCCACTGCATCCCACGCTTTACGCCACTGCATCCCACGCTTTACGCCACTGCATCTCACTCTTTACACCACCGCATCTCACTCTTTACACCACTGCATTTCACGCTTTACACCACTGCATCCCACGCTTTACACCACTGCACCCCACGCTTTACACCACTGCATCTCACTCTTTACACCACCGCATCTCAATCTTTACACCACTGCACCCCACGCTTTACACCACTGCATCTCACTCTTTACGCCACTGCATCTCACTCTTTACGCCACTGCATCCCACACTTTACGCCACTGCATCCCACGCTTTACGCCACCGCATCTCACTCTTTACACCACCGCATCTCACTCTTTACACCACTGCATTTCACACTTTACACCACTGCATCCCACGCTTTACACCACTGCACCCCACGCTTTACACCACTGCATCCCACTCTTTACACCACTGCATCTCACACTTTACACCACTGCATCTCACACTTTACACCACTGCATCCCACTCTTTACACCACTGCACCCCACTCTTTACACCACTGCATCCAAATTTTACACCACTGCATCTCACTCTTTACACCACCGCATCTCACTCTTTACACCACTGCACCCCACGCTTTACACCACTGCATCTCACTCTTTACACCACTGCATCCACATTTTACACCACTGCATCTCACACTTTACACCACTGCATCCCACTCTTTACACCACTGCATCCCACTCTTTACACCACTGCATCCACATTTTACACCACTGCATCCACATTTTACACCACTGCATCTCACACTTTACACCACTGCATCTCACGCTTTACACCACTGCATCCCACGCTTTACACCACTGCATCCCACGCTTTACACCACTGCATCCCACGCTTTACACCACTGCATCTCACGCTTTACACCACTGCATCTCACTCTTTACACCACTGCACCCCACGCTTTACACCACTGCATCCCACGCTTTACACCACTGCATCTCACTCTTTACACCACTGCATCTCACTCTTTACACCACTGCACCTCACTCTTTACACCACTGCACCCCACTCTTTACACCACTGCATCCCACTCTTTACACCACTGCATCCCACTCTTTACACCACTGCACCCCACGCTTTACACCACTGCATCCCACGCTTTACACCACTGCATCTCACTCTTTACACCACTGCATCTCACGCTTTACACCACTGCATCTCACTCTTTACACCACTGCATCTCACGCTTTACACCACTGCATCTCACTCTTTACACCACTGCATCTCACGCTTTACACCACTGCACCCCACACTTTACACCACTGCATCTCACTCTTTACACCACTGCACCCCACGCTTTACACCACTGCATCCCACTCTTTACACCACTGCACCCCACGCTTTACACCACTGTATCTCACGCTTTACACCACTGCATCCTACACTTTACACCACTGCATCTCACTCTTTACACCACTGCATCCCACGCTTTACACCACTGCACCCCACGCTTTACACCACTGCATCTCACTCTTTACACCACTGCATCTCACGCTTTACACCACTGCATCTCACGCTTTACACCATTGCATCCCACTCTTTACACCACTGCATCCCACGCTTTACACCACTGCATCCCACGCTTTACACCACTGCATCTCACGCTTTACACCACTGCATCCCACACTTTACACCACTGCATCTCACTCTTTACACCACTGCATCCCACGCTTTACACCACTGCACCCCACGCTTTACACCACTGCATCCCACGCTTTACACCACTGCATCTCACTCTTTACACCACTGCATCCCACGCTTTACACCACTGCACCCCACGCTTTACACCACTGCATCCCACGCTTTACACCACTGCATCTCACTCTTTACACCACTGCATCTCACTCTTTACACCACTGCATCTCACTCTTTACACCACTGCACCCCTCATGTGTGCAGAGTATTCAATTCAATTCAAGTTTATTTGTATAGCGCTTTTAACAATACATATTGTTTCAAAGCAGCTTTACAGAAAATGCATTTCAAAAATGTACAAACAAAAATACAGTTAGTTAATCATAAATTTAGGGCATAACATATCGCCGGCGTTGGGTCGTCTCTTCACAGGCGTTGGGTCGTCTCTTCACAGGCGTTGGGGCATCTGAAGTCTCCATGAGAGGCTGGATACATAACTGGAGCTGACGAACTCTATTTGAGTTATAGGGACAGGCGTCCCGAGATAGCAACAAAAAAGGCAGATGGGAAATAATTAGCGTAGCTGCGGTTCATAATATGAATGCATTTGATCTGATTTAACTGTTGTATAAATGGTATGAGATGCATCATGTGAATGCTTGGCTAAAGAGATGCGTCTTTAATCTAGTTTTAAACTGGGAGAGCGAGTCTGAGCCTCGGACAATATCAGGAAGGCTATTCCAGAGTTTAGGAGCTAGATGTGAAAACGCCCTCCCTCCTTTAGTGGACTTAGTTATCCTCGGTACGACCAGAAGCCTCGAATTTAGCGATCTTAAAGAGCGCGATGGATTATATGGCGATAGAAGATCTCTTAAATACACAGGAGCTAAACCATTTAGGGCTTTATAGGTCAGTAACAATACTTTGTAATTGACACAGAACTTAATAGGTAACCAGTGTAGAGATGATAAAATTGGTGTTATATGATCATATTTTCTTGACCTAGTAAGAACTCTTGCATTTTGGACTAACTGTAGCTTGTTTACGGAGGATGCAGGACAACCAGCTAATAAAGCATTACAGTAATCTAGTCTCGAGGTCATGAATGCATGAACTAACTTTTCTGCATCAGAAACTGATAGCATATTACGTAGCTTAGCAATGTTTCTAAGGTGGAAAAAGGCTGTTCTTGTGACATTTGAAATATGATTTTCAAAAGACAAGTTGCGGTCTAGTATGACACCCAGGTCTTTTACTGTAGAGGATAAAGTAACAGGACGTCCATCTAGATTAAAGGGTAAGTTCGGTATTTTACACTTAAAGCCCTGTTTACAGATCGTATCTGATGAAATAGAACGGTTAAGATAAAAATTTGGACACATGCTCCTGTCCCGAGAATTTTAGGTTTATTTTGCTTCCCCCCCCCCACCCCCACAATGGTTGTCTATGTGCACTGGAACATTCCTTCCTAAAACACATTAAACTTTCGTTTACAAAGACGTGAAACTCACCGAGTGGTCAGGGGTGTTCACTGGTATGTGCACTCAAAAATCGCTGAAAAAGATGCATTCCAACAGGTTTTATCTTAGTTTTTGTCCAACTCCATTAAGTTGGATTCGCTGTGTGCTGTACGGTATTACTCCGCCGCGGGAAACGCAAATGGGGTTGTTTGTATGCTTTTTGTAGTCTTATGCAGTCGCGGACGCGGTATCGCAGGCTAACCTATCTAAACATTTTTACAAGATCGAAGCTATCTGTGTCAACTTAAAAATGAATTCCGAGACATTTATATGGGAGGATGAGTCGGTTTTGAGATCGATTTTGATGGACAGGGTTACAGGTTTGAGCCTGAATATTCAGAGGAGGAATTTCTGCAAAGAAAGGAAGAGTTTGAACGGCAGTTGACAACGGAGTCCAGTGTTACGCCTGTTGCCGAAGCTGCTGCTGTCTCAAGGCTTACAGGCACTTGGTGGTGTTCCTGTCGAAAGTGTAGACAGATGTCTACAGAAGAGGAGAGTTTGTGCTGCACCGAATGGGACCTACTGGTTACTGAGTGGATGGAGAATCTAAACGTCTCCGTTGACGAAACCGAGGTCTCGTCGACTTGTCACATATCGTGATGTTCGGGATTTGCTCAGGACACCTGTTATCGAGACATTCTTCTACGTCCCGAAACATAATTGGAAAAAGCGTCCTAGGCCAGAGGGGTTGAATGGCCAGTTATCAGATCGGTAAGTAATCTTAGAGTAATTGGCTACTTCATGATCGGTAAATCTGTTATCGAGAGTAACTTAGCCTAGCCCACTTTTGATGGTAACCTCGTCATACACATTAGAGTGTCAACGGAAGAATCACGGGTGTGACGCGTTTGGCAAAATAGGTCCACAAAAGCTAAATAAACCTTAAAGGACAAGTTCGGTATTTTACACTTAAAGCCCTGTTTACAGACCGTATCTGATGAAATAGAACGGTTAAGATTAAAATTTGGACACATGCTCCTGTCCCGAGAATTTTAGTTTTATTTAGCGTTTGTGGACCTATTTTGCCATACCCAGATTCTTCCGTTGAGAGCTTGAATAATAGACACCAGTTGGTGGCGATAATGCACCTTTGCCGATTGCAAGCAAACCGCTGGCATTTCATTTAATACACAGAAGAAGCAGAAGAAGAAGCGGCGGAGTAATATCGTACCTCACACAGCACATTCAATACAAGTCAATGGAGTTGGACAAAAACTACGATAAAACCTGTTGGAATGCATCTTTTTCAGCGATTTTTTTTTGGAACCGTATCAGTAAACACCCCTGACCACTCGGTGAGTTTCACGTCTTTGTAAACGAAAGTTTAATGTGTTTTAGAAAGGAATCTGCCAGTGCACATAGACAACCATTGTGGGGGTGGGGGGGGGGAAGCTAAATAAAACTAAAATTCTCGGGACAGGAGCATGAGTCCAAATTTTAATCTTAACCGTTCTATTTCATCAGATACGATCTGTAATCAGGGCTTTAAGTGTAAAATACCGAACTTACCCTTTAAATTCTCGGGACAGGAGAATGTGTCCAAATTTTTTTCTTAACCGTTCTATTTCATCAGATACGATCTGTAAACAGGGCTTTAAGTGTAAAATACCGAACTTGTCCTTTAAGGTTGTATTGTAAGAGGTTTTGTGGGCAGTTTTTTGGACCAATCAGTAATACCTCCGTTTTATCTGAATTTAATAGAAGAAAATTACATGTTACGACCCTTGGCTCAAGGGACGCAACAAAACAAGGGACACACGAAAACCCAAATTATAGGCTCAAAAGTAATGTTTATTTACTTACAAAATAAGACAACACTAAATAATAAAAGGAAAACAATTAAAGAAGATAACAATGTTCCTGAAGTTGTCAGCAAGATCAGTGTGTAGAGCATGATGCATGGTTGAAAGGTAATGGAATGTTGAAGTAGAAATGTACATGTAAATGCAAATAAATGAAAGAAAGATAACACAACCAAAATCCAAACGCCAAAAACCAAAGTCTGCCTCTCGGCTCAGTTGGTGATCTCTTAAGCAGCTTCTAAGGCACAACCACAGGTGTTTCCAGTTGACTGTCAATTGAGGCAATTAGTGGGTCAGGTGCCAGCAGCAATTCCCAGAACCAACAGCAGAGGTCGTCACACCCCTCCCCATAAGACAGGGCTCCCACAAGGATCCCTGTAACAAAACATAACAAAATTCAGTCACGGGTACACTGAAGTTCTGGACCAGAGACCGCACCCAAAGACACCCAAACGAGCACAACTTCAAATCCGAGCTGCGTCTGGGGCGCGTGACAGCGCATCAGCTACCACATTTTCGGATCCTCGAATATGTCGAATATCTAGGCAGAAGGATTGCAAGAACAAGGACCACCGAACCAACCTCTGATTTGGACACTGCAAAGAGTTCAAAAAGGTTAATGGATTATGATCCGTGTATATCACAATAGGTGCACTCGAAGTAATGTAAACCGCAAAATGCTGCAATGCCCAAATAAGGGCTAATGCTTCCTTCTCAACAACAGAATAGTTACGTTGGTATGAGTTAAACTTTCTTGAAAAGAAACTAACTGGATGGTATACTTCGTCCACATCAAATTGCTGCAGGACAGCTCCAGCTCCTACATTACTGGCATCAACGTGCAACGTGAAAGGTTTGTCAAAGCACGGAGCCATAAGCACGGGCGATGAACAAAGCAAAGATTTCACATTCTCAAAAGCCAACTCACAACTGTACGACCAAATAAACGTCGCCTTTCCCTTTAACAAGTCTGTAAGCGGTGCCACTACAGTAGAGAAATTTCGACAAAAAGACCGATAGTATCCGACCAACCCTAAAAACCTCATTAGCTCTTTCTTTGTCGTTGGGGAAGGATAGTTCTGAACGGCTTGCACTTTAGCCTGCATCGGACGCACTTCACCGTTCCCCACCACTTTCCCAAGGTACGTTATTGTCGCCTTTGCAAACTCGCATTTTGCCAAGTTCACTGTAAGTCGAGCATCGGACAAACGTCTCAACACCGCACGCAAACGTTTTAAATGAGACTCCCAACTGTCACTAAAAATTACCAAGTCGTCCAAATAAACGGCACAACCCTCAAGACCACAAATTACTCTGTTCATGAGGCGTTGAAAAGTAGCCGGAGCATTTCGCAGGCCAAAACTCATGACCTGATAAGAATGTAACCCTGACGAAGTGACAAAAGATGAAATTTCTTGCGCTCTCTTAGTTAAAGGCACTTGCCAATAGCCCTTCAGCAAGTCAAACTTGCTGACGAACTTGGCTGACCCAACCTGGTCCACACAGTCTTCGACACGGGGCAAAGGAAAACAGTCTGGCTTTGTTAAAGCATTAACTTTGCGAAAATCCAAATCTCACAGTACCATCTGACTTTCCAACTAAAATACAGGGGGAAGCCCAATCAGAAAAGGAAGGCACTGCAATATTGTGGTCCTGCATATACTTAATTTCCCTCTCCATCAATTCCCGTTTCTCAGGTGAAACACGATAAAAACGCTGCTTAATAGGCTTTGAGTCTCCCACATCGATATCATGTTCAACCCAGTCAGTACGCGACGGTGCATCACCAAATAACTCAGGAAAACTACGTAATACACCACATAACTCCTGACATCTTACTGGAGGTAAATGGCGGAGAGTAAACTCCAAGTTATGCAATGACTCGGAATTATTCAAACGACCCCGGAAAACACAATCATCGGGCGAAATGGTCTCTTCCTCCTCACCCACCAAACTCACATTACCCCCACCGATGGAAATGGCCGAAAGTGCTGGATGCAAAGATGTCAAATTTTCTACAGGTTCGGCTTATTTTTCATAATAGGGTTTTAATAGATTTACATGGCAACGTTTAACTGACTTTTTCCGCGATGGCATTGAAACGTCATAATTTCCATCAGTCAATTTTCGTTGTACCACAAATGGGCCATCAAATTTGGCTTCAAAAGGAGAAGATACCATAGGTCGTAAGACAAGAACTTGATCGCCTGGTACAAACACTCGACGTTCAACCGTACGATCATACAATTGTTTCATGTTTTCCTGCTGTTTTTCGAGATTTAATTTTGCTAGTTCTCTAGCCTGGATGAGTCGGTTTTTAAACCCCAAAACATATGACACCAAGTTATTAGGAGGCTCTACAGCTTTACCAACCTGTTGAAATACAGACAACAGTCCACGAACATTATGGCCAAAGACCAAGTCGTTAGGGCTGAAACCCATACTTTCCTGCACTACTTCACGTGCAGCAAGCATCATCCATGGTAAACCCTCTTCCCAATCTCTATCCAGCTGCACACAGTACGCACGGAGAAGTGACTTTAATGACTGATGGAATCTCTCCAACGCACCCTGACTTTGTGGATGATATGCAGTAGATTGATTATGCTTAATGTGCAGCTGTTTTAACACTTGCTGGAAGAGATGCGAAGTAAGGTTTGAACCTTGATCACTTTGGATGATTTTTGGAATTCCGAAAACAGATATAAACTGGGTTAAAGCCTTCACAACAGAGCGAGACGTAATTGTACGTAGTGGATATGCCGCAGGAAAACGAGTGTTCAAACACATCACAGTAAACAAATAACTGCTACCAGACTTCGAACGGGGAAGTGGCCCTACACAATCGACAACAAGATGCCCGAACGGTTCACCAGTAGCCTGAATTGGTTTCAACGGAGCAGGTTTCAACACCTGGTTCGGCTTACTAGTTAATTGACAAGTTTTGCATCTCTTAATATAAGCAGAGATATCTCTCTTTAAACGCGGCCAAAAAAAATATCGCAACAGGCGATCATAAGTCTTACGCACCCCCTGGTGACCTAATTGATCATGAGCAATTTCAATCATCATCTGTCGAAACTTAGTAGGAACAACTACTTGAAAAACAGGATCCCCAATGAAATCTTTGTGAGGACTCCATTTTCTCAACAACACTCCATTGTGAACGAAATATCCACGGGCAACGTTACACTCCTCTACTGGCAAAACAGCACTCCGAAAGAGTTCATCCAAAGAGGAGTCAGTTCGCTGCTCCTTTCCTAACTCCTCTGCAGAAACAGGAAAAGACAAGGCAGACAAATCAGGCATAAATAACTTCGCACAGACTTTATCAGATTGAATCTCTTTTTGATCACACACTCCATCCTTATTTTCACGTTTCATTGCACGAGTCACGACACACGCTGAATCCTGACGCAAAAAACTCGGTTCAGATTCAATTTTATTATCAGTGGTCACTATGGGAAACACTGAAGTATCAGCCCACACACGTTCACCTACCAGTCCATTTCCCAAAATAATATGGACCCCCTCAACTGGCAAAGCTGGTCGTACTCCCATTACAACTTCACCTTGGATCAAATCAGACTGAAGACTTACCCTATGAAGAGGCACAGACAGAGTATTAAGTCCTATTCCACGAATTAACACACTCTCACCAGTATGAGACTGCAAAGAAAAAGGCAAAACTGATTCCAAAATAAATGAATCCATTGCGCCAGTATCCCGCAGGATTTTAACGGGGATTTCCTCTTTCTCTCCCACCAGAGCCACACGCCCTTCTGTAATAAAAGGCGAGTACGAAGAGAAATCAACATCAACAAGTTTTTTATTTTCAACAATTTCACTTCCTACCAACAGGACTGATGCCACAAGGGCAGAAGGCTTAGCATGTGAACCTCGTGCATCATGATTAGATTTTTTTTTAAGGACAGGACAATCTGCTTTCCAATGTCCTTTCTCATGACAGTAATTGCAAATTTTGCTTGGGTCAAATTTTCCTGTGAAAACACGGTCATCCTTAGACAAAAACTTTGCATATTGAACATCACGAGCATGCCAATCAACAAAAGTAGTTTTGTGCGTCAGTACAAAATCATCAGCCAACATAGCCGCTTCCTCTGGCGTTCTAACATTATGCTCACTGATATACACAGCTATACGGCTCGGGACTGAATTCTTAAATTGTTCCAACACCATCAAATGAACTAAATCCTCCAATGTTTTAATGTCTAATGCTTTACACCAATGATTAAAGTGTTTTCTCAGATCACGCACAAATTCCAAATTAGTTTGGAACTCGTCTTTTTTTTTAGATCGAAAGTGCTGTCTGTATGCTTCTGGTACACATTCATATGCCTTTAAAATGAGAGATTTAACTGTATCATAATCTTTACAATTATCAATCGACAACGAAGAAAACACTACTTGCGCTTTCCCAGTTAACACACACTGCAACAGTGCAACACGATCATCATCTGACCATTTCCTTAACTCTGCCATGCGTTCAAATAGAGTAAAGAAAGTATCAGGATCTTCCTCATTGAATTTAGGAACAAGTTTTAGATTAGAAGCGATCGAAAAAAACACACTCGGTTCCTGATCAGAACAAGAAAGCTTACCTTCTTTCATCAGATTGAGCTTGAGAAACTCCAAATCCAACTTTGCCTTCTCTAAGTCCATTTTACATTGTTCAGAACGCAGTTTTAACTTCTCATGATCCATCTGTAAAAGTAGCAGCTCCTTTTGCTGTTCAAAAGACAAATTACTTTTTAATTCAGATGTAACAGGTACACATTCCTTCATCTCAGTGTCTAATAAACCTTTTTCAATCAACTCAATTTTCAAAGATATTTTAACATTTTTCTTTGAGCCTTTTATCTTTAATCGCAATTTCATAATGTTCGGCAATACTTAATAATTGCTCTTTAGTACACTTGTCCAACAATTCATGCGAAGGTGCACTAACAAATTCATCAATATCAGCCATGTTAATAAATCACCAGAATAATTGAATTAGCACAGTGCAATCAAATAACGAGAGTTTTCCCTCTACCTACCTTTCCAGTACCTCTACCTAACTCACCCCTAGTCTTCATGCGGTTACCGGCGGGGGGTATTTATGCACTGTAGCCCGCTGGGTGAAAAACGCAACTGGTCAAACCAGCGACGCCCTCAACACCACGGATGTGCTCCCGAGATAATTACTACTACCCACTTTCACCGCAACACTACACAAAAATAACAAATCCGACACATCTCAAAAGAAACATGCCGCTATGCCTATCAGAGAAAACTCACGTTCAAACAAAACAATATTGCACATGTACTTACCACTGGTGATTTCACACGGTGAACAAATTGACTTCGGTACAAATTAATTTTCGTATGTCCAAAAAAAAATACTCAAACTATACGCAGCCAAAACTTTAATCCAATTAAATAACCTAAGCACGGACGAGCCCCCACTTTGTTACGACCCTTGGCTCAAGGGACGCAACAAAACAAGGGACACACGAAAACCCAAATTATAGGCTCAAAAGTAATGTTTATTTACTTAAAAAATAAGACAACGCTAAATAATAAAGGAAAACAATTAAAGAAGATAACAATGTTCCTGAAGTCGTCAGCAAGATCAGTGTGTAGAGCATGATGCATGGTTGAAAGGTAATGGAATGTTGAAGTAGAAATGTAAATGCAAATAAATGAAAGAAAGATAGCACAACCAAAATCCAAACGCCAAAAACCAAAGTCTGCCTCTCGGCTCAGTTGGTGATCTCTAGCAGCTTCTAAGGCACAACCACAGGTGTTTCCAGTTGACTGTCAATTGAGGCAATTAGTGGGTCAGGTGCCAGCAGCAACTCCCAGAACCAACAGCAGAGGTCGTCACATACACGTCATCCAATATTTTATATTTTTAACACACTCTGTCATTTTAGATAATTTAGTGTTATCATCTGGTCGTGATGAAATATATAATTGAGTGTCATCAGCATAACAGTGGAAACTTATTCCATGTTTTCTTATAATATTACCAAGTGGCAGCATATAAATTGAGAATAGCAGAGGGCCTAATACAGATCCCTGCGGCACTCCATAATTTACTGACGTTATTTTTGATTTTTCCCCATTTAAATGGACAAAATGGTAACGGTCTGATAGGTACGATCTAAACCAGCTTAATGCCTGTCCCTGAACACCAGTGTAGTTTTGTCGATCTAAGAGTATTTTATGATCTATAGTGTCGAACGCAGCACTAAGATCGAGTAAAACTAGTATTGAGATACAGCCTTGGTCAGAAGCTAAAAGTAAATCATTTGTAATTTTAACGAGTGCAGTTTCTGTGCTATGATGAGGCCTGAATCCAGACTGAAACTTTTCATAGATATCGTTTTCTTGCAAGAAAGAGCACAGTTGAGCGGACACAACTTTTTCTAGTATTTTAAACATAAATGGAAGATTTGAAATGGGTCTGTAATTTGCTAGGTTATTTGGATCTAATTGTGGTTTCTTAATAAGAGGTTTTATAACTGCCAGCTTGAATGTTTTTGGAACATGTCCTAAAGATAGAGACGAGTTAATAATATTGAGAAGAGGCTCTTCCACTACAGGTAACACTTCTTTCAGTAGTTTAGTGGGTATTGGATCTAATAAACATGTTGTTGGTTTAGATGCAGTGATAAGTTTATTTAGCTCTTCCTGTCCTATAGTTGTAAAGCGCTGTAGTTGTTCTTTAGGGGCAATAATTGAGGCTGAATCATAAGACGCTGTCAAAGATTGTACATTTACAATTGTGTTTATGATGCTTTCTATTTTCTCAGTGAAGAAATTCATGAAATCATTACTATTAAAATGTAACGGAATATTTTGTTCAGGTGATGTCTGTTTATTTGTTAATCTAGCCACGGTGTTAAATAAAAACCTTGGATTATTTTGGTTATTTTCTATTAGTTTGCGGAGATGCTCAGCCCTGGCTGCTTTTAGAGCCTTTTTATAACGTGACATACTGTCTTTCCACGCGATTCTAAAGACCTCTAAATTAGTTTGTTTCCATTTGCGCTCTAAGTTACGAGTTTCTCTCTTGATAACATGCGTAGCACTGCTGTACCATGGTGCTTTAGTTTTCTCTCTAACCTTTTTTAATCTAATTGGTGCAACAATTTCTAATGTACTAGAGATAAGCCCATACTCACTGGTCTTCCCTCATGTGTGCAGATGTGTCCTGGAGAAGGACTTGGCTCTGTCCAGAGAGGCCGTACAGAGGCACAGTGATGTTGTTCTGAGTCGGATCAACGGAGCGCTGAAGGAACTGCGCCGCCTGTTCCTGGTGGAGGATCTCGTCGACTCTCTCAAGGTCTGAGTCTAAAATACCTTTTGTTCAAACTGACTCCTCTTCCTCATACTCCTCTTCCTCATACTCCTCTTCCTCATACTCCTCTTCCTCATACTCCTCTTGCTCATACTCCTCTTCCTCATACTCCTCTTCCTCATACTCCTCTTCCTCATACTCCTCTTCCTCATACTCCTCTTGCTCATACTCCTCTTCCTCATACTCCTCTTGCTCATACTCCTCTTCCTCATACTCCTCTTCCTCATACTCCTCTTCCTCATACTCCTCTTCCTCATACTCCTCTTCCTCATACTCCTCTTCCTCATACTCCTCTTGCTCATACTCCTCTTCCTCATACTCTTCTTCCTCATACTCCTCTTCCTCATACTCCTCTTCCTCATACTCCTCTTCCTCATACTCCTCTTCCTCATACTCCTCTTGCTCATACTCCTCTTCCTCATACTCCTCTTCCTCATACTCCTCTTCCTCATACTCCTCTTCCTCATACTCCTCTTCCTCATACTCCTCTTCCTCATACTCTTCTTCCTCATACTCTTCTTCCTCATACTCCTCTTCCTCATACTCCTCTTCCTCATACTCCTCTTCCTCATACTCTTCTTCCTCATACTCCTCTTCCTCATACTCCTCTTGCTCATACTCCTCTTCCTCATACTCCTCTTGCTCATACTCCTCTTGCTCATACTCCTCTTGCTCATACTCCTCTTCCTCATACTCCTCTTGCTCATACTCCTCTTCCTCATACTCCTCTTCCTCATACTCCTCTTCCTCATACTCCTCTTCCTCATACTCCTCTTCCTCATACTCCTCTTCCTCATACTCTTCTTCCTCATACTCTTCTTCCTCATACTCTTCTTCCTCATACTCTTCTTCCTCATACTCCTCTTCCTCATACTCTTCTTCCTCATACTCCTCTTCCTCATACTCCTCTTCCTCATACTCCTCTTCCTCATACTCTTCTTCCTCATACTCCTCTTCCTCATACTCTTCTTCCTCATACTCCTCTTCCTCATACTCCTCTTCCTCATACTCTTCTTCCTCATACTCTTCTTCCTCATACTCCTCTTCCTCATACTCCTCTTCCTCATACTCTTCTTCCTCATACTCCTCTTGCTCATACTCTTCTTCCTCATACTCCTCTTCCTCATACTCCTCTTCCTCATACTCCTCTTCCTCATACTCCTCTTCCTCATACTCTTCTTCCTCATACTCCTCTTCCTCATACTCCTCTTCCTCATACTCCTCTTCCTCATACTCCTCTTCCTCATACTCCTCTTCCTCATACTCCTCTTCCTCATACTCCTCTTCCTCATACTCTTCTTCCTCATACTCCTCTTCTCATACTCTCTTCCTCATACTCCTCTTCCTCATACTCCTCTTCTCATACTCTTCTTCCTCATACTCCTCTTCCTCATACTCCTCTTCCTCATACTCCTCTTCCTCATACTCCTCTTCCTCATACTCCTCTTCCTCATACTCCTCTTCCTCATACTCTTCTTCCTCATACTCCTCTTCCTCATACTCTTCTTCCTCATACTCCTCTTCCTCATACTCCTCTTCCTCATACTCTTCTTCCTCATACTCCTCTTCCTCATACTCTTCCTCCTCTTACTCATTCTTTTCCTCCTCATTTTCTTCCTCTTACTCATTCTTTTCCTCTTCCTCATACTCTTCCTCTTCCTCCTCTTCCTCCTCTTCCTCCTCCATTAATGTTAGTTGTTTCTCCTGCAGTTCGGCGTGTTGTTGTGGGTCTTCACGTATGTTGGTTCCTGGTTTAACGGACTCACGCTTCTCATTCTCGGTAAGACCATTGTGTTGATTTCACTTTATACTCTGTTTTCACAGTAACTTCAGTCGGTGTTGTTCTTCACAGTAGCTGGTAATGAAGTGTGATGTTCACTCGTGTGTTTATCTTCTTACACTGCAGGTCTGATTGGAGCCTTCAGCGGCCCGATAACCTACGAGAAGCATCAGGTAATGGCGCGAGTAGTGAGTGTGCAACAGTGATGCGCGGGTTGATAAAGTCGGGGGAGAGACGCACACGTCGATTAGACTGGATAAACACATGCAGCATCTTAATTGTTAAGAAAATGAAATGAAATGAATGAATAAATCAAGCCTTTATTACAAAACACTGGCGATATCACACAGCATTCAGAGAAACGCTGCCACACCCCCCCGCACCGCTAGTTCCTGCGGCTACGGCCCAGTGACGCGACGATGAGCATCTACTAGCTATTTAAAAAGATGCGGCTCGGGTACAATATTTTCTTTCTTTTATTTTGCGGTCCGAGTTGCGGCGGGTTAGTTGAGAACGTCGGTCGGGTGCGGGTTGTTTATACATTGACCCACGCATCACTTGTGTGTGTGTGTGTGTGTGTGTGTGTGGTCTGATGCTCTTTCTCTCCCGCAGACTCAGATCGATCAGTTCATGTCTTCGGTCAGCGGTCAGGTGAAGGATGTGTTGGGGAAGTAAGTAAAACTTGTCTCTCTGTGTCCGAACATTAACCCTTGAGAGAGAGAGAGGGAGAGAGAGAGATAGAGAGAGAGGGAGGGAGAGAGACTTTTTGACTTTACAAAAACCTTTAATTATACAGTTAAAAGTAGACTTTCACAATTCCACAATTATACACTCACACACAAAAAAACAAAAACAAAAAGATATAAAAATGATTAATAAAACCAAAACAAAAAAAATAAAAATAAAATTATAACATCTTTTCTAAACAACCATCATTTATCTTACATAAGATTCCATTTAAACACCAAACTTCCTCAAAAGTAACCAATTTTCCAACAAGTTCATAGTAGGCAAATTCAACAGTTAACCGAGCAGAGATCAAACCTTTGTATGTTAGAACAATATTGGTGGAACCTGTTCCCACAATCTTAGCTTTTCTAGTCAACCATATACTCAATTTAGCTTGTCCATACAAATAATTCAAAAAGACATCAACATTCCTTGTTTTATATCGGTACTTTGGACCATAAATAAAAACTTTCTTGACTAAAAACATGACCCAACATATCACACCACTCTCTTAACATCTGGAAAAGCGGCTCTAATCTATTACACTCGAAAAACAAATGAAAAATAGATTCAATTTCTGAACAAAAAGGGCACATATCAGTAGCGCTAGAATCTAAGTGAGCTTTATGTTTATTAGTTGTTACTATTCCATGTACGATCCTCCACTGTAAATCGCCAGTTCTTTTATCAGTAGGAATCTTATATAAAGTTCTCCAGCTGCGTTTGGGTGAGAGATCTGTGCCAAATATCTCTTGCCATTTTGACTCACGTACGCGTTTCAATTCTTGAAACCGCATTACTTTAACGCAGACATGATACATGGATTTCTTGCCCACCTCACGAAAGGATTTAGTTCTGGAGTACTGAAAGTAAGCAGTTTTCCCTCCTCCTCCTGCCATGAGACAACACCAACTTTTACTTCCAATTCTGGAAAATCTTTAACATTGTCATCATCATTTTGTTCAGATACTTCTTTTTCCAGAGCACATTTAAAATCAGAGGGTACAGCAGTTACAATTTCAGTTAAAAGTTTTTCAGAAAACCGCAATGATTTCACGTCAATCTTTAGTGCAATATTTTCTGGGGCTAACCACCCATCCTTATCCAAAAAACATGACACCTTAGTGAGACCTGCTCTTACAAGTGCATTTCTCACTGAAACAGAATTCAAACTTTTTACAGACAGCACAGGGTTATGAATTACAGGTTCTTCTTTCCCCCAGAAACCATTGACAGGCCCTTGTTCTCGAGAGTTTGAAAATACTTTCCAAACTCTAAGCATTGTCTTATAAAACGGTGTTAGACCAGTTAAGTCCACTCCATCAAGGTCCATTAAAAAGAGGTGTCGATCAAGGCCCATCTGTCCTCCTTTTCTCAACAGTCCACAGGCTACATCTGTCCAGCCGATGTGCCTTTTATACAAAAGTCTTTGAGCAGCCTGCAATCTAAAAGCAGCGACTCTGCATTCAATGTCAATAAGTCCTTGTCCTCCTTCGCAGATTGGTAGATACAGGACAGCCGCTCTCAGCCAGTGCTGCCCAGACCAAAAAAAATTAACCAATTGTCTTTGAATATCTTTGACGAGATTTAAAGGAGGGTCCACAACGGCCATTTTATGCCACAGTGATGATGCAATTAGGTTATTTACTATCAAGACTCTTCCTCTATACGATAATCGCGGAAGTATCCATTTCCATTTGGACAAACGTACACACATCTTTTCTATTATTCCATCCCAGTTTTTCATTTTATACACATCTGAACCTAAGAAAACCCCTAAAAATTTAAAACCATCTCTACTCCATTCAACATTTCCAGGCAATACTGGTATAGAACTTGTGGTTCCGCACCATAGTGCTTCGCTTTTCCCCCAATTTATTTTAGATGAAGAAGCCTTTTCATAGCACTGAATACAACTTAACACACTTTGTATATCTTCTTTGTCCTTAATTATCACAGTGAGGTCATCAGCATATGCAGAAAGTTTCATGGATTTATTGAAAGAACCTTCGATGTGCAAACCCTTTAGTGAAATTCTCATTTTACACAATAGCGGTTCAATTACTAAACTGTAGAGCTGACCGGAAAGTGGGCAACCCTGCCTGATTCCCCTTCGAACTTTAATAGGCATGCTTAGCCCTCCAGGCACTTTTACCATACATTCTGCTTTTTCATAAAGTAACCTAATCCATGAAATAAAAACATTCCCAAAACCATATTCACTTAACACATCAAACAGATAAGAGTGATCCACTCGTTCGAAAGCCTTTTCTTGATCTAGGGATAGTATTCCTAAATCAATATTGTTTGACATCGAGTAGTCAATGACATCTCTTATAAGAAATAAATTATCTCTAATGCACCTGTTTTTAATACAATATGATTGATCCGGATGAATTAATACACCCATATATTCATTCAATCTATTAGAGATACTCTTAGAGAAAATCTTATAATCTGTTGTCAATAAGGCTACAGGCCTCCAATTTTTAAGCAAAGTAAGATCACCTTTTTTTGGTAGCAGAGAAAGAATTGCTCTTCTGCAACTAGTAGGTAAAAGTCCAGTTTTCATTGAACATAAAATCACTTCATAGTAATCTTTCCCAATGATTCCCCAAAACTGTTTAAAGAATTCAGAGGGAAGACCATCTAATCCAGGGGATTTTCCAATCGATAATTCTTGCACAGCTTTGGTTACCTCTTGAAAGCTTAAAATACAATCTAAATCTTCTTTATGCTCTGGTGTAAGTTTTGGGATTAAATCAAAAAGTTCAGTTTTACTATCCAAATCTGTCATTTCCATATCATACAGTTTAGAATAAAAATCTACTACAAACTTGCTCATTTCAGATGGGTCATAAAATAAGTCGCCACTATCATTCCTTAAACACAACATTTGCTTCTCTTGACACACTTTTCGCTCTAAATTAAAAAAGAACGATGTTGGTCCGTCAATATCTTTGATATGAGAAAAACGAGCTCTAATAAGAGCTCCTTTT